>JAWWLZ010000118.1:32397441-32419574 GCA_035041345.1 Poliocrania exsul
CAAACTGGACACAGCACTGCAGATCTGGCCTTACAGATGCCAAATAGAGTGGGGGAATCACTCCTAGGACCTGCTGGCTACTCTCTATTGCTAACACAGCCCAGGATGCAGTTGGCTGCCTCTGCTGCAAGGACACAGTGGTGGCTCATATTCTGCTTGTCAAGCAGGATCTCTGGATCCTTTTCTGTGGAGCCCCTTTCCAGTCAGCCATCCTTCAGACTGTCCTCTTGCATGGAGTTACTCTCTGACAAATGTCGGACTTCATTTACACTTGTTGGACTCCATGAAATTCTCATCAACTGGTTTCTGACTGCTCCCTCCAATTTGGCATCATCCATAAACTTGGTGAGAGCAAGAGGTTTGTTTTTTTCCTTGGTGATGCTGCCTCATGTGCTGTCATGGGCTGGTTTGTGCCATGCCCTCTGTGTCACAGGACCATTGAATGGTTTGGGTTGGAAAGGACCCTTAAGAATCACTTAGTCCAACTCCCCTGTCATGGGCAGGGATACCTTCTAGTAGACCAGGTTGCTCAAAGCTTCATCCAGCCTGGCCTTGAACATTTCCAATGGTAGGGCATCCACAGCTTCTCTGGAAAATCTGTTCCAGTGCCTCACCACTTGCACTGTAAAAAGATTGCCTCTTATATACAATCCAAATCAACCCCTCTCTTTAACACCACTGCCCCTTGTCGTGACACTACAGATCTTAACAAAAAGTCCCTCTCCATCGTTTTTATAGGCCACCTGTATATATTCAGGGACTTCTATAAGGTGTCCCTGGAACTTTCCCTTTTCCAGGCTGAAAAATTTCCACCTGAATATGAGGAAGAACTTCTTTACTGTGTGTGTGACTTTGCACTGGAACAGATTGCCTGGAGAGGTTGTGGAGTCTTCCTCATTGGAGATATTCAAGAACCATCTGAACACAATCCTGTGCCATGTGCTTTCAGATGCTGCTGCTTCAGCAGGGAGAGCTTGGACCAGATAGATGACCACTGTTTCACAGACTAGTGAGAAATTCACAGACTACTCTGAGTTGGAAGGGACCCACAGGGATCATGGAGTCCAACTCTTAAGTCAATGGCCCACACAGGGGATTGAACCCATGACCTTGGCATTATACAACCAAGTTTTTTTAACAAACTGAGCTAATCTCTGTGATCCCTTCCAGCCTGACCTATTTTCTAATTGATTCTGTGCAAAACCCCAAGTCTCTGAGCCTGTCTTGTGACAGGAGAGGTGTTGGCATCCGTCCTTAAGAGCCGGCTCCGACAGGTCCCTCTGTCTGTCCCGCGCTGGCCGCAGCGCTCCCGCTGGATGAGAGGGGCAATGCCTGGCCCTGCTGCCCCACTGCCTTCTGCGCTGCCAGGGAGGGGCACGGCCGCGGAGCAGTGTGAAAAAAGAGATCTTCATGCTGTGCAAGCAGTGCTTATAAAACCCCAAAACACTGCTGTGTTATCATCACTGTGTGGAGGAGCGGGAGGAGCAGCGCTGCCGTGGCGGGGCCCGATGCCCGTGCCAGGGCACACCGCGCTCCGCGGCCAGAGGGGGCTGTCCCGCCCGGCACCCGTCGGCGCCGCCGCTGCCCTGGTGACGGGCCGGGCCGGGCCGGGCCGGGCAGGGCTCTCCGGCTCCCCGCGGCAGGGTCCGCCACCCCGCGCCGTGTGAGCCCCGGCCCCCGCCCCAGGACGCAGCCCGTGGTCCGGCTCCGCTGGGAGGCCGCTCCCAGCCGCGGGATGGAAAGCGCCGGGGCCCGATGTTCCTCTGGAGGAAGCCGCGATCCCGAGGTCGTCCGCGAAAAGCATTTGTTTAAAGGCGAGCTGCCAGAGCCCCTTTTTCAGCTGGCGTGCAGCCACCGCCACTGTGCTTTCCCTGTGAACGGCAACGAGTTATGCGTCTGGGACACAGACACCGCTCAGGTAAAGCTGGAACATAGCCCTTCACAGGCTGCCACTTCTAACTAAGAAAGGTATAAATAAAATATTCGAGGGGAATGTAGAAATGTCAGGTTTAGCTTTAATGCTGAAAAAAGTTACTAGCACTTGCAAGCTTTATTGTATGTATGGCCAGACTTCATGAACGCAGATTTGGGAAGGGCTCTTCCCACGTGGCTGTGCCCTTCCAGCCTGCGCAGTGGATTTTTTAGGTGAGGCACAGCGTGCACAGAACTGGCCCCACTGTTTAAGTCTTAAGGTCCATCTGCCATGGCCAAGCGAGCTTGGACAGTGACAGTGAAGTCCTCAGGACTAGAACCCACAGCAGGGTCAGCCCCTGGTATTCCCAGGAGGTCTCATCCAAGTACTGACTGGGGCTGACCCTGCTGAGCTGAGATCTGACGGGATTGGGTGTCAGGGTGGCATTTAACTGCTTAATCATTACTTAGCAATAACTAAAACAGTGTGTTACCAACATTATTCTCATACTAAATTCAAAACGCAGCATTGTACCAGCTTCTAAGAAGAATTAACTCTATCCCAGCCTAAATCAGGACAACGTACTCCCCCCACCCCCCAAAAAATACAAGAATTGTCTTCTGTGATGTAGAGACTTAATCCAGTTTCTTGCTTTCTGAAAAGACTCCTCTAGACATTTGTGAGCTGGGAATGTCATGGCAGACTTGGGGTCAGGAGAGGAAAGGTGAGATAATTTGTGTCATCTGTGCCCAATTTTTTTTCCTGTATATTTAAGAGAACTTTCCCAAGAAGCACATGGTGTATTTTTCAAAATATTTTACAGTAATATGTCTCTGGAAATTCCTTGTCCGCATGAGTTAATGTTAAAATATAACTGTGCAACACATGATAACGTGATAGTTAATTCTTTAAATTGATTTTTAATTTTGCATTTCTTATTTTCTTTTTTTCTTCTTTTATTTTTCTCTTATGTTCTTTATTTCTCACAGATGTATCTAACCACGCCCAATGGACTTGAACACATTCAGATTGCTTAACTGGTAATTTCAATCCAGACTGAGCTAGTTAAGTGTCCTGGGTTGTCAAAACGTCCACTTACTTAGGGATGTGGGAGGTTTGGGGGTCTGCTTGTGGTACATTTTTTTTGTTTATTTTTTTTTATTTGATACTCTGCTTCCCATTGGATCAGCTGAAAACCCAGTGTTGGCACATGAGAAGTGACAACCTGCAATTGGATTGGCTGAGCTAAGTCTTAGTCAACAACCCTGGCAATAATGTTACCTTTTTGAACACCTCCTCTTGAGTGGTACTCTGGGGGAAAAAAAAATCAAAACTGATTTTGAAGAAAGATGATACTGGGGCAGTTTTGTGGAAATTTTCAGGAAATATTTCTCAAAAAGAGCAAAAAAACACAGGAGAAGACCCTAAACTGTTTTAAAAATGTAGAAGTTGGGCTCTATATAGCCAGCATTGGCAGGTCAGCATTTTTGTGGTGAATGGGAGATGAAGGTGGTAGTAGAGACAGGTTGCAAAAGGCTTTGACAGTGAAATATGATTCATACAGCTGTAATCAGGTTAAAGGGGAATGGGAGCCTGAGTGAAAGTTTTAGCTATCTGGATGACCGATCTCTTCTCTGTCTTGCAACTTTTTTCAGCATGTAGATAATCTACTTTCTGCATAAATATTTCTCCTTGTTATGAAAATAACCTTAAGGAAGTAAAATAAAAATAGACCCTTTCAGAGTTTCTCTGAGTGTATTTAGACTAGAAAATAATGGTGCTAATGTAGCAACCAAAGGAAAAGTATTGTGGGAATTTTCTATTTAGATATTTTCATCTCATGGTGCAGTTTTGGGTTTCCTTTTGTTGTCATCTTGGTGTTCTATTTCAGTGTATATAATGCTGTGTACAGTTCCACTGCAATATGTACTTTTCATGGGAATAATAGCTCAAGTTGTGGCTCACTTCATGAGCACGTGGAATAATCTTTCCGATGTTTGGTTTCATTAAACAAAACCTAAACCTCAGAATATGAAAGGCTACTTGCATATACATAACCTGTTTTGCTCAGGTTGTTTTGAGCCTTTTTTCCTCTGTTAGGGTGGTTGTATTGTACTGTGTACAGAATTGCATCAGGAAACATTGTGTGTTTTACTGGATTTATATTTTGTCAATATTTTGTCCTACAAAATGCTTTATTTTGACTCTCAACCAGGTTCTATAAAGTTAGTATCATTTGAAGTAGGTTATTTTCAAAAGACAATTGGGTTTTGTTAGATATGCATGAGTGTGAAGAGAGATGGGATAACTTTTTCTTTGATTTCTTTTTGAAAGAAAAGTAGCAAGGGGGAGGAAAAGGGGGGACGGGGTTGTGCTTTTTTTTTGTATTTTTGGTTGCTTGATTGGGGTTTTTTATGGCTACAAACCAAGACCTTTTGAAAACTATTTGTCAGTGGCTAAGGGAGTTCTGATGGGTGTGCTGAGTTTTTCAGATAGTGCCCTACAGACAGAGTGTCGATCGGGAAGTTTCTTAAAATTATTACCCATGCATATTTACATGTAATGTGTAAATATCATATATATTGCCAAAACCTTTGGTCCAGTCTATATATCAGATGAGAATAAAGTTAAGAATTTCAAATTGCACTTATTTCCAGAAAAAAATTAGGAAAAGGCCTATGCTAATAAAATAAGAAAATTTAAAAAATAGTTTAGAAAGCTTAAGAGTAAATACTACTACTTAAGAGTCCTTACCAAAGTAATGTATGTGTGTTTTGTAGATACATTGAAAGCCAAAGACATTATTTGATTGTGTTGTGATAAGGTTGCCTCACGAGGTGGAGTAGATTTCTTAACTGGAACCACACATACCCTCATTTACTGAAATAAATTAATTGGACTGCCATACACTGGATCATGAAACTGTCAGGTGCGTAAATGGTCAGGCCACAGCAGCAAATAATGCTGAGAATGGTGCAGGCTTTCCAAATCGTTATATTTAGGAGAAGCCCAAGGGACAGTAAAACCATTAGTGGGAACTTGGTTACTTTTCCAGAGAGGTTTGTGTAAAAGAGATAAGTTAATTATTTTCAATCAATTTTATTATTTAATAATTTTTTTTTAATGCACTGTGTATAATTATTATTGGACTGAAAATCAACTTCTAACACAAAATGTAGCCAGTGATGTATGAAGTTTTCTATTAAAAGAAGAAAAAATTGGTAATGTCAGAAATGTGCAGCTATATCTCCAGAATTCACAGAATGTCACTAGAAAGGTTGGTTTGGAGATAATTAGTTGTTAGGCTTTATATAATTGTCAGTTATTTCACAATACATGATTTTTTCCTTCTGAACTATCGTGTTGCAAATGTTTGTACTTTGAGGACTTACATCATAATCATTAAGTGACTAAATTTTAGTATAGTAAGTTATGTTCTTTAAAATCTATATTTTTGTAATTTTTCAGTTTCCAAATGTTGAACTTCAGGCCTCTCACAGTCCTTCTCTGTTTTGATTTGTGTGAAAGGAATGAAAAGATGGATAACCTTACAAAATAAGGATAAAAATCCATCAGATTTATCTGATGTAGAAAAATGCATCACTACCTTTTTGCCTGTTTTATTCCTGAGGCTGGACAAGATAGAGAAAGACCAAATTCATAACTGTGTACCTTTTGAGGCAGACTGAAGCCTCCCTGATTGTACTAAACTGGCTGTAACTCTTAATTTCCAGCACTTCCCTCAATCAGCACATTCATGTCTACATTAGTATTGTTAAAGTTTGACCCAGGAAAAATGGTAGCACCAAAGCTTTTTTTGAGGTGTATAAAAATAACTGAGATATTTGCCATGTTATTACAAAATTGCTGTTAAAATGACAAGAGACGAGTAATCATTTAAGTTCTCCAGCCATTAGTCAAATATTAAATTTGATGTCAGTTATCTTAAGGGTAGACATTAATGAAGAATTAATCATGAGGCTGACTTTTATTTCATGCCCTTGAGCAATTTGTACAGTGGTAGCTGCTATTTGTGCTGGTAAACATGTATTTCTTCCTGAGGAAGGCAGTCTGATTAATGATTTCTCATGAATTCAGCCAAAAGATTGCAGTAAATAACTTGTCACAATTATGATGCATTAAGTACATGGTAGCTTTATGTAGGATGTTTCAGTGATGCCTTTTTTTACAATGGCTACATGCCTATAGTAGATAAGCCACAAAATCTTTGGCAATTCCTTCTAAATAGATCACGATGCCTTCCAAAACAAGTGACATTGTAAATTATATGCTTAAGAGAAATTAACTATGTGAATTGTTTCATGGATTTTTTTATTTCTAAGCAGTTGCAGTATGTTTTTGCAGCAGAAGCTGGCTCTTGGACCCAGAATTATTTGGGTCTGTCTGTGGAATTCAATACATCTGTTCATGCTAACAATCTCAGTGAAGGAAATTTTAAGACTCTGACTCTAAAACTATTGTAAAGTTTTCATTTTCTATGAAGACCTCTGAATTTATGATCATGTATGCCATTATGTTCTTCTCCATTTACCTTTGGGGGAAGAAAAACAATGATCACACACACACATAAAAAGAATGATGGGCAATTGCCCATTAAACATCTCAAAAATAAATTATCTGGATACTGCATACAGTTTTTAACGCACACCTCTCATCTGTATTCCTGTTCCGATTATTGAGGAAGACTGTTGACTTTCTATACTTGGCTAGTTTGAACTGAGTTGAAATGATGAAAGGAAGCTGGTTACCTAATGAACATTCTCAAGGAATGTCTTGCCATTCATGGGTTCCCTTTTTAATCCTTATTTTGGAAATCTGACCAATGAGACTCTGTGTTTGTTTTCTGAATATGTCAAAACTTCTTTTGTTATGTATTATTTGTACCTATAGCATAGATCTTTTGGTAAGAAAGCGACAGCATTTTTTGTGCTTTGTTTTATTCTATGTTTTCTGTAATTCTTTTGACCTTTTCTGATTTGGGGACACAGGTTGTCTTTGCCTCCAAGCTCTAAGCTTAGACCTCTTTGAGAGTGTAAGCAATCCTGATGTATATGAAAGAAAAGCATTTAGAAGTTGATTAATTGTTTAAGAACTTCAGAAGCTGATAAAGATGAATGAAGATCCTAATTAAGGAAAAAGCTTGTCATTGCATGTCAGTTTAAAGGGCAGCAAGGCTGTAATGTATTAATGTTTAGGAAATGAAGGCACAGGTTTAGAGAGCAGCTGCCTTCAAAAGCTGTTGGTTGTGCTGTGTTTGTGTGAAGGTAGTGGGAACAATACATTTGTTACCACAAGAGCTGGCCATCCTTGTTTGCTTTAGGTTACCTTTTGAAAACTTATTCATGTGCTTACAAATATCTGAAATTGTTTTGTGTACTATCTAAGAGTAGTCTTATGCACTAAACTTGCTTATGATGATATAGATGGGCTCTGAAGTAAATTCATTTACATTTATGTATTGTTTGTGATATGTAAAACCACAAACAAAAAAATCAACCTTGTCTTTTCAGAAGGAAAAATATGCTTGTTTTGTTCATCACTGTTGTGATAACCAATGTGAGTGTCTTGTTAAATGTGTAAAGCTTTTCAGTATTATAATGTAGTTCCACTACTTCCTTTTCTTTTTTCTTTCCCTTTCCAATATCTTCCTGTTTTTTGTGCTGCTGTTTTCTGTATCTTTTGTTTAGCATTTCTAAAAGTCTTATTCAGTGGTGAATTTTCCCTCTTAGTTCATTGATTTTTTTTTCCCTAGTAAATTTAGCCAATAGAACTGTCTTGTGTCAGATCTAATATATCAGATATAGTAACTTTCAGTGTATAGAGGTAAGAATAGTGAACTTCAAAAGTGTAAGAATCACAAGAAACTGATAGCTGGGCTTTTCAAGCCTACTGTGTGAGCTGTTCCTCTGACACCCTTTCCGTCAGTACAAACATGAGGACCAGTTTTAATTTTTCCATTCAAAATTCAAGGAACAGTGTTCAGCTGCTTTCTGTCATAATAATTTCCTATGTGTTTTTTTCCTTTTTTAAATGTGTCAATCCAGTAAGTTTTAGGGACTATGTTTTGATGTAATGGAAAAAGTATTTTCCATTTTTCTGTTGTCTTTGTTGGTGTTAAATTAAAGGACTGTGGATGTAAACAAAAGTGGTTCATATTGGACATCTTATTACATCTCTGGCATATGATTTTCCTTTCAACTTTTTTTTGGTTTTTTTAATGAGCTGAAACATTTTTGGTACATTTATGTTTGCATTTCTTCCCTTTTCTGATATAGTGTCCTCTATGGAATACTCTCAGTGGAAACATATGTTCAGAACTTCAAAGTAATTACACTATTACTAAAAGCTTCATAATCAGGTTAGTGCAACTAAATGTTGAAAAAATTTGATTTTCCTTTATCCAGTCATATCAATTTCATTCCAGTCTGCTTTCTGGCTGATTGAAGAAACATGTCAGGACAAAGTCAAAGACTGTGTAGAATTTCTAAGTCTGGTCTAGACCAGTTCTTGAAGAAGAAAAGGGAGTTCAGAGCAGTTTTTATTATGGGAGAGCAAGATTTTAAAAAGGAAGAAAATATATATTGCCCATTTAACGGTGCATTCTTAGTGGTAGGTAACTACTTGGCAAACTGGATTGGGATTTCTCAGAAGTAATGGGCTCAGTATGTGTTTAAGCTGCTTTATTTACAAAATACTGCTTATATTACCTTTTTCCTTTCTTTTAGAGTGAACTTGTTGTTGTGATGAAGTGGGTGTAGCTTATGTTGAAAAAGCTGTTTACTGCCAGGAACAGTTTTCAGGGTCTACAGTCAAAGATGTTGATGCAACAACAACAAAAAAAAACAACAGGAAAACAAATCTTTCATTTTGCCCTAGCACAGTTAGGGCACAGGAATTCAAAAATTCTTAGTCAGGTGTACAAAAATGTAACAAAACCAGGGACCACAGAGCTATACCTCATCTCCCTTCTTTGTCTTTTGTTGCTCCTCTGGAAAATACAGGGTCTTTTTAGAATGGGAGATGTTATCTTAATGGTCCAGAACAAAAAGGCCATGTCTGTTATGGTCTCAGCAGGCCCTGGTGTATTAGTATGTTAACATGCTACATATTTTTAATTCAAGCTGTATGAAGCTACAGGCTGACCCTCAAGTTGGGTGTTCTTGACTTACTCATTTTACATAATTTTAAGATATGTTATTCATACTAACTCTGCTACTGTTAAAGATTTGGCTTTAGCCTGATGTGTGCCTTATGTAAGTCATTGGAGTTCTGAGGCAGATAAATTCGAAAATTGGTTAATGATTATTGTTTTGAATTGAAAAACTTTTGGTTGATTTTTTTTCATGGTCTGCTTTTCATTCTGCTTGCCTTCCTTATACACAATAAAATAGCAGATGAAGCTGAAAAGTTTCTTTTACAGTACTTCTAACAATTTCCATTAGAATTATCTTGTTGGAAGCAAATATCCCATCTGGTTTACTTTTCAGCACAGCAAAACTGTAGTGAGCTGTGTGGCAGAGCCTGGCTGAGTTCCACACAATGAGGCTCTTGGCCCTAAGCAAGATGAGCACAATCTGTTTCCCATATTTCTAATAAAGGAAAAGGAGACTTTCTTCATTTGCTTCTTTGTTTCATTATGTTTACGTTTTATGCCTCCCTTTCTTAGAATAGCAGCTTTCCTGCTGTTCTTCATTCTTTTTTTTCAGTACAGGTAAAATGAAAACACATTACAGCCTTATAAAAGTACTGAGTGCTGCTCTGAAATGACATGAAAACTCAAAATTTTCAAGTCTGCGTGGTGCTTTGGCCACATCAATCTCATAAAATGCCTGAAGCATAGGAGAGGCACTTCTGGAGCCATTTCTGTTGCCTTGCTTGTTCAGCAAATAAATACAAGACTTGAGTAACATGTACTAAAATCAGTCGGAGTCACAGAGTTGATCCCAGCAGCACTCTGAAAGTTTACCTGTGCTGCCTGAATCCAGCTCCCTTCATCAGTCTGTAACTTCATTCTCCCATTTGTACCTGAGAATTATTGAAAGTCATATATACTTAACACAAGTTGATTTTCCTTTGGGATGTGTGTGGCTCTGCTTAGGTGTTATAAAATTGCACATCTGCATTAATCTCTGGATTATATTTATCTTTTATTGCTGATCTAAAGATAAAATCATTTCATATTTAAAAATGAAGCATCAGATACTTTAAAATTGTATTTAAAATCATACAGTTAATTTAACATCCTATCAAAAAAGAACTCTTGCTATATGTTAACATACTTACCCTTTTGCAGAGATTTTGGGTTCTTGGGTAGTATTCTGACTGAAGGACACGTAACTTGCATTAAAATGAGCAGACTGTTTTGTGACACTGGCTTCACAAAATCATGTCATGTACACATTTAGGATTTGGGTTTTTTTCCCCTCAGTTTTGTAGAGTTTTACATTCAAAATACCAAGTAACACTCAAATGCTACCAATTGTTCTTGTCCATGGTAGTATTTGGTGACACTTAAAAAGTTTCTCATGATGCACTGCACTTCTGGAAGCCTGGGATTTCCCTGCTTTCATCTGACAGTGACAATAGTTCCAACATATGTTTTCCATTCCTGATTTTTCAACATTAAGAAATCAGCATTTCTTTTTAATGTAAATAAAACTGAAAAAAATAAGCATTCTCTGTTGGGTAATAGTCAAACTATTGCTATACTTCTGGTAGGAACCTAAGATGTCATTGTGTATCACTCTGCAGTGAGTGTTCAGTATACATTTCTGTTTCATTTCAAATGTGTTATTTTAGAACTGTTCATATAATCAGGTTCCTGAACTAAGAGAGTACACAGCAAACTATACCAATTGAGGATGCAACTGCCACACGTGAAAAATCAGACAGTTGATTTCATGTGAATACACCTTTTGAAATCTTATTCCACTTCTATAATGAATGTGAATAGGCAGCCCTTTGAGGACAACGGGCTGTGCACATGGAGAGAATTTTGAGTTACTTTGCCACTTGTGCAAAGGGGGGGTTAAGATAAAAATAATCAAGAAATGTTTGATTCCTTTGTTTATTTTATCTACATGAAACTGTTGTGCATATCTGCTTGCTGTGTATTGTTACTAGAGAATTAGTCTTCAACTTAACAGTGGTGTTACAGTCAAATAAGAAAATACTGATTTCTTCAGAAGGAAAGTTTGGGTCTCTTTTATTACTTCCTAGCTGGATTTAGTTGTAAACTACCTTAGAAGAAACAAGTGACTTTTTGAGAAGGCTTCTCAGCTGGTTTAGCCATAGGGCAGTAACGAAATTCTGTTTGTCTTTGGGATTTATGTCAGGGAACACAACCTTCCTGGGCTAATACACTACTGAACAGGGAGTGAATATGAAACACCAGGAAACAGTATTTGTGTAGATGATACAGAATCGTACCAAAAGTCTGACCTCCTTTGTTTTCTCCAGCAATCAGAACTCATTCATCTGAAGTCTGTCTTTAAAAGTATGTAGGTAATGTGTCTGTGGAGTGATGATACAGACAATAAAGACAGTCTTCTTCTTGTATGTGGAAAGCTTAGCAGTAAACCACTTAGTCCCATGTACCTCTGAGGTATTGCCCTTTTAAGCTTTTATCTGTGCTGGACACTGACTGCAAGTTAGAGCAAGCCACTCTGTAAGTTATTTCGTAGTACCAAAATGTGTGTGTGTGGGAGGGGACAGGCAGTTAAAACACTAATAGTGTTTTCTCTTGTTACGTCAAAGAATCAAAGATGAATTCTGAATTTTCATACAACTGGAAGGTTTTTGTGCTTTGGCCATTACTTTACTCAGAGAGCAGACTAAGCTTTTGAAGTGGACTTGTGTTCTTTCTACACCAGAATTAATTAACTCCGTAAGGATAAAGCTGATTTATCCATGGTACTTAACTGATGTGTCAAAGCTGATTTTGCTCCATTGAGTAAATTACAAAAATGTAGTTTGAGTGTCTAGTCTCTACCTTAAATGTGCTTATATTGACTACCATTTTTTTCTGAATCTGTCCATGTAGTTTTTCATGTGCATTGAAATCCAAGTATATTAATAATATATGACATAATTCTGTAAGAGCCATCTATTCTGTGACCATGAAGAATGACGTCTTGTGCTCTTTATTTATGTATAGTAATTGGTGTCAGTAATTGCTGCTTTATAAGTAAGTATTTTTAGTACAGTAAAAGTGTTCCAATTCCAAACCATGATATTTTTGCATCATAGATATGTTTAATGGGATATACTTTGTTTAATTCTTAAAATACTCTTGTTAAAAGGGTGTGTTTCAGATTAATTAAGAGCATCAATAACTCTTGTGCAGTATAGCTTAATGTGTTGAAGCTTGACACTTCAATCTGCAGATAAACCAAATTTCAGTAGATAGGTGAAATTATGTTGGTTTTATTGATCTATTAAGTTAATATCAGCCTTTAGAAAGGGATATAGAATGCTGAATTTAGTATGAAAATGGAAAGGATTTAAATTCTTTAGGGTTTTCTGTGTCCCTGAGTTCATGGTAGGTGGCTTTTCATTTTCATGGTAACAGTGTTTATCTGACTTTTTCTGTTAAGTTGTTTCAATAAGAATGATGCCCTAAGAGTGATGCCTCTGTAGTGAACTAAGGAAGGTGCCATGAATTATTAATAACAAGCTGAGTTTAATGTGGTTTTATATCCCCTGAAGGAGTTGGAATAGTGTACTCGGTAAAACCATTCAGTTCACCTGATCTTGACAAATTGGAAGCATCAAAAACATACTCCTACTTGTTAACACTAAAGGGGGGAAAGGGTGACTTGGGAATGCATCAATATTTAGCCGCCTCGTAGAATTTGAAAAGGATAATGGTGAGCAGTGTTCCATAAATAACCGTGTCTCATCTTTGTGCCCAAATGCAGTTGACTAACACTTTTCTGTGAAATTAACATTTATGGGTTCACTTTGATTGCACTTAAAAAGAAAATGACAAGTTTGTGATATTGCATCTATTGTTTATGTGGATAATATGCTACAAGTTAAAAATATTCTCTATAGCAATATAGTGGGAAACAAAAAGCTTCAATTATTTTTAAAAACCAGTATTGTCTTTACAGTAGATCAACCAAGCTAAAATTTTAAGAGCATTAAGAATTCCAAAACTTGCAAAATGTATAACATTTGTTGCTGATGTTTTAAAGACCTAATAATGAATATTTATCCCTAGAATATTACCTCTGAAATGAGTATTTAAAATGAGATTTGTCATTTCTCTATTAATATTTGGCAATATATCCATATTTCTCAATTATTTTTATTTACTTGCCACCTAATTGTTTACCTTAAAAGCATAATGATCTTTAAAACCCACCCTAAATTTGGCTTTTTTGCCACTGGTCATCAAAACATATAGTTAAACAGTTTGTGTGTTCATCACTATCTGTGTTTTAGCATATGCAGCCTTACCTGCAGTAGAGTTTGTGCTGGGCAGTAAACATCTTACAGTGCAAGTGTGTACAAATTCTATTTAGCTTCCTCATAAGAAGCAGAATGTTTCACTTTATGTGTGGTAGTTAATTTTACTTGCAATGGCTTTTGACTGTGAACTATCATTCTTACAGTTACACTGTGAATCAAAACGTAATTTTACTGCAGCAGGCCTTTTCTTAAATGTTGATAATATGAAGTAGTTTATACTTCTGTTAGAAACAGGTACATTTCTTACAGAGTGGGCAGTTATTTCATGAGCTTTGCTGATTCTGTTTTTACAGTATATTACAGCTTCTGGTTCGCCAAAGCTCTGTTAATTTTCTGTTGAGTCCACTTTACTTGTCCATTTACAAACATGCTGAAACTTCTAACATGCAAATCAACAGTAGCTGAAACATAGGAAAAGTACTCATTACAAAAAAAAAAAAAAAAAAAAAAAGGTGCCCCTATATTAGTGGGGCACCTCAGTGTGTTTCCCTCTTGGGCACTTTTTAGGATTTTCTTTTTGCTGTACTAAAATTTTCTTTCAGTAAAGTGATATATGAACTATTTCTGTACAACTCCACTTTTGTATTCTTCATGTACATTTCTTCTTTTTAAAAGTTGCTGTTTGGCTTCATTTGAATTTGTTTTTGGGTTGCGTAAATTCCCAGTTGTAGCACAAAGTGTGCTACTTAAGCTTCAAGTGTATAGATTCTTTTGATATTGAGTGTAAGATTTCAGTTAGAACATTAAAAGTCTGTTTGGAGATCAGTATGGTTGGTACACTGCACTACAGTAGTTTTGCACTGGCACACATTCATCTCTGCTGCCCAAATTCTAAGGAGGCAGGGAGCTTCTGGCCAAAAAAGAGGAGTGCAGAGATGGTCAGTAATGGCTCAAACTGTCCCCATCCATGTGTTCAGGGACTAACTTTAAAAGTATTTTCCTCAGGTGATTGCAGGAGAGATGGAATTGTCCAGCCAGAGAACCTGCTGGATTGTGGATTTTGTTTTCTTCTTCCATAACTGTTATTTTAAGTGTAGGTCTTCATTTTGTCATGGGTCTTTTTATTATATTAATTTATATAATTAAACCATTATATAGTTTCTTATGTGTTCAGAATGGCAGAAATGTGTTGTGCTTTTCATAGATAGTCAATGGATTTGAGAGGAGCCTTAAAATTAAGTATATATGAATGCTTCTGTATGCCAGCAGACTGAAAAGTAACTTAGAATTATAAAATTGTGCTCTTTCAAATCCAGCTTTTGCATAAGTAAGTATGTATGATAAGCAAGTAAGGGAAGAGAAAACTTCCTTTTAAATTTGGATATATTAATATTTGTTTATTCTACTATAATTCTAAGATATACTTCAGAATCAGTTTTATTTTTTTCTTTGTTTTTACTCATTACAATAGCAAGTAGATGTTGGGTGTTCTGTCTTTTAAGATTGTAGAATAAATTCTGGTATTTCAGGTTTTAGAAGTATTGTAGTAAATTAACTGTTCGGTAGTGCTTAACTGTGAGATGATGCCCTTAATCTGCTTTGAGTCTACTTTGCTAAATCTTCTGTCTGAATGAAATTATTCAACATTTATGCTGTTTCCAGAATATGCTATTCTTTCAGAAACCTTTTCTATTTATATTAGTATAAACATTTTTATAATTTTGCTAATAATGCATAAATTTACTTTTAACATTACACATTTATGAATGTAGACTGAATATTATTACAGCATCATGATCAAGCATTTCAAAAGTAAAGAAATAGCTCGCATTAAGGTCTTCTATGTGCTGTAGATTTTGATGTTATATTTAATTTTATAATTGGTAATATATATAGTAGGCTAGTTAATGCATCAAAAGCATGGTATTTGTTTTATGCAGCATATTAGTGCTCATCAGTAGGTGTGAAACGTTCCCAGAGTTGGTAAAGTAAGTAAGCTCAGCAATGCTGCTTCAAGACAGCTCATGCCAGGAGGCTGTGCCCGAATGGACTCGCACTGTGTTGGGTGAACACCTGTGTGTTTCTGCAGAACTTCTGTCTCATTCAGTGTACACTCCATGAGCCACTGTAATTTCTCCTTCCTCAGTACCTTAGACTATGCCTCGTTTGCTGTGTCTTACTGAAATCTGATTTGGAATCTGGCTCTACGTGATCTTGTCTTCGATGATAAGGATCATGCTAATGGAATGTTTCCCTAATACATTCCATGTATCCTTGAAACAGGTTTTATTTTCTTTTAATATTTCTATAGCGGAAAATTTCTTTCTGGATATTCAAAACTCAATAAAGAAAAAGGAATTGAATGAAGGTCTTTCAACAGGAAACAACAGGCAATCTAAATAATGAACTGTGCTATACAGCTTCCTTATAGGGTGCAGTCTCTGCTTATGCTCAGCCATAAGCCACAAAACTACATCTGTCCTGCAAGCATCATTTTAGCTTTATGCAAAAAGAGGCACAAACAGTTGGGTTTGACAATACATTTTCTTTTTTGAGCTTGCAAAAAAAAAATATTTTTTTTTCTTGAAGAATTCTGGCTGTGAACTCTCTTGTCTGTTACTGGAACTTTTGTGGAGCTGTGTGTCAAACTTCAGGAGAAAAATAGTGTGAAATTATTTGGAGTGTATTGTGAAGTCTGAAGTGCTGTTCAGAAAGATATACAGTATTAGTGTCAAAAGTACAAGAAGAGGATTTTGGTTTCCTCGTATGCATTGCACCCTGCTGAGGGGACCTCTGTTGGTCAATTAGGTATTTTGATTTTGAAATATTAGCCTTCAAATTAATGTTAGCACAAACTTTTTACAAGTTATGCCAATTAAAGTACTCCAGAATTATAAAAATCTAAAGCTTTTAGAATTTATTGCATTTAAAAAAAAATTAAGTACTCAAATTTGTGATAAAATGCTGTCTTCCCATGTGAATTTTAGCCTGTATTTTAGGCTTTCCAGTTAAGTGATATACTCTTGTGCGTCTTGGCTCTGATAAGATCGCATTTGATCACATGTATGAAGATGTAAAGAAAAGAGTTGGGGATGATGGAAACAAACATGCTGTCCTATTCAGTCAATTTCACTTTTAATGGAAGTGCAATGTCTTCTAAGAATGTTCGTGTTTAGATTGCAAATACTAATCCAGCCTAAACTGATAAGCAGTCAAAACTAGTTATCTGAGAGATGTAATCTAGTTAACAGTTTCTATTTACATCCTAAAGAAAAATGGCCACATTAGCAGTAACCTTATTGGCAGTATTGACAAAGTGGTCATTAGAATGATTCACTTTCTTAACTCTTAGTTTGTTTGGATAGCTTTTAGTAGTTGAAGCAATTAGAAGAGATTTGATTAGAAGGGAAGGATTTGATCCATTACAAACTTAGTAAATATTCTTGCTAACTCTCATTAGTTCTTTATAAACAGTAAGCTTGTAAATTCTAGGCTAGGGCTCACCTGACCTTATGATAACAGAAATTCCTACCTGAATATAACAGACAAAAGTGAAATAATTAATAAGCACACTTGATTTTGAAAGTTTTGGTGACAGGGTCTAATCCCTTAACGATGGCAGTGCTTGGGTGCAGGAGGTTGTTTTAATTCTCAGTCTTTTGTGTTTTTTCCTGAAGAAAAGAAAAAAAATTTGAAGTGGTACAATTGATATTCCACAATTTAAAATGCAGGCAACCTTTCCATTCTTCCCTTATGTTTTTCCTTTATCTCTCTCTCATTCTTTCTTTCACTTACTGTGTATGTACAGCAAAGAGAGGAAATGGCCAGCAGATAATATGAATATGACAAAATACTAAACTAATATTGCCTCAATCACATTTATTCCAAACGTCAGGTGTTAATTGTTTCTAATATTTCAAATTTATGTTTAAAATAGGAAAAGGCTGAATAAATAATATAACAGCTGTGTTACTGGACAGGTAGGTGAAATGAAATGCACTCAGCAGTGGTATTAAAACTTTTTATAAAGAGAAACTTTGGTGAAATAGTAACATTCCTATAGTGTGTGCTGACTTACTTCTGTAAGTGTAAGGAGTAACACTTGGATTTGGGCTTGTACTGGATTTTACATTATATGAAAAACAATACACACCCCAAAATAATATTTGTTCCTAATTCTTTTTTATGCAAAGCTACTTTCAATTCATTTATCTATACACAGGTCCCTTAAAATTACTATAAATACATTTGCTCTGATTTTTTTTGTGAGAAATAGAAATTAGTTATCAGTTTATAATATATGATAACTAATGCACAGCTTTCACCATGATATTAGTTAGCAAAATTTTTAAATATCTCTCCGGTTTTTAACTCAAAGTTAGTTTATGCCTGTTAACTTGAACTTTTCTTCATAAAGACAAAGAAACATCTAATTTCATTTAACATCATCAGTAGCTGATGTATTAGGATGACTGAGCATTCATATTAGCTGTTTTGGTCCCCTATACCATCAGGTTGCAGTTTCACAACACAGCTGACTTGTTAAAGTGTGTACGCAAAAAAAAACAAACAAACAACTAAATCATTATCTTCCGGCACCTTTCACATGCCAGTACTCTTAATTGTCTCCCACTGTGTTGAGCTAATTCAGAAAGTGTTCATGTTTTACCCTCTATGCTAGTTTCAGTGAGTTTAGCTTCTTGAACTGGGCAACTTGCTCACTACTCATATAGTGAAGGATTTCTTCCTAATTCCTAATCTAACTACCCACTTTCAGTTTAAAGCCATTCCCACTTGTCCTGTCACTACACACTGTTGTAAAAAGTGACTCTTCCAGCTTTCTTGTAGGTCTCCTTTAGGTATTGGAAGATGCTATAAGGTCTCCCTAGAGCCTTCTCCAATCTGAACATCCCCAGTTCTCTCAGCTTGTCTTCCTGGGAGAGGTTCTCCAGCCCCTGCCATGGGCCTCCTCTGGTCCATGTCCTTCCTATGCTGTAAACCCCAGAGCTGGACTCAGTGCTCACGAGAGTGCAGTAGAGAGGGAGAATCACCTCCCTTGACCTGCTGGCCATGCTGCTTCTGATGCAAGCCAGGAGTCATTCCTTTAACCACAATAGAACTATTCTTGAAAGTATTAAAGCTCATATCACTTGTCAGAACTCTTCTGAGAGATACTTCAAAGTCACTGAAGAATTTCTGGAATGATATAAGTCCATCGCAAAAATTTCTACTTTGTGTGTTCCCAGTACTAAATGTAGTTAGCACTGCATTCATTGACACCTGCAGAGAGGTGCAAATGGGAAATGAGTAAATAGTAAATTAAATTAAATGTTCTTCCTAGGGGCGATACAAATAAAACAGTAGAGAAGTACTCCTGATTTTTACTGTTGTTTTGTTAGTTCATATGCTCTTTAGCTTCTTTTAAGTTTAAACATAAAAATAGATGTTTATTTTGTGAGATTTTTTTTCATAAGGGACTTGTAAGAGCCTGCATAAGGTTGAATGAGTATCGAGCCATGCCAACAGTCACATGCCAGCAGTCTGATTTTGAATGTCAATGTGCTTATTAAATATTCATTGGAAAGCTCTACAGATTTTAAATATTCTAATGAAACAATTGAATAATAATCTACTGTTTAGGCTGTCTTTGCTCTATCTCAACTGTTGGTTTTCAGAACAGTAGACTTTCCATTCATTGTGGCTCTGGTTCACAGTAAAAGCAATTCAATCTCTATAGACTTTTCCCCTTTCATTCAGTTTATTTTGTTGATTTTCTTTCACATTAGTGGCTATTGGATTTTCTGCATTTTAGACTGATTTCTCAAATACATACCCCTTCTAAAATTTTACCAGAGATTTTTGTTAACATTGGTTCAGAATGCCCTTTGATTAGGCAACTCTGTGTGTGTGTTTGTGTGTGTGTGTGTGTATATATATATATATATATATATGTGTGTGTGTGTATATATATGTGTATATATATATATATCTTGTGTAAATAAACAGTCTTCATATCTCATTTCTGCTCATGTAGTTATGTAAAATCCACTCAGGTTTTTCATTTTCCTAAGATATTAACCTAAAATAATTTGGAATTTCCCATTTTGTTTTCTAGTTATTTCCTATTGAAAGAAATGACAATTCTGACATGGATGGTAATGAGAGTTCTTATAAGATCCATTAAACTTAAATATTTTTATTGTGCTTTTAATTTTCAGCAATTTATCATTTTAGATTGAGACATTCCTTTGTGGAATTACTGTCCATGTTGAAAGCTGGAGGAGTAGTAGGTAAGCTTTCTTCTCTTAACCCTACTGTTCCTGCTTTGTATTCAGCCTGTGCCCTGTCTTTGTGCTCATCAATACAAACTGCCACGGAAGAAATGGTGGACTCCAGGACTTGATGCCTGTATGAGCTAGTGATGCATCCCAAACTTATTATATATGAATCCACAGAAATCAATATTTCTGAGAAGAAACAGAATTGGTGGTGTTGGTGATGAGAGTTTCTTTCCTCTATGGGCTTAACATACCATCCAATAGTGAAGATGATTAAATACACAAAGATATAAGAATATTTTAATACTATTCCTTGGAAAGAGTCCACTGTATACACATACAGAGGGTCCCCTAAGTGAGCATATCTTTATATTTAACAATTTGATTGTGTTTAAAACTTTGTAAAGTCTCTGTGGTGATGATATGCCTCATGCTATGAGCAGTTGAAAGAAACTGTCTGGCATGTAATGAGATGGGAATTGATTTCTTAATGTTGGTTACAAATTAAAATTATTTTGGAAAAGATCTGTCAGTGTTCTGGATTACTTTGAATATTCTGACATGTTCAGTAGCATTGTAATGAATGTGAATTTCAAAGCCTCCAATTTTTAAGAAGTTAGTGTAGAAAGTATCTTTAAGTTATGCAAAAGTTTGACGTTCCAACCCATCTTTCAATTTTTTTCCTTCTGGATTTCCCTTTGATTTGCATGGGAAAACAAAATTCTAATACTGCCTTTTTTTTTCATAGGTGAAACTGCAGGATGACAGGTGCCAAACCTTTCTCTTAATTCCAGCTCAGCAGCCTGGCTGATGGGAGTACAGGAACCTGACCTCTTTGTATTGCTGTCTTGTGTGTTTTTCCCTTGTGAAAGCCAATACAATCTGCAAAGCCAGCATAGATAAATAGCTCTGTAGGGTTGTACTGTAGTAGCAAGACTGTTTTGTGACCATGTTCAGAAGGCAGACCGTAGGTGACAGTATTATTTACTTTTGTTGCTTGGGGTCCAAAGAGAGAATAAATTGCTATTGATTTTTCAGACATTACAGTGAAGTGTCTGAATGCCTGCAGAATCTCTGGGTGGCAGGACAGTCAGAGTCTGCATGTAGACTGCTTTTGAAATGCCTTTTTTTTTTTCTATTGTGTTGGGGTTTTTTTCTTAATTTTCAGAACCAGTTGCTAAAAATTTTGTTGTGGATGTCATATTTATTATAAATACGTGTTATTTCTCAAAAGAATAGAATTCAGCAGCCATTTTATAACAATTTGAAATAGGTGGATGGAGTTTGGAATTCAGCCATCTGTGTACATTACTGTTGTAAAGGGAATGCTGAGTCTTTGCATTAAATTAACTACTTCATTGAAGACATCTCTTCCAGAGGTATAACAATTTATAACAGGAAAATCAGCTATATGGAAGTGGAAATGATACACAGCTAACAGTTTTCCCCCACCCTCTCCTCTAAAAGCTCATTTGTGTGGACAATGCAGGTTTGACATAATCAGCCTACAAAGGTACTTTGTCATAGGGGGTAAAAAGAAACCTGCTGCTTTTGTATTTGTTATTTTAAGATTTATAGCAATGTTACATCGTAGTGACACCTGCTGGGAGAGATCTAAAGGAAACAGCTGAAACTATGGCTGCTGCCTGTCAGTTCTTTTCCTTGAGTCCAGAGCGTGTTCCCGGGATGACGGCAGTCCGGGATGACACGGGGTTTGTAGCTCCCCTGGAGGGCATCTGCTGTCACTCCTCTTCGAGCGGCCTGACTCCCCTGCCACACTCACTGAGCTTCAGAAACTCACTGGAATGTCATTATGCGTTTGGATCTCCCAGCTGGGACTTAAATGCACAGCACCAAAGAGCCTGGGTGGATATGTAAAATAATGATGGAAGGTGTTGGGAATGATGTATCCCAGGAGTTAACCTTATTCACTAAAGGGGACATATATCAAAACAAGATTTTCCTCTAATTTAATTGGTCAGTGTTTGCGTACACTGGAACAATAATTAGTGACGGGACTCATACCTACTTGGCTGTGTACCATGGGAAGAGGAATTTTCTGTGTGAAGAAACTTCTCAGGACCATCTTCCAAATATAAACTAACAGAAGCTGATAGATTCTTAACCTGAAATAGTGTAAGGGAAGCTACAGCTTCCTCCCATCCCCATGCCAAATGGAGTGAAATTACCAAGTTGTAACTTTCAGTTTTCAAATTTTGTAAAGAACTCAAACTTGCAAATATTTTTTTGACAAAAGTGAGGCGCAGTGGCTGTGGATGTGGTCTGTCTGGACTTCAGCAAGGCCTTTGACACTGTCTCCCATAATATACTCCTGGAAAAACTGGTAGCCCATGGCTTGGACAAGTGTACCCTCTCCTGGATTAGGAGCTGGCTGGAGGATCGGGCCCAGAAAGTGCTGGTGAATGGAGTTGCATCCAGCTGGCGGCCGGTCACTAGTGGTGTTCCCCAGGGGTCTGTGTTGGGTCCAGTCCTGTTTAACATCTTTA
>JAWWLZ010000118.1:32419674-32451509 GCA_035041345.1 Poliocrania exsul
AGGCACTCAGCAATAGGACAAGGGGGCATGGGCTTAAGCTCTGCCAGGGGAAATTTAAGTTGGATATCAGAAAAAAACTTCTTTCCAGAGAGAGTAATCAGGCATTGGAATGGTCTGCCCAGAGAGGTGATGGATTCACCATCCCTGGAGATTTTTAAACGCAGATTGGCTGTGGCACTGAGTGCTATGATCTAGTAAATGGACTGGAGTTGGACCACGGGTTGGACTTGATGATCTCGGAGGTCTTTTCCAACCCAATCGATTCTATGATTTGCTTGTTCTGGGGTTCTGTAGTCCTATTTTTGCATGCATCTAGTTTAGTTCTCTGATGTGTGTCTTTTGGTGTATTTGTCTTGAGCTGTATACTTGAGCTTGAGACATAGCTGTCTGAGTTCTGTCCAGGATACTGCCCCTTGGAGACTTTGTGAAGTTCTATGTAAAGCCGTTCCCTGGACAGGATCACAAGGCCTTTGTCCTTAATGCCACACAACCTTTCTTTTTTTTTTTTTTTTAAAAACTCTTCAAATTCTCTGCAGTTTTTTCCTCCATTCAATTAAGAAAGTTCTAAAAGTAACACCAAAACTTGAAGGGCTTCAAAGAATTCCCCAGTCTCCCCCCAACTCTGAGGGCTCTGTTCTGGTGCAGGATAATGGTTCTGGGTGAAGTATTTTTTCCCTTATGTCTAGGTATACATATTATCCATCCATAAAGACTGTGTGGTGTTCAAGATTTAGTTAATTTCTGTAGACAAAGAAAATACACTTCGTGGCTTCTGAGCAGTACAGCTCTGGAAAAGATGAAAGACCCTGGCATTACCTCCCTTTATCTTTTGTAAGGAAGGGGTAGTTTTATTTCCCGTACTGACAGACATTAAGCTCGAAGCCTCTCCATAACAGTGTAGCCATGTAACAATGAGACTGTGCCAGCAGAGATCAATAACTGCCACTTAGTTGAAAGGTAACAGTCTGTTCCTACCTGAACCAGTAGTTTGCCCATGACAAATAATCCTTGAAGATAATCAGATCACACCACTTGATTTAATTCACTTTCTTCAGCAGGAGTATATGTTCAATGGACCACAAAACCCTCTGGTTTAGCATGACTTCATATATATTTGTTCATTCATCTTATTCCAGACTATTAAATTTTGTTTCTATTTCTAAAATGTCTTGCTTTATAGCATTAAAAATAATTTTTCTTTTAAAACATTCACTCCTTCAGCTCCCTACAGCAGCTCCCTGGCCTAGTAAGCACCAGCTACCAAAGAGATAAAAGTCAGTTCTTATGGTGCCATGTAGTATCCTCTGATGAGAGACTGGTGATGGTCTGTCCTCTCTGTTTCTGCAGCTCCTGGCAGGCTCTTCTATCCAAGAAACCTTTTTTGCAGCTAACTTCCTGTGGAAGCTACTAGACTGTCTTGTCCTGGCTTTTCTTGAGAGCTAAGAGAACATTCAAAATTGAACTTGTAGGAGCGAGACCAGCCTACCTTCCTTGCATTGATACTCTGTTGCTGTGCTTAAATTCTTTTACACGATTCATCATACAGTTCTAAATTTGTGTAATGGTGCTTGATGTTACTTGTCCTTATTTATCTAAGCAATATTTATAATATTTAACCTATGAAACAGCACAATGGATCTTATATATCTTCCATTAGATATATTATTGTCATTGGCTGTGCAAGTATTGTCCCTTAGAACGTAGCACCTGGTATAAAGTGAGTTAAGGCTGTTAGTCTGCACAGAAACTATTTTTATGATAAAATAAAATTACTTTGAAAAAATGTACTTTAATTGAAAACCCATTTAAAGGGTAAAATTATATTATTGATTATGATCAAAATGTCCCAGACGCTGATGAATTCATCAATTCCTGTTTTAGACATGTTATAAATCTTTTAGTGGAGGTAGGGGAATGTGAATGAGGTGAATTTTTCAAATTATGGTGGCACATTACCTTTTATGTATAAGTTTTTTGTTTTTGCAATGTAGCTGTGAATGGAAACAGCTTTTTAAGAGCCACTGTAGAAAAATAACACACAGTGAAATGTGCATTATAAATCAAGCTGAAATCAAACTGTTTTATGCCAATAAAAAGTATGTTTAAAAAATCACGAGGAACTGTTTCAAAGCTTGCTGAAAAATTATTTCAGTAGTTACTCTGCTAGAGGAAAAACTGTGTAGTAAATAACAGTAAATGATTAAGCTTTCAAATATAGTGAGGAATTAGACCAATATTTTTTAAATGGTGTAAGTGGCAACATCTTTGATGCGTTTCCAGGTCAAGATTCATAAAGTAGTATATGTATCTTGCATGTGAAGATTATCTATAATGAATCTGCATTATAGACCTATCATTTTTTATTTGTGGCAGTGACAAAGTCTTGAGAATGGTAATTGTATATTGCAAGATGTACAGCACCTTAGTATCCATGGGAAATTCTGCATGGAGTTGTAGGTTGTAAATTAGATAAATTTTTGAAGGTACTTTACCTAAGTTCCTGGAATAATTTGGCTTCTTGGTCAGTGTCTGAGCACAGCTAATTAATTCACTTACCATCAGTTTTCAATTCAAAACACATCATGTGATAGCAACCTTTCACACAGGCACTGTGGGTGGTTAGAGAGCACAAGAAAAGCCATATGAAAGCCACAGATAAACTGTTTGTCAGTGCCGTTCTCTGCTTCCCTAAGTGTGTTCCAAGCTCTTAGCCAAGCTAGGACAGGGAAACTGGCCATCCCTACAGCTGAATCTGGGGCCTTTTGTAGCACTGCAAGGTTCGTAGGGCATTAGACATGACCTGTTTAAGTGCCGACACTTGTAATTTGGAGGCTGATCCTTCTGTGCTCACAGTAACTCAGAAACTGTGATGAGAGTGAAAGAGCTCCCTGGTCCTCTCTACAAGTTAAAGCTTTTTCCTAGAAAGAAGTCATGGCTTCAGGGTGATTATGGCCTGGAAATGAGCAGTCAGATGAGTGCCCTGATGAGCGGTCTAATGAGTTGTATAAAAGGAAGACTTATGCTTCCTCTGACTGAAGTAAAATCAGTATCAGTGTGTTGCTGGCACAGTTTTGCATGGTCATCTTTAAACTACTAAGTATTTTTATGTTTGGTATTGCTTATAAAGTTTTAATGAGCTGTGAGGATTGTTCCTTCTTGAATGAAGGATGATGCTCCCTGGGCTGTGATTCTTGATAGAGGGTACCTGCTTACAATATTGCTGTTATTCCTGGTGCTGCTTGTTTCCCTTGTGGTGGTCTGCACTCTCTGTTTAAAGGGGTTTATGAATGTGCTATATAAACTGCACTGAGACATGGATGATGTTTTTGAAAAAAAAATTTTAGACCTTTTCTCTTTTGTTTTTTTTTTAAACTAGCTCAGTTCCTCATGTCATAACCAAAAGACAATCTCTTGCTGCAGTAGTGGAGAGAGTGGCAGTTTCCTAATGTGGTGTATAAATCAGAGTGATAGTAGCATGAAGCTATAGACAGACTGCTTTTTATAATGAGGCCTTTTATTTACGGCTTGTCTGCACAACTGAAAATACTCAGCATGCTGTTTTGCTTTCTAGAAAACAGGTATTTGATATACTTGAGTAAAGCTAAGTACTGAAGGCTGTTACAATCATTGGTATATTTCCTTGGTTTACTGTCTAAGGAAGTGCCTGGCTGTCCAAAGGAGGTGATGTACATTCTTCACTGCCAGGATATTTGAAGAAAAAGGGAAATAAAAAGAAATAAGTATTTTTATTTCTATGATACTCATGGCACATGGAAGCTCCCCACCACTACCACCATTTATCATGACCCTTGTAAAGGTATTTAATTGCTGCACAATTCTTAGAATGATAAATTGTAAAAATAAAGTTGCTGGGGAAAAGTTGTTCTTCGATGTTCTGAACATGCAAGTCAATGTCCTAATCCCTGCAGCAAATCCATCTGCATTTGGCTGCCCACATCAGTCTGCTAGTTTTGCTAATGATAGTTATTACTTAAGTTGAATCTAGAGTCTGAAATTCATAAGTAAATAAAAAGAATAATCATTTCCTAAATATAATTGAAAACAAACTTTAGGCATTGGAAAACAGGATCCATTTTAGTAAAAGCAAGAGTGCCACTACCAAGTAAGTGGCTTCAAGGATGCCTGTTTGTGCAGTTTTAGATGTCAGCAGTGTCAGAGGTACTGTCCAGTCCAGACTTTACTTTCACAATGAAACCAGTTACCTTTTATGTAACATCAGCTAGTGTTTTCAGAAAGTTGTATTATCTCCCTATTGGTTTTATGCTTCAATAGGGATGCAAATCTTAGTGATGTTTTGGGTTGTTTGTTTCTATGTGTTGATTTTTTTGCTGGGAGGGGGGAAGTTTTGTTGGGTTTGTGTTTTTTGTTTGGCTTGTTTGTTTGTGTTTGTTTTTTGTTTGTTTGTGGTTTTTGTGAGAGTCAAAGAAAATGCTCAATATGTCTGTATTTTTTGAGTAGCTATGATCGTGGCCACAAGAAGAAATACTATTCATGGGTATGGGGTTTTGATAAGTACTTTAAATCTAACTCATACCTTTCTTCAGTTTCTCAGAGTGGTTTGAGAAGTAACCAGACTGTTTGGGTTGGTTGTAATCCATTGGAAGGATAAGGAATTATGTCAATTGTAATCATAGGCAGCACAAAGGTCGCATGAGAAGTATTGTGAGCTTCATCCAGCTTTGTTCAGGGATTGCCGAAATAAAGTTCTGAGGTTATAAAGCAATAAAGGTGTGGCTTAGTAGAGCTTAAAATCAGGTTTTTTACTAACACAAAAGTAACAACTCCTAGTCATTATTGACTTGCATTGTGTTTGTAGCAGTGACCTAGAGGTGAAAGGCTCCACATCTCATTTCCAACCCCCTGAGCTATGTAGCCCTCCATAATTTAATGTGATGCAAAGCAATTATCAGCCAATTGATTTTTATTGATTGTGCTGTAGGACAGAAACATTTCTGTTGCAGCAGACAAGAACTTCTGGGACTGCCATCCACCCATATTCACAAGCATATAAGCAGAGAAATGTTTAAAGCTATGTAACTGAAGCTCCTCATGACCTTAGACATCAGTGGATAGTATGTTTCTTTACTTTTTAGGCTACCATATGCCATCTGACCTTTCTTAAAGCAGTTCTTTGTCCTTTTCTTGTCCCTTATTTTTGCTTTCTTTTGATTTATTTTGATGCTTACTTGCTTGCTTACTTTCTCCTTTCCCCTATCACCTCCCTAATGAGTGTTTTGTAGTATCTCTTTTCCCCTTCCCCATTGCAATATTTTCAATTGCCAGGTGACTTTTCGGTTTTCTTCTTAGATACATTTTCTTTCTCTCTACTAATTTCTGCCATATTTGATGAGCCTGTATTTCTCTTCTGTCTTTCTCAAGTCTTTTGTCTTCTGATTCTGAGATTCTCTTGCTGCTTCTGTGAGGATTTACTTCTTTGCTTCAGCAGTGACTTGTCTTAGCTGCTGCTAATGATTTTAACTCCTTTGTACACCTGCAGTGCACCTGTAGATCTCCCTTCAGAAACCTGCAACTCTTGAGTGTACTATTTGACCCAAGTGTGTGGATGTGTCATCGGGCAGGAATTGAATTGAGTTATGCAGGTTGTTTGAGGTGCAAACGACTTTGATTTATAGCACAGTTGCCTATTTTTTTTTTACTAACTATTTAAGAACAAGAATGTATACTGCATCAGGTAATGGTGGGATATAATTTCTGACAGCCTCAATATTATATTTAGAAAGTAATGTAGCATGATTAAGGAGAATAAATAAAGTGGAAAAAAAAGAGATTTAAGAGTTCTTAACTATCCTGAACAGTTAGAACTACTTTTGCAAAATACTAATTTAGTTTTGTGGTTATTGTAAATACCAATGTATCCTTTGGAGTGTATTTACTGTGCATTGATAGATGATTTCAACTCCAGATATTTTTTTAACATAAATTCTTATATGTTCATGTTATTCTACTTCAAAGTAGTTTAATTGCATATGATAAAAAAGTAACTTGAAATTAATCATAACCTACTAAAAATAAAACGTTGGAAATGTTTTTATATGAAGACTTCCAATAAAAGGTTCATTCTGAATAATTGTCTTGGTCTATAGATCTTCAACAACACTGTCGTTGAAAGTGGTTCATTTCACTGTTGCTCTCTGTAAAGGTGTTTTAGAAATTCCGGACATTAGTTTCAGTGTTGCTCTCTGGTAAAAGTGACTTAGAAATTCAGGTTATTAATTTCAGTATGGCCAATAGGGAACTGATGGGCTACTTGTGGTAAGTGATAAAGGTTTTGTAAGAGCTTTGGGAAATCTCCCCACTGAAGAATTATTTGTTGATGCAGTGACTTAGTAGACAGAACATTGCCCTCCTGATCTTTCTATATTGTTTAATTCCTTGCAGTTCAAGGCAGATTGTTAAGCATGGCTAAAATATATGCTAAGAAGATTCTGGCCAAATTCTGTCATAGGGCTGACAAAGTTTCATTCTGCCATTACGTTTTTTGACAAACAGATGTTTGAATATTACTGTAGTTGCTCTCTTAAATATGATGTTAATGCATTTAAAGACATTTACATCTGGTTACTTTTTTTTTTAAGAATTCTAGCGTGTTTCAGTCCACTCCAAAAGTACTATCTGCACCAGATAGCTGGAAATAATTCATATGATAAAAATGAAGAAAATTATGACATTGATGGAAAGTCACAATATTCTTCTATGTTATAGTAGTAGATAAATTATTAAAGCTTATTTAATAAATTATAACAACTACATTAAATACTTTTAGAGCAATTTGGAGGCATGTCCCCTTATTTGCAGAGTTTCATAAACAGTTTTGTATCCATAGCTTGAGATTTTGAGAACATAACACCAGCCCAATTTTTCCAGTGTCCCCTATCTAGCTAAGTTTGATAGTGTCTTCAGAAGTCAGTGGGCTCTTGGAGATGTTCTTCCCAATGTCCCATTCTAGTCCTCCTTTTTTTTAGTCTTAATCCACTACAGTTATGTTGTCAGTCCTGCTCCTTGACCCTATCCAAGAAAGTTTTTTTATTTCAAGACAGGCTGCAGCTGCACATCATTTTGGAAAGACTTATGAACATGGCAGACATTCAGAGATGAATTATTCCTCAGTCTTTCCCGGAGGTTTAGGATTTTTCTGAATCAAAGTTTGAAGCTGCGCTTTAGTTTACGAGGCATTGGTAGAGGTTTTTTTACTTGTATTTATCTAATTACCTTTTGAGCCCCAGACAGAGAAAAATTGATTGGAGGAATCTGTTCAGTGTAACTAGGTGCAACAGGCCACAGTTAAGGAAAGCAAGATGCCATGGAGGTTAAAGAGGAAAGCAGTGAAATTCTGAACAAGTTTTTAGGATAAATGTAGAAAATTCAAATGAAAATGTTGAAATTGGATAATAATGTTTGCCAGCTTAACAGTTTGTTCTTATGACAATGAATGTTGAGTGTAAATGATTAAGAGGAGGCATGTAGCATCCCATAGTTATGCTTTTGAGCTCCATCTGAAACCTTGGGAAACTGGACCATATTGTATGTATCAATCTGGTTTACTACTTAACTAATATAACGTGAGTCTCTATGAGTTTTACATCTGATCAGCAGCACATCCAGCAAGTTAAAGTTACTTTTCTGCAATTTGGGCATAGATAATCTTAATTATGTTCCTGTGATGCAGGAGTATGTAACATTGAAAAGAATGGGAATGAATGGTTTGCTACCTAAGAGTGAAGATAGTTTATGTGGTTTTAGAGTATTTATACAATTATGAAGACAAAGGTAACAGCTATTTTGTAAAATAAATAGGGGAAATAATAGAGACAGATGAAGCTTTGTAAAATATAGAATCTATTAAAATAATCCTACTCAGCCTATTGAGTGAAGGGAGAAATGAAGTAATGTCTTATGAGTCTCTGTTAGCAATTAGCATTGGGAATATTTATTTGATTAGCATCAGTTTTTGAAAACAACAGTGTGTCACTGCAATAGTTTTTTGTTGTTTCTCCAGTTTAAATTATACTCAACTTGCAAAACTGAAGATTTCTTACCTCTTTTTAGCTATTGCAGGAAGATAAATTTAATTTGAAAATCAGCCTCTTCTAAAACCGCCGTCAGACTATGCCATTTAAAATGTGCAACTTCATCAGTTCCCTTTGAATACATGGCTTTTGAGAGTGCCCAGAAACTCTGGAATATAGTCCAGCACATGGCAGAACTGAAATCCTGGTCAGTTGTCCTGATAGTTCACATTAGACTCAAAAAAAAAAAAACCCAAAAGGGCATGGTATTGAGTAAAGCTGGATTGTTTTGTCTGCTCATTGATTACTGCAAAGCAGAAGGCAATATTTGCAACCCAACGCGTTCTTGCTACAGAGTTCTTGTAAGTACAGCAAGGAATTACAGCACTTCAGGTAAAGCAGCACATACAGTGCAAAGATTATATGTAGTTGACAAAGCCTGCTATTTTATAAAAGAGTTTTAAAGAATCACCAAAGGAAGAGAGCATTATATGCTATGATATGGATCTAATATTTACTTTATATATAATTTTCCCAGTTTACTATCATTCTTTCATTCAGAGACATCTAGTGAATTCTAGGACCCTTTTGTTAGGTTAGGGGTCTTGCAATCCTATACTAGAAGTCCTAAGCAATGATGAACTTAATTTGAAATCGTTTGAGGGCAGAATGACAGATCAATGGCAAGATGAGTTAAGGGTGGAGGAGATAAATCAATTTCTAACAGATAAATCACTACTTGTTGATGAATTAACTAAATAGTCTAGAGTAATCCCTTAAATAATTTATAGAATACAGTGCATTAATTGACAGTACTATGATGTTCTTTGAGTTATTGTTCCTTTTACTCTATATATTTGAAATAGAAAACTGCTTCATAAATAAGGAGACTTCAAATTTATTGATGGTTTATTGGTCAATGAAGCTCAAGATGTGGTGACTACAAGCATTGAACAATAGATATAGAAATGAAACATGAACACTGTTCTTACAGGTTTTCAGTTTTCTGACATAATTTAATGTCAAATCAGTCACCATTGCACACATAGTTAAAAATCTATCTTAAAGTATTCATATATATTGCATGCTAACTAATATATCTATGGACTTTTTGCATTATTATACCAATCAGACATAATAACAGTCTCAGGTGACAAGCTAAGTTTCACTGTTTGCATATGCACATGTTTAAACACCTGAAAAAGTAACAAAGAATTATTATTAGTTTAGGTATAATGAGTAGGATCATGAAAAGAAATAATAGGTCATTTAGGATAGTGGAGACTTGAACTTAAAAAAAAAAATCAAAAAAATATATATAACAAAAGACTTTTTTATATGCTGAATGTATTTCAACAATAAACATTCAGTGTTAGAGAAAGTAGTGCTTTACAAAAATAATCAGGGCTTCAAGTTAGTAATTTCTAGATGCATCTTATTCTGGGCAATTTTGGATGATCATCTTGAGTTCTGAAATCCCTCCAAGACATAAATTGATTTAGATTTCAACATAGGTTGAATATCCAACTACAAATCACTTCAAATCAATCAGTCCATTGTATGAGATTGTTTCCAAACTGTTTCTAATTCATTTTGTCACACTTTCATTTGCTTGTGTGTTAGAAGTAATTCAGATAAATATTTGAAGGAAGTGGCTGCTGGTTAATAATTTGTTTTTGCTTTTAATTCTAGTGCCAGATATACATTGTGAAGGAGTATGCACAGAACAACTTCATGTTGCATACTGTATTTTAGAAGTAAAAGAGTGACATTAATAGAAGAATAGTGGTGTAAAATAGTGTGAGTCAGATTCACTCTGTCAAAGTATTGTTAACTTTAAGTATCATCTCAGGATTTTACTATGCATCTATTAACCTTTATGGAATGAAAATGTATTTTAAGCTCTTTTATTTGCATATTTACATGTTGCCACTAAGGATCTTACATAAATAAACATATTGTGAAACTATAATTTTCTTGCAATTTTTGTTTTGGTATGGAACACTAGACAGACAATGAAAATATTAGTGTGGTTAACATTTGTTTTTATTCCATTTATGGATAATTATGACAGAGCTTACTTTCCTTAAGTGCAGTTATCTCGTGTTTGTAGTGGCTTGCTGTTCATTATGTTTCTAAATGAGTAATAGTACAAGCTGAAGAACAAATGCCATTTGGGATTACAGTTGTTGATGACCCCCTGTCTGGCTCATCATTTCCAATATTTCTGTCTTGTGGTTCTAAAGATTTTCAAGCTAATTGAATCTTTCCTTTTTGTGACTGAACTCCAAAGGGGCTCTTTTAATTCCCCTCTTTTCTTTTATAACCATAAAATTAAATTTTTTATCCCAAGGCCTCTATGTTAGTAAAATTTCCTTAGACACAAATTGAATATGGAAGTCTTCTAACTGGGAAGAAAGGAGATTTAGATTCACTTTACTAATCAGTTCTGATAAAAAAGCAGCTCTTACAAAATTATAGACAAGGAAATAAATTTGTAGACTTGCCATTAAAAGAAATCAAAGAAATTCACAAGAAAATAAAACCGTTACAGTTCAAACTATGGGGAATGTCACTGAGAGTGCTCTTGTATGCTTTTATTTCTTAAAATGAAATATTTTTAAAGGAAAAGTTTTATAGGACTATCCAGCTGATTTGCCCTTCAGTAGTAGGAGTTTTTAATATTTTTTGTACCTCAAAGGCAACTCAGTTCTGAACTGAAATGGAAATTGAGACTTTTAAGACCTTTCTTCAGCTGCATTTTGTTTAGTTTGGGGGTTTATTGTTTTGGGGGTTTTTTAATTTACTTTCAACAGTGAGTTGTGGTAGAATTTTTCAAAACCAAGATACATTTTTCTGCATTTCTGTGATCTTGTGACAAAATTATCTAAGAAGTCCATGTGAGCTATCTGAAATCTGTTTGTCCTGGGTTTTGTGTTTTCCTTCGATTTGATGCCCCATTGTGTAATAGAGTATTTACACATTTTGGAGTATATGTGAAAGAATACCACAAATAATTTTATTGTGGTGATGGATGACATAATATTAAGAAATGAAATAATAAGCCTTCCAATTCTGGACAGATATTTGTAGATGTAGAGATTGTCCTTTTTTCAAAAAAAAAAAAAATCTCTTTTGATGATCTGCTGGTAGGCTTATCAGGATGTTCATAACGAGTGTATTTTGAATGTTAAGTCTTTACTTTGAAGTGATTTTCTTGCAATCTTCCCTATATGTATGAGGCCTTAGATATTTTTTTCACTTTGGGTGTTGATATTTAAAGATAATTATCCTTTGTCTCAACCCAGAAATGTACTGGTATGAAAATCCTGTTGCACTACAACATGTGCTGTTAGTGTGAAGGAGGAAATGTATTTTTGTTGCCTGAAAATGTTTAGATTTTTAATAATAATCTAGAGATTCAGTCCATCTAGGAAACAAATATTATCCAAAATGGGGATATAAATTAATACAGAAGATTTCAGGTTTATTCATATGGGGGGAAAATCTTGTGTTTTGTAATGGGGGAGGATTGTGGAGTTTCCTGTTGCTTGGATTTTGTTGTTACTTTCTTTAAAGTATAGCTAACACAATCTGTTACTCAGTAAGGTAAAAATCTTTCTGTGGAACCCATACTCAGAAGAAACCCCAGGGCATGAGCCACTTTCTTGCTGTCAATGAATTTCAGTTCATCAAATTTATGGATATTAATACCTGAAGAAAGTAAATTTTCATGAGTGCATAATAAATATCTAATTTCTGATTTAGCCTTGAAATCTTACTGTCTTAATCAATGCAATAGTCGTTACTTGACTTCAAATTAAGAGTTAGTGGTGATTTTTTTTTTTGTTTGGTTTGGATTGGTTTTTTATTTTGTTTTATTTTTTGTTTGTTGGTTTGGGTTTTTTTGAGGAGGAGGAGGAGGGAGAGCACAGATCTTACATCTTATTGACTGTAGATTTCTATTCCTCTTGCTTTGGGATGCAGCTTCTTGAAATGCTATTAATAATTTTACTGTTTCTTCTGTGTCCAAGAAAAGTCTCAATTTCAATGATGGGTGAAATGTTGCATGTTTATAATCACTTTAAAATTTGTTCCATATTTTGGAAATTGTGAAAGAAATATGCCATTAAAAGCTAATTCTGGAAAAGAGTCTCAGTGATGAGCGTTTGTGTGAGTTTGCTTATTTGTATAGTACATTTTAAATTTTATAACAGTTACGATAATAATGTATTTTCACTAGCTGAGGTGGACTAATAAATGCACTTTCAGTTCAACTTCCCATCTTTTCCTTAATACGTTTGGAATCCTAGAGTATTTTTTCTTGGACTTCTGAAATTGTCAAATGTCTCAAATAAGATGAGCCTCTGCCCAATTTAACGTAGGAGCCACATTAGCTCATTGTTTCACACAATGATTTTATTATAAAAATGAACATTGAATGTCAGTTTTGGGATACTGTAACTAGGATACTAGGGCTGGTTCAGACTAATGACTCCTGTGTAATTGTTATGTCCTGTTTATACATATATATATATGCTATCCTTCTGACCTTTCAGTTCAAAGATCAGATTTTTAATAATCCATTGGTCGAAAGAAGCAATGCCAGGTATTGAATTGGGCATTAACTTACTGGCAACATAATACTAGCACTTCAAGTTAATTGGTTGCTTAAAAATTCAGTCTTGTAATGAAATGTGGCAGGTGCAAGAATATGCACAGACTAACAATGACCTGATATGTGTACATCTTCCCAGAGTATTCAGAAAGAATAATGATTATTGGGCAAATTTCATAGTAATGTTCAGCTTATAGGAGCATTTTCAAAGTTGGAGGCTGATCATTCAAATTTGCTACAGTTTGTCCTGCTAGGACTAAGAGCCTGGAAGTTGCAAAGCTGCCTTTTGAGTTGCTTTGGAATACTTACTCCTCAAAGAAAAAGATTTTTTGTGAACTTTGATATTGTAAACACCAACTTTATGCTTTCTCACTCCTTATTGTCAGGTTTTTCAGTCATGATCCTGATGTCTTTTGCATTGGCTGATCACTGCCAGGGCTGCTGGCCTTCTGTAGGAGCCAAGGCATGGGAAGGACAACGCATAGCTGTCTGGTAGTCCATGAATGTGTTTCATTGCACCTTGCACTGTCTTCAGTGTGGGGAAGAGATACTATAATGGGCAACAGTTTGGTACCACAGCCACTGTTTAGACAGATGAGTGAATCCAGTCAGGTGTTGCTAGAGCCCACAGTGTATGAGAAGGACAGGACAGGCTGTATTCAGTCTTAGGAAGAGAAGGCTGCGAAGAGGTGTTGTTGCTGTCTAGAACTGTCTCAATGGAAGATATAGAATGAAACATAGCTCTTTTCACACATGCACCATGAGAGGACAAGAAGTAACAGGTAAAGTTCTAAAACAAGAAGTAATATATTGGGGAAAAAATTAATCATGAGAGTACTAAGATGTTGGAACAGGCTGGCTGGTGAGGTTGTGCAATCTTCTTCCTTGACACTGATACCTTGTCTGGACACAGCCCTAAGCACCCTGATATAATTGTGTCTGCTTTAGGCAGCAGTGTGGACTGGATGACCCCACAACAGGGTTTCTTCCAGCCTTAATAGCTCTGTGACTCAACCCAGTCTGCCCATCAGTCATGCTGGTACTAAGTGTCTGTCATGCTGTCAGACTACTTTTCCCCCTCATCTATCTCTGGTATTGGCCTCCCATGCATTTCAGAAAGATGGCTTAGAGAACAGTTCAGGAAGTAGCAAGACTAACCCATTAGTTCATACCTAAAATTCAAATAGAAAGGAGCTGGGAATTTAATAGAAGTAAGACTGTGTGGTAGTTCAATCTTATTGATGGGCATTTCTCTTTCAGAGGGCAGGCATCAAGTACACTATTTTAGCTGCTGATAACACCTGTGCCTGTATCTGGGAAAGAATAATATATTCTGGGCCACAGTTTTGTCAGCCAGATGGCTAGCTGCAATAACTGTGGTTTCTGAAGAAGCAGGTGCAGAAAGGCTACTATAGAAAGAAGCAAAATGAAGGGTGCATCTTCTATGTAGTGCCGGTTTGCATAGTTGGGGTACAGCTTTCTCTGTCAAGGTGTCTATTCAGGCAGCATTCTTTAAGATGAAAGCTCATAGGCAACAATGGTACAAATTGCCAGGTTCAGTATACTCAGCTGAAGCTGAATGGTGTGTAGGACTGGTTGTGCCAGTGCATCCATCCTCCATCCCAACCTGTGGTGCTTGTGCCAGGTCCCGCAGCTGTGCCAGGTGTGTGGGTAGTGAATGGTGTGCAGCACAGGCACTGCTGTGCTCCATGAGGGGCTGCACACTGATGAGATCTGAGATGTGGCAGCCCTGCATCAAGGTCAACACACTCTGAAGGCAAACGTAACACACTCCTAGACCCTTGTGTTTTGATGTTTGCCTTTGTGAGACTAAAATCACCTGATAGTCTGACAAATACAGTTGGTAACAAGTCTTAAGACAGTGTCTACAGGTGAAAGTGGCACCAATATCAGTAAATAATTTAGGAAATCTTTTATTCAGAGAAACTACCCTTCTGCTGGTTTCTAAATTGATGTCTTCTATGCATAGAAAGACTGGAGTAGGGGAAGTGTAAGACAGAAAAAGAAAGGCCTTGCACTACAGAAGTGCTAATCATTCACATTCTCAAAAGCCATTGGGACCTAGTGCTTATAAATGCAGTTTTCAAACACTTATCTGCAACAGTAAAACACTTGGCTTGGAGTGCTTTGTCACATGAATTTCTTTGAAGTCAAAAGGCTACTCATGCTCTTGAGCACTACACTTTAGCAACTGTTTGCGAGATTGGGGGGGTATGAATACAGTCCTCATAAATGCAGGTTTCCTAATTAAGTATGAAAGGATTGACCCAGAAGGGTGATGACTTTGAACAGTAGCCCTTATGTGTGTGTGTTGTGTCAGGAGAAAGTCAGAACACAGCCTGCTTATAACCTCCTAGCAGCAGCTGTTCAAATATTGTTTCTCTGCTTCCATCTCTGCAGAGAATTTGGCTCACATTTATAAACTCTGGTCACTCAGTAGATCATCTTATGTGCTGAAAATAATGGCTACTGCTAAGTAATAAGGATATACCATTCTGTTTCTAACCAATGTTTTCAGGGAGGCAATTGGCAAAAAAAAGTGCTGTCTTGTGTGGTTACTCAATGCAGACTTTTCAAGGGGTCATTTATTTACAAAATGAAGTAACGTGTGGTGACTGACATGTTAGCAGAGTTGACTGCTGCAAATCTTGGTGACAAAGCTGACTTACAGACTGTGTGGTCACTTACTATGTTGTGAGACTTTTTCCATGTACTTGGTGAAATCTTGCCAAGAAAAAAAGAAAATAAATCTGCCATTTCAGTGTAGGTGTGAGTACTGTGTACAGGAGAACCAATCAACTGCAATTATACAAAACCATTCAAATGAACCAAAGCAAACTGCTGAATAACAACCTACAAAAAAACCACCATGGAAACCCCTTTGTCTTTAAATAACTTTTGAAACAAACAAAATTAATATTCATAAAATGTAAAACATTTATGGCATGAAATGAGGGCAAACATAAAATTTTCATTATCTTTTGTGGAAGCAATGGTGACAGATAATTAAACATTTGAAGACTTAAGAAGGAAGGGGAAATGCCGCTTTTGATATTATGTTGTTAGTAACTTTATTAATATGACTACAAAACAACGCTACAAAAAGAGTTTTTGATATATGTTGTTTCCATAATATATTTGAGGAAAATGTTTTTATTTTTCATACATACTGCTAAGGGTTTTCAGCTGTTTACTTGGGAAGTAATTCAGGATTCTAATAGATCTTTGTCAGAAAGTATTTTGTGAATAGTAACCTACAGTTACCCACTTACTTCTTTAGGAAATGAAACAGTTCTGAACAAAACACATTTCATTTCCCAATCTCACTTCTTTCTTTTTCATTTTGTATAGCTAGTACCTTTAAGTATTTATACAAGACTTGTATATAATAATGTTTTCCCTTTGCATCCAAATTCGATATCTGAGGAGGCAATGAAGAACCTGATTTCATTTCTGACTTCTTTGTTGGCTGAAAATGCTTTGTAAAATATTCTTCTATGCAATTGTCATAGCTTTTTTTTGTCTTTAAACTGGAGAATAAGGATTGTAATTGGACTGTAACTTGTAATTCTAAGTAAGCTGTGCAGATAATGTATTTGAATACCTTTCTTCGATGTTGCAGTATCACTGTTGTCATATGTCTTATTGGCCTGGAAACTGTGTAAGGAGGGTAGGGAAAACCCTTTTGTATTACCAGCACTCAGCGAATTCAGAAGTTGAAATAATTGGAATGAAAATTAGAGAAAATTTCTTCTTCAATTATTCTCATGTCACATGTAAAACATAGAATAGACAAGCTGTGAGTAAAGAGCTGTATTTAACATTTAAAGAGGAGAAATCTTAATGTTAGAAATCCCTTTGCTTATGGTCACACTGAAATACGAAGTAATTTGTAGTACAGCTAGCAGTAGCTGGGAGCAGGCATTGAAATCTGCTGTCAGTGTTATTTTCCAGTACACTAAATTGGATTGCAGATTGTTGCTAAATTATCACATTTACTGCTTTGGCATAGATTTTGATTAATGTTTTTTTCAAACCTGCAGTTCTCAATCTTTTAAATTTTTGTTTGTTTCACGTGATTGTCTGCATTTGAGGTGATAAAGGTAAAGAGAGTTAATTATTTTATTGTTGCATATTTCCTCACCACATTCCTCAGCTACTGCTGGCTATGAATACCCACAAGTTGCTGTGGTATAAAGGCAAGAAGGAAAGTAGGTAGGGGTCCAAGCATTTTCTCAGAGACATTTCAGGACACTTAGGGATTGGGAAGATGGGCCAAACATCTGCTTTCAAGTGAGATGAGCAGGAGCTGTATTTAAAGGTGCCCTCAAATACCAAAAGTCTTACAACATTTACAGTGAGTGTAGATTTCAATTCTTTGGCAGTACAGCTGCAAGGAACTCTTGAAAACTCATTCTGAAAGCTTCAGACAGAATAATGCAGTAGCTTAGAGCTTTGGCCAATATTTCCACAGGACACATTTATCGCAAATCATGGGCATTTGTATATGGGTAGGTGTTTCAGACTTACCTGCCTGTGTTCTTTTTCTCTGAGTTTCTGGGATGACTTCTCAATTCACAAAAACTACGAAATATCAGAAGAGTATTTAAGTGTATGTTTACATCAAGTCCTAAGTATAAATGTCTTACTAAAAAGTGTGTACAAGCAATGTCACCCAGGCTAGATGCTTGTGAAGTGCTTGGCTGGAGCTGGAAGTGCTGTATTTCTGAGTATACTATGTATCCAGTATATTAGAAACTGAGCTGAGATAGACTTTTAACACTTAGACCACCAGATTTTCTGAATTAATTAGTGATGGATTAATTAGTAATGGATTTGTTTTCACACTACATTTTTAACTTCTGTCTAAACATGAAAAACAACACTAATGCTAGTAAAAATTCAGCAAATGAATACGGAAAACACATACAGTCTAAAACTTAAAAGGTAGTATCCACATAAAGATGCACTTAACAGATTACATAACTATCACTTATCTAGTGTAGTAGAATATGTATCCTTTTTTCACTAGAAACACCTTTGGTTTTAAGTGGGCATGTGGTAAGCAGAGTTAGAGCTACAAACATTATACATAAGTCTGCAGATATAAATTAAGACAGCTTCCAACAAGCAATTGTATTTTAGCAATGTAAAAGGTTTATATTTTAATTGTTTAAAAGAAATCAAGGAAACTGGTGATGACAACCATATTTTAATTACTTGCCTATCAACAGTGTCTGATTATTGGTCAATTAAATTTTACTTTGAAAACATTCATAAAACATTTGTTGGTCTGGCTGACCAACAAAACTACTGCTCAGAATATATTATGTTTTCTAAGATATGGACGTATTATCAACAGCTAAAGTACTGTGCTCTATGCCTAGCCCTCTGAAATAATATATTTTGAAACATAATTCAAGGGTAACATACCCTAAGATTGGAATAAATGCAAATTGAATATTTTTACGGTAGATCTCAAGCTACTTTGTGCAGTTCTTAAAATAAAATCAGTTTTTATTATTTTTTTTCTTTAGACTCTGAGTTTCCCTAAAGTTTTCCCTTTTATGCTTAGGAACCGCTATTATTCACTTCATCCCTTGAAATCTCATTATAGGGTTCCAGGGCCAGGGTACGATGAAATGAATATGTGTTTTCTAGCATTTTACAATAAAGCGTAACTTTAATGTATTACTTTGCATAAAGCTGTATCCCAAGACCCTTTAGAGTATGAAAAATTGCAGGCCATAAGACGGTCTGTGCTATAAATCATGGAAAAGACTTGTTCAAATTCATTGGATGGTGAACAAATTAAATCACTCATTATGCATGGCCAATAACATTTTCATACATTAAACAGTTATGGTATTTATTTCTGTGGCACTAGAGCCTGCCATGAGTGTGTTGCTTTGAACAATGAAAGGTGACAGCAAATCTGCTTCTCTGAAATAATTAGCACATTCATCGGAGCATATTAAGCAATTCCAAATTATTTCTTCTTGAAGAGGGTTTTTTTTTGTACAAGTTAGAATCAGCAAACTCATAAATCACAACGACAGCAGAATGCACTGAGTACCAGCTAAATAGGATCTAAACATTCCCACTGTAAAGTAATGAAAAAAAAATTATTTTGTTAAGTAAAATAGAGAAACAATAATAAAAGAAAAAACCATGATAGCTAGTGGTATTGTCAAAATACATTTGAGATATAGCATAAAAATTACATTGCTGCTGGACAAAAATGGTCTGTAAACTACCAATTTTAGTTCTATAGCCACATGTACACTTCTTTTAAGAAATGCATTGGTAACAGTATCGATGGGTTTATTCCTAGAGGGCCAATATGGCTGCACTATATTTCAGTCTTAGAAAGCCTAATTTCCTTCTCACAGAATAAGAAAATGAAAAGAAAGGACAGGAGGAGGGGAAAAAAACAACAAAGCAAACTTAACAAATTTAACAAATACTTTATTACATTGCAAATTTGTAGGTTACTCAATGAAACAAATATTAGCTCTTGTTACAAGTTAAAGCCTTTGAAGATAATTTAGTTTAACTCTGGTTAAACCTAAGTCAGTCACATTGCTCTAAGTCTTCAAGTGCTCTGAGGGTAGGAACTGCACAACCTCTCTTAACAACCTTATTTCAGTGTTTGACCACCCTCATGGTGTAAGTTTTTCCTCCCCTTATCTAATTAGGACTTTCTGTCTTTTAGTTTATTACCTCTTGTCCCTTCCCTGGGTACCATGTGAAGAGTCTGACTGCATTGTCTCTGTGCCCTCCGTCAGGAAGCTGAACATGATAGGAAGATCCTTCCTCAACCCTCTAAAGCTGAATGGAGTTAGTGCTCTCAACTTTGTCTTTACATAGTGTCTTCTTACTCCTGTATATCAAGTCTTTTCCAAGGCAGGAAAGCCCAAAACTGGTCTCAGGACTTCAGATACATTCTCTCAAGTGGTTGAGAGGGTGGAATAATGACTTTTCCACCTTCTGGCTAGACTATTGCTAATGCAGTCCAGTAGGTCACTGGGTTTCTGTGTTATGAGAGCACACCGCTGACTCATTCAGTTCCTGTGCACAAGGAATCCCAGGTCTTTTCTAGCCAGCTTGCTCACAGACTATACTGTAATTGGGTTATTCCGTTCCAGATACAGGGCTAATTTACCTTTGCTGAACTTTGTGAGGTTCTTATCAGACTAGTTCTCCAGCTTCTTTCTCAGGGGTACCCTGCAGTATCTTGAGTGCTCTCAGCTGGATCTGAGCATTTTCAAAGAGAAAGCTCTGTGCTTGTGAGCAACTCCTTAGCATAGATTGCAATGCCAGGTCCTCACCTTTGCAGTTGAGCTTTCCGGAAGGGTTTGTTCCTATCCACAGCAGTACTCCAGTCATGGAAGCTGTGCCTCCACATCCCTCTAACTGCAGTGAGATCATAGCTCTACAACCATGCACAGATTCTTCATTCTCACCAGTTTTCTCCCATGCTATGTATATTCATGTAGAGGTGATTGAGATGAATCTTCAGTCACGTGACTTTCAAAAGAGGAAGGAGGTGCAAGAGCCTCCCTCATCGTATTATGCCATAATTCCCACAGCCCCTGTACTATTGCTTTAGATGATGATAAACTTTCTCCAGTTTGCCTGCTTTCAACCCATTCTCATCAGGTCAGTAAGTCTGTTATATCTCTTTATGCCTTGGGACAGATCCTCAAATATTGTAAAATGGCATAGCAGTGCTGGCAGGAAGGGACTTCTGCTGTTTTACAGCACTTAAGAAAATTACAGTTTAATTTCTAAGGCTGGTATTCAGTACATTGTTAATTTAGGGTGTAATTCACCAATTACATTCATCTGGTTCTATTCCAAACCTAGAATGTAAAGCTCAGGATTAGTGATGCTTTAAATTTGAGTTTGAGTAGTGTGGATTGAGTTAGGAACACAATAGCTACTTAGTGCTGCTAATGCAATCAATCTGTGCTGTGTGTTTTCACTGTGATTGCTGTCTTCTGAGCTAGGTTAACTCAAAAAGTGATAACTCCCATGGAAATTATTTCAGCTAGTTGTAGTGAAACTGCTTGCATTGTCTTTTTTAATCTACTCATACAATGTTTTCAGCTTCCCAGGTGGGTGGTAGATCTTTTTCTTCTGCTTTTTAACCAGCTTTTATTGTGCATGTGAATCTGTAGGAAAATATAGCTATATTCTCTATGAACATATCTCCTTGACAAAAAAAAAAGTATTTTATCTATGCTACCATCTTTTAATTTATAATTTTTTATTTTTTTAAAATACCCTCTAATTCAGACTTGTTAGCTCTTTGACAGGGAATTTATTTGCAAACTTAAATCAGGTCTGTGATTGCATTTTTTACTTTTCATTACTAGTCCCATACTTCATAATGAGGCCAGTCCTAAACTGTTCATCTAAATAAAGTGATTTTATTTCCCCCAGCACATTGCTAATTAACCTAATTTTGGTCATGCTATGGGAAAGAAGTAAAGCAGATAGAAGAAAGATAATGCTTCCTCATTAATTGGCTCATGTCACAGAAGGCCTTGTCGCAATGAAGTCAGATTTGACTGTTTGAGACTGGCACTGCTGAGCCCTTCAAAGACACAGACACAGTCAGATGAAGAGAAGAAAGCTGTAACCACCCTTGGGACTAGGGTGCTACCAGTAGAGATGTCCCATCTGGGTTCTTTGTGCTATTCAACCACAGATTTGAGAGTCTGGCTTGGATTTTGTCAAGTTTTTTTTCCCTCACCAGGAATATGTTCTTATTTCAAAGCATTTTTCTGCCGCCTTAACAGCTGATGTGGAAAGTGGTGGGAAAAAGGTACCTAGTACTTTGGTCCCCCATATTTTGACAATGGGACACATATAAATACTGCAGTGAGATAGGCATCAGGAAGAAGCTCCAAGTTTATAAGCACACTTTATCAATTGGTGTTATAAAACAGCTGGGAAAAAATCTCCCAATCACTGACATTGAGGATTGCTGGGGAAGAAGAATCTGTTTAGAAACAGGGAACAGAACACTGGCTTAAAAGGCTTTAATATTTGAGAAGAAAAGATTAGAGAGCAGCTGGTTTGGAATCTTCTGAGCAGATGTCTTTTTGTGAGAAATAATTCGCCAATTGAATTTGAATAAAGCTTTCATCATAGATTTTTCCTTGGCATTTGGAATTTATTTTCAGAACAGCAAGGTGACTAGTAACCCTATCCCAGAAAAAAAACATGAGTGTAATGTTCTCTTCTTTTACTCCTGCAGACTGCAAACTTAAATACTGTTAGAATATCCCTTATCAAATGCATATGCTGTTATGTTATTGTTTGTTTCTTTCCTCCTTCCCTATTTGCGTTTTCTGAAAATTTTCAGTGGAATATTTCTGAAATCTCGGAGTTCTATGAGAATGCAAACTCTTTCTCCTGGTCATCTTTGTCAAGTACTAGGTATTGAAGACATACAGGAAATAAAAAGGAATAACAAAAATGAAGGAAAAGCTCTGACTTGATGATTGTAGAGTGTAAGAACTTGATGTAAAAGTTGCCTTCTAGTTATTAGTTTTGGCACGCTAAACCTGGAAGTCCAACTGGTGAACATTTCTTTGACAGACATTTAAGACTTGGTTTTTTTCTTTTTTTTTTTTAATTGTTGACCTTTGAAAGTTTCTTTCTTAAATGATACAAACACATGAAGGAGAAAAATAAAGCACATAATATAAATAAGCTAGGCAAAGTTATTTATTCTTAGCAGTTGAAATTGTAGATCTGAGTTTGCATAAGTAGGTGTTAATTAAAGAGTAGATCTTCAAGGCTCTTCTGTGCTACATGGTGGTTAAAAAAGAATTTTATTTCTGATTCTTTTAGTTTTGTCTGGTTGGCAAGAATGCCTCAGCCATGTTCTGTGAGTGATCATGGTTTCCGTGACGGATAGTTATGTCAGAATTCTTATACTGCAAAAGGAATAATTAAGATTTAAATTCTAGTACATATATGGGGAAGTATTGTTAGAAGCAGATGCCCCAAATTAGACTTGGCTTCTACAGAATGAATCATTAAAAAATGCTAATTTCTTTCTATATAAAAAATCAATACTGCATAATTTTAAGGCGTGTAAGAATATGTGCCCAGGGCTACGTTACAGAGCCAAAGAAAATTCTGATGCAAATATGACTCTTTTCAGTGTTTTCAACTTCCACTTTTAAAGCAGCACAATGTGTATGACTGTAGCTTTTGTTCAGTCAGCTTTTTGTTTGGGTTGTGTCTCACCTTGTACAATGGAATTGTGTAAAGAAATCCATTGCAATTCAATGCATCCAAATACCGTGAATACTAAGTGCATTTTCTCTCGTGAAGTTGAAAAGATGTAAAAGAAAGGAACAATACTCTGGAGAAAACATACTCCGATTAATAATAAGCAGCAGCAGTAAAATTGGTACAGCAATCTGTAGGTAATTAGCCAACAGGAAAAAAAGCCTGTGTGGTCAGGCATTATGCATTACTTACTTTTCTGTAAAAAATCATTGCAGGCTAGGCCTTTTGTCATTAACTTCTTTTTATAATTTTATTTATGCAGTATATTTTGTATTAAAATAATGTAGTTTATAAATTCATATACGTACATAAACATTCTTTGGTTATGTTTGGTGTGATTTTTTTTTCTTTAGGTGAAAAAGCTGATATAATTTAATTCTTGCATCTAATTGTAGCTCACAGGAGACCTACAAAAGTATAATTTTAGGTTTGTTTCATGTATGTTGGCATTGACTAAAGACATTGGTCTTTGTATACTGTAGTAATTTCAGGATTTTAATTATACAATTATTTACAATTTTACAGTTTTAGGCAACTGCAACATAACAACTGTTTATGGGTAAAGACGAATGCAGAAGTGTAGTTTCTGGAAAACATATATGCTTTCAATTGAGATAATAAATGGACAAGAACAGATCACTGCCAGGTAACAGTGTTACCATAATGGCAGTGAGCAGAAGAATGTCTCAAGCATCCACTTGGTACAGGCATTTCACAGAGCCTTCTATTTATGTGGTCCCTGGGGGCATTTTGGTGATTCTGTGTCAGCTTTGCTGTTCTAAAATTTGCAGGCTGAGAATATGAGAAGCCATAGCTTATCTGAGCCAGAACAGGAGCAGAAGAAAGATAAGCTATGCATGTGTAATTGCAGGACCAGGTCTCAGTTTGTGGGATGTTGATGTGCTTTCCTCTTCCAGTCATTACTGACTGCTTGAAAAACCCCACCTCCTCGCTTTACATGACATTTCAAGACATCCTATCACATAGCCCATTCTGGAAACACTTTTTCTAGGCTGTTCTTTACCATGGAGTGGTGTGAGGCCCAAAGAGCCACAGTGGGCTGCTGAGCTGAGTGTCCTCAGTAGGACTAAATATGCTGGGTACCAACATGATGTTGCCAAGACTGATTCTTTCACATTTTGGAGCTAGTTGGGGCTTCCCATCTGTTCTGTTTCACTGTGTGGTAGAGGTGTTAGGAGTCCAAGCGCACTGTAGGAGTTGACCTGCTTGGTGGTAACATTCCTCCCATTAGTAAATAAATACATGGCACAGCTTTTGCTCTCCAAGGTCAAGAGCACTTGTTGAACAGGATTTATAGTGAGCACAGGGAGGGATCATGTTCTTAAAAATTTATGAAAGGAGCTGAAGACATGAGGCAACGTTCATCTTTGTTGAAATGGATGTCTCTAGGTCTTACTGTTGCAATGACATATAATATCTGGGATTATATTTACCTGGAATTTGAATGCTGTGTGAGCATTGTCCAGAAGCCCTCTGCAGAGATAAGAGCAAAGATGAATTAATGTAATGAATAGCATGAGGGACAAAAAGCGGGGAATCTAATGAAAGAGAAGTTAAGAAGTGAGACTGTCAGCAAAAGAGATAATGAAATATGATGTGTGGACTGGAGGATAAGGGACAGCTAAATAACAAATTGAAGGAATTTAAGAGAAAATAGGAATTTAAATTCAACCTCCATAGAAAAGAAAGCATTTTTAGCTCAACTAACTTTCTTATTTTATAGTAGTCCTGCAATACAGTATATTTGCATTACCAGTTTTCACAATACACTTTTAGAATGTTACTCTGTTTCTTAATCCCTAGCTCAATGGATCAGCTCCTATTAATTTTCAACATATGGCTTTCCACCTTGTTTCCTCTTTCATTAACTAGTCCCAGCCAGCAAAGCCTCTAGGTCTTCACTGTCACCAGATGACGAATTGGGATCTCCATATGATTAAACTTCTAAGAGCTGCCTTTTCCATGTGTAAATGCAAGTACTTCAGGCATATAAGATCAGTTTGGGCTGACGGAGTCCACCTACCACTATCTTTAAAATTCTGCTTTAATACTTGATGGCAGCTTCTCTTCTGCTTTGTCAGTCTTAAACCTGCAGAAACACTGATGTAACTGACTGAAAAGGAATTTAAAACATTTGTCGTGATAGAAATACTTGCTGAGAAAAACCCTTGTACTTTGCCAAGGAAAGGCAGGCTCTGAGGGGCTTTTTGAAGTTTCGGTTACCCAGCATTTCCAGATGGTCATTAGATTCTGGTGGATGTCTGAAGGATTTGCAACTTTCTGTGAATTAAAAATATAATAAAATAGAAAACATTGGATGTGAAATTAAGTATTTCATGCTTCAAAATTAAACTACTAAACAGAACTAAAGAGGTCTGTTTAAAACAGTTCTGTTTAAAAGCAGCATGCTCTAAATTAGATCAAGTGATCATTTATTGTAAGAAATATTTTATTTCATGGCTTCTTTGAAAACTGCCATTGTATTGAAATACACCTAGCTGTTACCATATTTCTTGAGAGGTGATAACTAATTTATCAAGTTTTAGGTAATAAAATCTGTGAAATAAAGGAACCTTCTGTATGGATAGTAAGATTATTGTACAATAAAAAGACAAATTTGCATAAAGTGTAATTTTTTAGACATCAGGGAAAGTTTGCACTTTACTTGATGAGAGTTAGTGTGTAGTTAAAAACATGTACAATCAACCTTCTGTTTCCTAGGCAAGAAAATGTCCCCCAAAGCATATAGAGTGGCACAATGAAATTAAATTGTACTGTTGTACTAGGTACCTACAGTTCAATAACATTTCTAACAAATTAATATAGGGACACTTGATTGAACCCTATATTTCACTTGAATATTTTCAGTTAAACCTTTTGGTTATGGAAAAAAAAACAAGAATCGTGGTTTTTTATGTGTGGAATTAATAAATTTCTGTGACTTTGTACTAGTACCAGAGCAGCAACCATACTGATAAGGAGTTTTGGTTGAAAATGATTACTTGCTTTACTGATCCTACAGTATTTAAGAAATGTACACTAGGTATACAAAAGGAGGTAAACCTAATATTTTTATCAGCAGTTGAAAATTGATTTTAAGGAAATAGTAACATAAGAAAGTATGATCTATAAGGAAATATGAGAAGACAGCTGTAAGAAAACCTATAAGTAACCTTTATCTAGAGCAAGTTACAACACAATTACAGAAACTACTTCTGGGTCTCTGTTCCCCTTCATTAATCCAAGATCACAGGAAAGGGTAATAATTGTAGTGTTTGCTTTTCTTTATTCCATAATATCAAAAACTTTGATATCATAGTGCGAGATATACGATGAGAAAACTTCATGCTGTCTTTGGTGTGTTTATGCCTACAAATGAGGTAAAATGAATAGTTACAACACACATAACAAATGTGGCTGCACTGATCTGGAAAGAAATAGCAGGTGCTATATGGGGAATGATGTTGAAATTAGACATGGCTTTCTATAAAGTACAGTTCTTCAATCTCTCAAAAGTACATAAATTAAAATATAGTTTTATGGCTATGTCTGTGATTAATGTATTTAAGATAATAGTACAATTAGCTGACTGTAATGTTACTTTAAATATGAGAAATGAATTTGCATATAATTTTATCTAATAAAATATGTTTTTTATAATTAGAAATCTTTCTTTTAAAGTATATTGTGGAATCCTTTATATGAGAAGCACCATGAGGTCCTAGTCTGAAAAGTGCTTAAGATTTTATTTCACTCTTTAGAGTAGATAAGACTTTTTTAAAAAAAAAAAAAATCTCTGAGTACAGGCGGAAACCATAACAGTTTAATGATTCAAATCAAATAGATTTGATTACACAAATTTATACAATATTTTCTGAAAAGTTATTATTATGGATGCTAGTACATCAGGAATACTTCCCACAAATAGGCAATGTGGAAAAATCTGTCAAACATAACAGACAGCATCACAGCAGGATGTTGACCAGTATGTCAAGTTTGAAATTCTTCAGTTTTTACTGATGTTAACCTTTTTGTGGTTTTGGGGTTTTTTTAAGTCTGAGATTTATGGAACTCTGGATACAAGCAGACTATTAATTTAATAAGTTAATGAAAGAAAAAGTTTGTAAAATAAAAAGTTTGTTATATATAAATACTGCTTTCTCTTTTCTTCAAAATCTCTTCCTGGTTTTGATGTTTGCAGTTCTTAATAGGAAAGACTAAAACAAATTTTCCATATAGCGTTGTCAAATGCAAAGAACATTGATCTGAATGTGACAGCCAATGTATTGGAGCTGCCAAAACAGTGCATCGATGCTCTTTATGGTTTATAAGTATTGAAATATCTTAGAAGTGATGTACTTCATTATTTTGAAAGCATGGTTTTTATAATACCCGTTTCTCCTTCAAATCTAATCAATTGTTTGAATTGCTTTGAAAAAAAAGTAAAAGTAGACGAGTGTTCCCAGAATACAAAAAGCATTGAAAATTGGAAAAATGCATTCGGGCTTGTCTTTGTCTGGGTTTTGAAATGCTGTCTTTGATAACTCATATCACTATCAAGCAAAAATGTAGAGATTATGAAATAAAATTATTCAATGAATTTTGTCTAGAGACAGGTTTTCTAGTCAGAGGTGCAGGTAATTGAAATGTTACTGTGGAAATGCCACTACTTCACTGGTGTTCCTACTTTACTGCAATACTCTTCTTAATAGTAAAACTTGACAAAGTATGGGCAGACAATACCTTACAGAAGCATTCACCTTTAGTCCATTCCTTCTAGTTTGTCTTAGATTAGGAGTAGCCAAAGTTGCAATACATTAAATGAATCCCTGATGTAAAGGTTCCATTCTGCTAAATGACACTAATAGCAAAGTATCCATACATTAAGTGATGCAGACTTTTAATAAATAGCTTTCCTTATTAAAAAACAATAAAAGTGAAAAAACAGCTTTCATTTTATTGGTAAGACCAATAGAATAGTGAAAAAATCCAAATTGAGACAGTCACCTTTTCATGATGTAGCAGCTGTTTTTGAGAAAGACTTAGATGGATTTATACAGATTGTTGAAGACAAACATGAGCTTGCTTCAGACTAGCTCCAACTGTGTTAGATGACTAAGCTGTAGACAGAAATCACATCATAATGTTAGTGTAGCCCTGAGCCCAAAGTGGTAAGTTGTGCCTCTCATTTTAGTGCTACAACAGATGCGTTCTGATGCTTTTTTACTTCCCCCCCCCCTTGTTTGCATTAAGACTCAATAGGATCAGTAGATGCTGCAATTATAAGACCCATTCTAGCTGTTTCAAAAGATCTTGTGAATTTGTCTATGTCTATGAGGCAAGCAGACTATATCTAAGTGTCATACATGTTCCTGTCTTGTATTTCCTGCTCTAAATTTTTCCTGCTCAAATTCTGTCACCTCTGTGCTTTCAGCTGTATCTGCCTTTTGTACACCTTCAGCCCAGGATCTGTCTCCTTCATATTCTTTGAGGACTCTGGCCCACCCTTTGTTGACTTCCAAGTACAACACAGTTTGTGGCTGGTTTTCCTTTAGACTGCTGGTTCAGACAAGAAGCAGCTATACTTAGGAATATAATGGCATGAGAGAATTTGAATTCAGAATTAGGCTTTCTTAATTGGATGGATAAAAATACAAGATTCTTCAACCATGGTCTTTCTTACGTGATAGACTTACAGGCTTATGCTGGTAAATGATGCTGAGTGTCCTGGCAAGTGTTCCCTTAGTCAGACCCTAAGCTGTGTTACATCACTTGCATGACTGCGTTAATTGAAGTTATGTTTATTTACACTGGGTTTAGATGATACATTTTATGGCTGAAGAACTAAAATGGAGCTGCATAGGAAGTAGATCATTGCAGCTGTTGGAGTGAATTGATGAAAGCAGGAGTAGCCTCTCCTATCATTTCTGAGTTTGGATAGGTGATGGTGCAGAGAGTCATCCAAAACCACTTGGAATTTATTGTGTCTATTTTTGTGTTTCTAATTTAAGAAATAATTAACATTCTTTACAAATAACACTACCTGATTACTCTTCCTTGGTGGCAGCCTTAACAAAAAGCAAAGCAGTATCAATAAGGCTAGACTATGAACTGCTCTCAAGCCAAATAAACTGTCCTTCAGAATTGTAGCTGGTCAATCGGTAAAAAGAGTCTGTACTTCCACTCACAGACATGGAAGAGTTGAGTCTTCAGACATTTTATCTTTCATTGGGAACAAGAAGAATAAATAACAAATAGAAAATTATTTTACATGTTGGTAATACTTGCTTTTCATTTAGTAGACCACAGCCACAAAGATATTTTGAATACCATGAAGTTCAGGGAGCAATAAATACTATTTTGATAGCAACTGTGTTCTGCCTCATAAAGAGGGAAAACATGTCTGTATGACTTGAAGGCAGCAAAGAGAGCATATAGAAAAGCAACAACAATAATAAAACACAGCATAACTCTACACAGTTTATAAATATACTGGCATCCAGTGGTTACTTCCATAGATTGTTTTTTCAAGTTGTTATTTGGAATTAAAAATTTACTGACTTTACCCAACATCATCTCAAAGGCTTAATGCTGGGCAGATGTAATCACCACTAAAATGCTGTTTGCAGTTTCAAAGGTCGCTTGACATTAAAGAATCGTAAAAGCAAACCTGAAATATTTCACAAAAAGAAAATATGTTCTTTTGGAAACACACTTTTTAATATTCTTTGTGACTACATGCCGAAACTAGTTTGTTACATAAAATGCAGATATCTAATTTTAAATAATATTCATCACAATTCATTGTGGTCAGCTGAATTTTCAGATCCATTATTTCACTGCAATAATAATTTTCAATCTTCTTCATTTGACAAAAGTCTATTTCCAGTAACAGAATAACTACTCTTTTCTGATGATCAGTTCTAGCATTCATTTCTTACTACTTATTTTAAGACACATTCCTTTTCATTCTGAGTGGTTTGCTCATGTCAGTGTTTCTGTGAATTTACAAGAATAACATGAATTCTTCAGTGAAATTGTTTGTGCATAAATATAGCATATGACTTCAAAGGAAATGCAAGAAAAAGTACTTTCTTTATTTTTCTTTCTTTAAACATAAAAGTGTGAATTTTTGGCCCACCCAAGCTGAAGTCAATAAAATCTGATTTTTATTTTTATGAGGATGCTAGCAGGTGTAGAATAAAGCCTGAATGTCAACTCTATGCTGCTTTCCCTTTTCTTAAAAGGGGAAAAGTTTGCTATTATTATTCTTCCTGTAAATTCTGTGGAAAACCTCTATCCCTTTTCCTAGAAATAGAATCCATATTCTGTATTTCTGTTTGTAACAATATTTCTTCTCCTGTTTCCAGAAGATTTTGTTTTCATATAGGCAACTGAACAGAGTAACTTCTTTATTTCATATAGAGATTAGTGTGCCTCATTGTTACATTGAATTCAAACAGTCTCATTCTATGAGACCAAGCTGTGATTTTGCAATAGATCAAGTAAAAAATAACAAGAACTGTACTTTAATTGAAGCAATTTTAAGTGGTCTTATCTTGCTCTGTGTTGTCACTGAGAATAGAGGCTGGAAAATGATCACTCCTTCAGATTTTGCCATGCATCACAGTGCAATGAGGAAATAACTAAACATATTTATTGAATGTAAACAAATGAACGGAAACAGTAAACAGACAGAAAATGAAATAAATTGTTGCAGTGAAACTGCATCCACTAACACAATCCAGAAGTAGGCCTATCTGGGATCTGTTCAGCTTTTCTCTCTCTTCTGGAGCCAAAACTCTGGTACAAAAAGCTGTATTTGATCTAAATTGAGCTAAGATCATGATGCCAGTGGGAATGATGGCTGAATACTTTGCAGCACCTCTGTTTCCTTTTCTTGTCCTGTGTCAGTGATACTATTCATGTGACTTTAATATGGTCATAGATGTCACTAAAACCTGATCTTGGAGAAGTCTGAAAAAATGATGCCCACAAAACATGGAAGAAATTTGGACTCTCTAGATTTTGGTAGAGCCACTTCAATTTTAAAGTAAATAGCCCTAAATGTGAATTTAAAAATATGATCACATTGCATAATTTCTTTTCTACACACTTACACTGCAAATATGTTCTCATATTTAAAGATAGTGGCAGTTAGACTGCCTACTGTACCAGTGTTTGTGGCCTGAAGCAGTTAAAAGAAATTCAGCAACTCTCATTTGCTGTTGAGACTTACTCCATTTATTCCTATAATGTAGTTAAGAATTAAATAACTTACCATTTTCAGTAATTTATCTAAAACTGCCACAGCCTTGGAACTTTTTTGTTTTCATAAATGTAATCTTTGTGTTTATCAAAATAGAAAAATTAAGTCAGCAAGGATGCCAAGTCATGTTAGTAATTTTTATGGCTCTCACTTTCTTGGAATTAGCATTGGTGTTCAGGATTTAAGACTAACAAGTAGATTAACAGAAGGGAGCTGGGCAGAAAATAGTATGTATTTTATGATTAATTTGATCTATTAGGGATGAAAATGTCTATGGATCTGTCAAATTCTAGTTCTTATGAATGCACTGTGGTTAATAAATTACTGCAGCCTTTTAAAAGAATAATAAACCAGCCCTTGTTTCATTTTCATGTTTTATATTTCTCTTAAGCGTGCCTTAACATTCATTAAGTTTACAAGCTCACATTGAGTTCTTATTTGTGGTCAAAAAGTTTGAGAATTTATGTTTTGTAAGGTCTATTGCTGTGATGACCATGTTACTAATACCATAATATAATACGAGCATACTAATACCAGCACACAT
>JAWWLZ010000118.1:32454419-32482926 GCA_035041345.1 Poliocrania exsul
TAAGGTCCATCTGCCACGGCCGAGCGAGCTTGGACAGTGACAGTGAAGTCCTCGGGACTGTCACAGCACCCGGTACTCACCAGGGCTGACCCTGCTGAGCATCCGAGATGTGACAGGATCGGATGGGAGGGAGGCTTGAACTGCCAGAGGATGGTCCCCACTGAGACTCGAACTCAGGTCCTTGGGATTCAGAGTCTGGAGTGCTCTCCTTTACACCATGGGACCGCCCTCTCATAGTTATATATACACGTATATAAACACACACAATTTTCAATATACAGAATGTTAGTTACTTTATGAATAGCCAGAAAGTTCCTCCAGTAGGTTTCTTTCTGCCACAAACTTATTTTTATCATTTCTTTGTTATATATTCCTGGTTGCAGTGTCTAACTTTAAAAAGCACTATAGTTTCACATTTTTCATATACTTACAGAATAAATAAACCAGTATTCTAAATACTGCTTATGATTCTGCGGGGCTACAGCAATATTTTCATAGAAGCATCATCTCTTAGCAAGTTTTTGCTGATAGCGAGTTCAGACAAGATGGCCAAAGTGGAAGAATTACAACAATGGAGTTTATTTAATATGAAAAAACCTAAGACTACCATTTTTCCATTATTTTTGAGGAAATGCACTGTTGTAACTTAGAGGTGTTTTGTGTGAGGAAACACAAGTCCATTCAACTTTCAAGAAGTTACAGTGGAAAGGCAGACAAGACAGGTCAAATGAAAAAAATCAATACAGACTTCTTAGGATCATTCTGAGTAGAAATGAAACACTTTCCTTAATTAGAAATTACAAAAAAACCCCAACCCAAACCTACATTTTTTTTTTTCAGTTCCTGTGATATCCAACTGACATAAATTTCAAAGCAAACCAGATTTTAGTTCTGGAAACTGAGCTTTTGCAACAAAATTTTTGTGGGTTTTTTTGGTTGATTTTTTGTTTGGATTTTTTTATTTGTTCTGCTTTTTGGTTTGAAGATAGACTAAAGACATCATCGTGTCTCTTCTCCTTTGTGTAAACTGTGGTTCTAAATATCTTTGTATGATTATAGGCTCATGCCACTGTGATTATTGCTGATTTTTTTTAGTGATTACTAAAATATAAATTTATTAATTCAGCAGAATTATGGGTGTGTGTAATGGACACTAAATATTTAGTCTGAGACATATACAAGACTGGCAAATAATTTGAAAAATACTTAGTTAAAGGGCAAATTGAGGTTTTATTCATTCTCTAATTTGTTCAAATCCTGTTACTTTGTCTGTTCTGACGTACATTTAGGTGGCATTAACACAAATACGCCTTTGCAGATATGTGATTAACAGTTGAGAGCTTTAATATGTATTTTCCCCTGTTTACATTTTTTAATAATTTAGTAAGTCTGAAATTAACACTACAGAAGTCCTTGGATTGGCAAAACTGAATGTAACAGAATTAACGCAATTCTATGAAATTTTAGAGGGCAGGGAGAGAGGTTGTCTAGGAAGTGTCATTAGGCATCTACCCAACTCATGTAGGTACCTGAGTGACTTTGGATATGTGGCCTTCCAAGTTAATAATTTCAAATGCTGTGTCATTGTAAGCATTAGCTTTGAAACATTTTTTAAACCTCTGTTACCAGGTAAAAAAATTAGACAAAGTTCAAATTTGAGCATAACCTTATTATGATACATGCTTTAATGCTGTCCACAGGGAAGCACACATTAATAAAATTAATATGTACTATTACACTGTAAAAATAATATCAGAACAACACCTGTAATTAATTCTAAAATTATTTCCAACATTTGAAAGTATCAGCGAGTGCTTCAGCATGATGAATGTTTATATTATAGATAATTTATAACTACATAATTGAAGTTTGAAGACTTTACAGTTAGCAACAAATAAAGTATTAAAATAGTACATTAAGTATCCAGTGGTGTTTCCTGGAGTTCATTCTAATATTTTGCAACAACTGCATATTTTTTGTTTTTAATCACCTCATTAGGACATAATGATCTTCTTGCCTTGTCACACCAGATAGCCTGTTAATGGGCTGGAATAAACCAAAAAGCTATCAAGGGCATATATTAGGGTTGATTAAGCACTGCATTACTTCAGTTTTACTCTAGTGTAACCCCACTGAAAGCAACTGAAAGACACAGCTAGACAGGTATGATAATACACCGGTGAAATGAGTCTTTTAACTATGTTTTGGTCATTGAAAAGGGAAGCAGTATCTGCACTAAGAAAAGTGTTTTAGTGCAGTGAATTATACTTGGATAATTTTTTGAGTGATCAGCACTATCCTGAGATGCTCAGTTTGAGAAAGAAACAAACTCAATACAACTTCTTTCAGCATTAGGTCCAAATCTGACTTAAAACTGAGTTGCCTGCCATAGACTGAATGAGGGCTTAGTCTTTGTAGATGTATATGTGGATAACTGTTTTTAAAAATCTGACAGATATCAAAAACCAGATTTGGAAATATTTCCAGGAGTAAATGAAAAGGTGGAAGTGATTTAAGACCTAGGAAAATGTTCTAAAGAAAAGTGATGGAATAAAAGAAGACCAGTGGATCAAAACCAACCAAACAAACCAAAAGAGAAGACTGAGGAAGAAAGTGAAAAGAGTAAGATGGTACAAAATGCTCAGTGTCAAAAGGCAAGACTTTTTTCATCATGATGAGGACAGATTTGTACTTTCATTGGTTAAGCATGAATATTTTTACAGACTATTTTATTTTCTGATTCATAAAGGACACTGTCTTTTTTTTTTGCATTCTTAAAAAATAAAAATTAAGACATTTTGGAAATATGATTGGATAAGAGAGAGGGCAACAGTTAAGGAAAGGCTTTGGTTTCCTGATCAGAATTGGTGGCCCTAAACACAGGCAGAAGAGGAGGTTTGGCTGTGAAGAGTTTACCACAGTAAAGTTAGGGAGGAGCAGGGCAGAGCATTGCCTGGTTGTAATAGCACTGCACTGTCAAGATCTCTGTCTGTGTATCTATCTAATCACTGCCATTCAAGATTTAAATGTTACCACACATAAGTGGCCAGGACCTGTTACTAGATCCTGTCCTGGAACAGAGGAGAAACTCCTATGTCAAATCTCAGTATGTGATCCATCAAGTGTGGACTTAGTGTCTTGTTTTCTGACAATTAAGTTGTTTATATGCTTATGCATCTGCAACTGAACCTACTCAAAATACTCGCTATCTAGGAATATTGTAAGTCACCATCTCTATGCCTCTATGTCATGCCTAAAGTTGCTTCATAGTTCATAAATAAACCAGATATTCCACTCCAGAGCAGTAGAAATCCTCGGACCATGCCTAATGCATGTAGTAATATAACAGATTTCAGCACATCAGTTGCAGCAATTTTCTGTTGTGCAAAGCAGTACTTTGTAAAGATATTCCACTTGTTCCAGTGCAGCTCTGAGCCCAGTTCTAGCTCATATTCTGGAAATCACATGCTAAATCAAGTGCAGGGTCTTGATCGGTATGTTGCATCATAATTTGGAAATATGTCTGCCTGTAGACACATATACAGCAAATATCTGTGAATATCTGACAATTTTTTGCCCAACATTTAATTAAATGGAGTCAGTTTCAGCCTCCAGCTATCCCTTGTAAGCCTAAGGAAGGGATTCGACCCTAACTCAAATTGAGTTATAAAGTTACTGAGACATTGTGAGTCTCTTGTAATTTCTTAAGTGACTCATTTTCCTTGGCTAATGGGATTTATTAAAAGTGATATGTAGCTGTAAGATGACATTTTTCAGGGTAATGTTTCTTTGTGTTAGAAATCAGTGGACAGACCAATGAGTCAAGAATTATAGTGGCAAATAATTGCCTAATGTGCTAAAAAATGGCCAACAGTAGCCTATTACTCCAAAGTTAAAATGCCCACACCCTAGTCACAGCTGTGTAAATCAGTAGAATAATTTCCTAAGATTTTTTTTTTACTAAGAATCTACTATATTATAATAATAATGCTGTTTCATCCAACATTTTCCCACTAATCAGCATGTTTCAGTGATAGCTGTTTACTGATATGCTCAAGACACAGTTAAGATAGTTAAAATGCACATTCCAAAGCAAACTCATCTGCACAGAACACCCATTTTGTATTTTTCACATAAATAAGTGTATTTGTAGTGTTTTGATGAAGTGTTGTGAGCTGCTTTCAGAGTATTATCTTAGGAATGAAATGCTACAATTTTCAATATGAATTTCCAATCATTCTGTGTGTATGTGTGATAAGACTTATTTCAGTTTGGTTTATATCCTATTAGTAGACATAGTGTATAATTTTTCACTTCTACTAGAAACAAAACCCCTTTAAATATGCTTTTCTTTTCATTGATATAAATGAATTTCTGTGAACTCTGAAAACATTGTTTTCATTTCTCTGTGAAAAATTCAGAATAATTCATGAATAACACAGTGTTGTTGGGAATGTTGGGTTGTATTGATCATACTTAAAATAAATGCTTGTGCATTCAACACCGATCATAAAAAATTGCAATCTTTCGTCTTGCTGAGTGCTTTGCTGTTCTAAATATGAATAAATGCTCCAGGCTGCATGTGTTACATATGTTTCTGTAAGAATAGAATTTTGTGAACAGCATGGCTTCCTTTTTCCTTCTGTTTTGAAAAACTAAAATTGAAAGTGGAAAACCCAAAGCTGAAGGGCTTGTTTTTCCAGATTTACTTTTAGCATCTTTTGTTTGAAATTTGGAGTAATTTAAATAAAAAGATAATTATAATAGAAAGAAAAATGTGTTCATGCTGAAAAATGTACTGTGTTGGCTATTAGTAAGAGATTTCGTATTCCCTTAGTGTATCCATGAAGTGATTTGATTGCTAAATGGTTCAAAATTTTTTATTATGTAGTGTTTGCTGTTTTTCTAAGCTCAATATTAGTCTTATTAGAAGATTGTAGGAAGTGCATGTGTGTACTACATTTGTGTCTGTGCAGGTCATTAAATTCCTTCCAGGAGTGTTAGTAATTGATTTGGGTAAATTTGTCTTTTTTTGTGGAAGAGATGCATTGTTTTCTATACAATTCTGAAGAGTGCATGGCAGTATATAAGCCACAAGGTTCACTTCTATCATCTGAGGAGAACTGCAGTGATCATCTTGCTTTATTAGGGGCACATCTTCAAAGTTACAACTTCCAACAAGTGTTGGAGTTCAAGGAAGAAGGTAGGGCATTAATTCTACTGGTTAACCTTTCTAACAATGGTTTATGGATATTGGTTTTAATCAATTATATTAATCTGATAATTGGTGAAAGTAACTTACATATACCCTAAAGACTAATTGAGAGATATATTAAACTCAGAGATAAAATCTGCCTAAAAAATGTTAAGTAATATATCTTGAATAATCAAAATTATTGTTTTCCTTTCATTATTACAACAAACTTTGACCAAGGTCTTTGCTCTCAGGAAAACTGGAACTCTATCCTCCTATAAATATGTTGGAGGTGTTTGGCAATGGATATTTAATTGCAGTCTGAATTTGAAAAAATATTAAATATCCACTTTAAAGATAGCCCATTATATTTAATATTAAGCTTTCATTAATTAGATCTTATTTTAACAATTTTCAGCTTGCATCTCTAGTAGAGTTTGCAACATCCCCATTTTGCCATTGCAACACTTGGCAGAGCCATTGAAACTCTAGAATATTAGTCACAAACTGCAGGTTTTCTCTTATAAAAGAAACCAAGTGAGAACAAGCCAGTGTTGCTTGAGCCAACTACTTTTTATCATCTTTATATTGACCGCATATTAATGTTATTAGACATTATTTTAAATTTCCATGAATGTTGTGTTTCTTCACATACTGTAAATAGCACCATAAATTTTATTTATTTGGATCTTATGTACTTCATTAGTCTAAGCTTCACAACAGGCTTTGTCCTGTACTTTCAGACAGTATTAAATGACAGTTTAGGTAATGTCACAATGAGCTAACAGTGTCGCCACAGTCCCAAACAAATAAAGGCTTAATATACTTCCTGAAATAAATTGAAAGACTCTCATTAACTTTCGCCATTCATCAGATTGTCCCTAATTGTTCATCATGAAGACTGTTAATCAGAGAACCAGGATAGGGTTTAACTAATTCGACCTTGCATACCTGCCCGACTGTTGTATTATGCCTGGAGAGTTTGGTGAATCTCTTAATTTTCTGTTGTTTGTGTACATAATCATGCAATGTAGAGGGCCTTTTAGTTATTTTTGGTTTGGGTTTTTTCAGTCTATGAGCAAAAACAAACAAGTGTGTAAGTGTGGCTTTGAAAGGGACATTTAATGTGTATTTCTTGTATCATTATATGATGCTAATAAAAGTATACAGTGTATTTTATGTGTAATGCAGAGTCATTAATGTCAGATGCCATAGTAAGGCTATATTCCTAGTTAGCATCAGCAACTGTTCAGCAGTAGTGGAAAAGTTAATCACACAGTTGTTTCCTTAATGTGTTTCTTTCTGAACTGATTTTGATAATGCAGCTAACAGCATACTCTGTTTGACATTGATATTTCACATGTGCAGGAAATAGAAGTTATGTGTATTAATGGAGATCATGGTATTGTGATCTTCCAACAGCAGAATAAGAATGGATTTGAAGGAGAGGAAATATTTCCTGACTCCTAGTGCTTTAGCTGCAGGCTGATAAATAGCATGGTTTGGAATCAATTTCAGCATTGATCTGAAAGATAATCCTCTTCACAACAACCACGTCCTGAGGTTTTTACTGTCAGGTGTGAAAATGAATGGCAGGTCCTAAATAAATAAAAAAAAAAGAAATAGAAAACAGAATGAGGCCTACAGGGAGAGGGGTAGGTAGCTATTTGTCTGTCACACATGAGCTAATACACCACAGACATTTACTTAGAAAAAAGGCAAACTGTACATGGAAAGGGTATTTATTTTCTTAATTGCCAAAACGATGCTCTGAAATTGAAGAATCAATCATGTTTATTGTTATATGTGGGAAATTAAAAATATACAGTATACAGTAATTTAACTTGCAGCGCAAGGAATCCATAGTACGCTTCTAATCGATATTATGTACTTCATGCTAGCTTGGCCATGTAGGGCACTGGGAGGGGAAGAAAAAGCTATGGATGTAGACTCAGCTGTTCATCTTGGAAGGCTTTTATTCAACAAATATAGATTACAAGAGGTACCTGAGAGAATATGTTGTTAGTGTTTTGAGTTGGAATGTATTTAATGCAGTGTCTCAGAATTTCTGGGCATCAGAAACTAAGTTAAAGTATGCTAGAGGAAAGAAAGAAAATATTTTACTGTCCTGTCAAAAGATGAAAAGCTCATACTTTCCCACAGGCCACAGCTAAATGGACGTAAGACACTTTGTTCTATCTAAACCACTACCATCTTCATTACTATGTCACATCATTATAGCTGGTTACTTGGCTGAAACAAAAGGGCATTTTTGAGTGAAACCCAAGTGAATTATATTTCTGACAAGCTGAGCAAATATTTCCTGGTAGTACAGTGTCCATACTAGAGCCTTCAGATGCTGTCTGAACTTCATGTCACATCATGAACAGGTTAGCTTGTCATGAGAATCAGAGGCCTCTGACTCATAATTGTAGTTTCACTCCCCTTATCTAAAGTTTCTCAAGATTTTGAAATACTATGTCTTTGCATACTAACAAATTAATTTCTTTCAGACACAGCAAATACAACTGAAATGTATCTGATCAAGACAGGTTGTTCTTTACAATACTTATATCTTTGCTATATATTATGACATCTTCTTATTTGTATCGTTTAAAGCGTTTTAAAACTGAAAAGTGATGATATTTAAAGTGTCACGCAGACACCTGAGTATGTCTATCACGCAAGATGAACTGGAATTCCCATCGGAGATACCACATCAGCATTCTGCCAGCATGAGTAGCCAGTATTATATTGGTTGTACTGACCTTCACATTTAAGGCACTCCTGCTTCCCTGCAAACAGTTTCCAGACTGGGTTGAGGTTGTTGCTATGATATTTTGTTATCTCGTCTTCAGGAGCTGTTCAGATATTCCACTTTCTAAGATAATTATTTCCATGAGATCCAGCTATTTTCCAGTGCAGGGAAACATTTTACTTGTAAGCAAAAACCCAGTCTCTGTGAAAGGAATGGAAATTTTGACATAGACAAAGTAATGGCCATGATTTCACAATTCTTCTTACCTTTAATGAGGATCCACCGTGGCAGACAGGTAGGACAAAAGTACACGTTTTTCTGTTGCGCGTCTCAGTGGTTTATTTCAATTTCAGAGAGACCACAAAGCTTGTAGTAGTTGAAGAATTGGAAACTGAGATACTTTTTGAGATATGTTTCGAGAAAGCTAAGCATGGTGGATAAAATCTAGGTTATCATATGCATTTTTTGTAGCATAAAAAGTATTTCTGCTCAGTCTTTTCATTAATGTTTGAAGGACAGTTTGCAAAAGTAAAAAAGAAAGGATAAACTTTGTAAGAACATTGCTGATGAGTGAAATCTGTCTTTTGGAAGTGAAACTGGAATATAGAAAACATATGAATTGTGCAGAATATGGAGAATAATGACTCAAAGGTAAACCCTGAGGGATTTTCAAGTACGAGGAAAACAATTACATCTTTGGAATTTAGCCAGGATAGTAATCATGGGAATTTTATTCTTACAAGTTTCTGTCTTTCATAACCATCAGGACCTAATTTGCATGACCTCCAGCAGCAGCATGTTTGCTCTTTTCACTTTGGGATTAGTAGATGTTTAAAATATCCAAATAATTTTGCTACTGCTTAATCTTAAAACCTGACACAGTTTTATTTGATACATCTGCAAATGTAGGGTTGTTACCTTTGGCTGTAAATAACAACTCTTTTCCATCTGCATACCTCATGTATAAAATTAGATAGTAAATTGCTGTTTCATAGTGGCCTCTGAAGCAAGTACTTTTTTTTTTGTGAGTGTACATTTACTGTTTATTAATTCATACTTTTGAGTCCTGTTAGAAGGTGCTGACTCTCATTGGTGATTGAAGTAGTTGGTAAGTGCCAAATTTTACTAATCCTACATAAGCTTCTGTGCAAACATCACTAAAACAAAATGTAGATTGGCACAAATAAAATAATCTCATTTCAGTAGTTACTTTCAAGGTGAAGTATACTGAAAACACGTTTATTGTTACAAATATTAATTGATGGGAAGGTATTGTGCTTTTGATTTTCAGTTCATTTGGCTATAATATTGAAAAAGCACACAAAAGGGAAGCCTAGTTAATTGTATTTCAAATCATCAAGGAGTACTGCTGGCGAAAACGCCATTTTACTGGCTACTTGACTTCGCTCTGGGCTTGGATGTTGATACTGCCTTTTAGATGTTGATGCAAGTCTGGATTAATATTACTGGTTTTATTGATTTGATTAGTCATGTGCATCTTCCATTCCATTTATGGCTTCTATTGACAGAATTCATACAAATCATGTTAGTGCTTCAAAGCATGAATGTCAATTTTGGTAGGCCTTTTACTGAGACTTGAACTTTAGGGCTTATATAGAGTAAAAAACTTGTACTCTTCCAGATTTTTAGAAACTTTTATTTGCTTCTGTGAAGAAAATTATTTCATTATTCAATAATTCCTTTTTGCTAAGGGCATTATTTTTGAGTATACTCTCGGCCTGCTCTTTCAGGCTCAGCAGGTCTTTCAGCTTTTCTGGGAGGAAGATTTGAATTCCCCCTCTCCATGACAGTCACTCAAGTGGCAGAGAAAAAATAAGATGTCTCCTGAAAAGACTGTACATACATGCATGAGGTCAAACAGGATGATTTCCAGGGTTTTCTTCCGATCTAATTTGTTATATGATTACATGAATCGAGCTTTTGTGGCAGGTGATCATGGCTCTTTTAACAGATGTGTAGCAACTTGAATGGTAATAACTGTGGCTATCACAGTCTTACTTCTTTAACTTATCATTCACTTGGATAAAGAGGATGATTTCCAATTATAAAATATATAGAGAGAGAAGAAATAGTGGTACAGCCCATAAAAAAGACTGTAAAAACTATTTTATTGAAGGTGTTTTTTAATTTTAAATCAGCAGAGTCCAGCTGATAGCTTTTGGAATAAACACACGAAGTGCTTATCCATTGTCTACCTTTCATCTGGAGGAGATACAAAATACTTTCTTGAGAAGTTCAGAAATAACTGTTCAGTTCCTTCTGCACATTGCTGGATCAGACTTTGCAACTGCTGCTGTATCATAACCCACAAGTATTGCTGCTGCCACTACAGGCACCTGCTGGGGAATTGCAACACAGCCCACCTGACTGTCAAGTTAAACCAATTTACAGGTTACGAGGACAGCAGCATAACATTTTGCAATATTAAAAAAATGAATATGATAAACAAAAATAATGTGTGTTCACTATATTGAGTAGATATTTATAAGCTTCTAGATTGTTTTGGATTTACATACGTTAAGTGAAAAATCTGGCCTCACACTTTTATTTACTGTCAGATTCCCAGCTGGTTTTGGGCTTGATATTACAGCAATACATTCAATAAAAGAGAAGCCAAAAAAACCCAACATGCACTTGATGTTACTTGGAAATATCATTGATTTTTCCTATATTGGCAGCTGGCCTCCTGGACAGGATTCACAGCTTATGAATATGCCAAAATTGATTTTGCACTTCATATGGCTTACTATTTTATTACAACAGAGCAAGTAACCTTGGATATTTCAGTAAAAAGTTCTATGTAGCTGATAAAACTGTTCAGATCTTAGAGCTATAGCACTCAACAGGTGCTAGTAGGTTTTCATTTAGACATAATACACTTTAAAAGATCTAATAACATATTTTTCAATTTGCAGCATCACCTCCTGTTCCATAACACCAAATCTAGTGCAAAAGAGTGCACCTGGTGCTGCTCTGATTCTTGCTGTTACATACAATATTCCAGTTCTATTAACTGAAAATAATTTTTAGAAGAGCAGTTTATTCAAAGTAGGATCCAGTTAGGTGAAAATAATCATTTTCTCTAATATATATGTGATTTTTAAATGAAGTTTAATACATCTTTAATAATTGTATCATTAGTGTTGTAGAATAAATTCTTTTGATTGGTCTATATAACTACGGCTAGATATTCACAAAAGAAAGAAATTTACTTTAGCTAATTGAATGGTCCCCAACCATATGCTTCAAGTCAGATTGAGGAAATCTTTATTTCCACCATTGTACTTAACATCCTAGGAATTCTTGTGTGAGAGTCTGTTGCCTCCAGTCTCCTCTTTACCATAGGTCTCCCTGGATGGAATGCATTTATCTTTAGATACTCAGTAATATATAATTAGTGGAAGGATCATCAAACATATCTTGATTAGAAAAAATAAGATAACACATGGCATAAGATGAGATCAAAATGTGAATTTCCTTGTAGTTAGGTTTATGACTGTTACACTTCCTGTCCAACTAATGTGACTGTGCCCACCCCCTCTATGTGCATGTGCATGTGGCACTAGGGTCTCTGCTTCGAGGGGGGCTGGAATAGATGTATACCAGACTATAGGCAATATAATCCTGTTTGGTTGATAATCCTTGAAGATTTTACTGGTTTCTTGTGTTTATTTAAGGAAGTTAACTTCTCAACTTTCCTATCTTCCTCATACAGTTTGGTAGATAATGTAGAATAGGCATACAGTTACATAGTTAACTTTATCATTAATATTTATCACCTATAGCAGTTTGTGTTACAGTTGTATGAAATACATCATTGGAAATAGAGATTTAGTTTCCTTTCTCACTGTAGTTAGAACACAGAGAACCATGCTGGCTATCTTGTAGTTCTGAAGTGTAATATCTCTTTATTTTCAAGGCCACACACTCTTCAGAGAGCCATTATATTTTCTTTATGCTTTATGCTTTGTGTTGCTGTAGTAAAGAATGCTTAATCTGGACTTGATGGAATAGTGTTGAGATGAAAATTCTACTTAACCTATTTACCTGGCAGACAAAAATTTAAGGAAAGAAAAATAAACTGCAGCATTTTTGTTGAAAATATGAGCTTCTTAACATTGCAGCTTGTGATTTGAAATTGCATTGAGAACAAAATCTATGCCATTCTGACTTGATTTTAAATAAGGGAGAACATTTAAACTTATTTTGTTTTGGTTTTGTTAGAGTTTTGTCATTGTTAGATTGCAGAGAAAGAAAACAGTGGACAGTGCTCTAACACAGAGAATAGTTAACTAGACTAACTTAAAAAGCCAACCAAAGCTGGAAGGATAAAAGAATAGCTCATGCATTTTGTTCCACGAAATTTAATAAACCATTTCAGTGATGCTTTCTGGTAGAGCTGACAACTCTGATAGCTTTATAAAGTCTTTGTTATTTGGACCAAACACTAGTTTGTGTCTGTACCACTGAAATCTCTTTGATTCTCTTTGAAACATGGTATGCCCCTCTTTGCCCTCTGTGGTGTTCACTGGCATGGTAGAGATGGCAAAACCTTTTGCACCTCCTGTGCCAGAAGTGCTGGGCATTTGGCAGGTTGATCACAGTGCTCTGTGGATGGCAGGATGTGCTTTATGCCTGTCTGCAATGGCTGCTGTAGCTTGTTGATTAATCACAGTAAAGCCTTGTGCTGTTCCAGAGGTAGGGTGGCAGACAGTGGGCACAAGGCACAGTGAAGAGAAGGGCCATCCACTATATCAGGGGATGTTGCAATTCTTGAGCAACTTAACACATCTAGATTCTTGAAGAACAAAGGAGACACCTGCCGGGATCTTGCCTGACAACATTTTCGGGCCACTGTAGACTAGGACAGTTCCTCCCACAGCAGGGACGCCTGGGACCGTCAGGACCGTAATACCCTCCTCATGGGCATGCAGACCCATGGACTGGAGCATTTCCACTTCTAGGTGGCAATCTCAGTCATGCCAATACAGTGTCTGTAGGTCTGTCTGAAGGAGTGTATTGTCTGTTTTCCATAGACCCTTTTTTTTTTTTTTTTTTTAACCAAGGAAGATATTTGTCTTTTTACAAGTTAGAGTTCACATACAAACGAAAATGTGTTTGAATGAGGTACCTAGAGTAACACAGTGTGCCATCTTGGCCATAAGGAAAAGCCCAGATAGAAAATCAGAAGTATCCTTCTCCCTCCAGTTTCTCAAACCACCTAATAAATATCAAGAATATCTTCAAAATATGATTCACGTTAAATTTAATGAGATTGCTTTTTTCATACTTGTAAATATTTATATCAGAAAGAAAAATTATAGTAAAATCATGATGGATGTAAATTCAGGTATCTCTGTGACATCTTAAACTGATTTATCTTTGAAAATTTGAAAGAATTACCTGATGTCCAGGATCTCAGCACATATGTGGATTCCATCTCAGCTTTTGTAGGATTGGGCTGACAGCACAGTTCAGGGGCAGGTGACTCCTTTGTATAGATGAGAGGGGCAGCTACAAACTCATCCAACAAAATGTTTACTCTAAGGAAACACTAAATTATAGAGACTGCTGCTTGTCTCTGACAGCATGTGTATTTTTAGAACTCCTTTGTAATCACTTAGATTTGGTCACAAGCTCTCGATGGTTTCAGTATTTATGACATACTAGGTGAGTTCTTAAAAAATTTGTCATAGAAGTTAAGCTCCAGTTCAGGTTTATTTTGCCATGTATCTGACAATGCCTTGAAAGGATGGATGTGCAACAGAGTAGGAAAAAAAGTTAGCACAATAACTCTTATCAAAGGTTTCTTACTGACAGCAAATTCTGAGAAGTACTTGTGAACAAGATGTGTTAATTCTTTCCCTCACATAAAGATATGCCTTACTGCTAAAAATGCAAAAAGATAGGTCTTCCAACCTATCTGTAGTGACCAAAGACCATTTAATGGCACAGCTGTGATACAGCATTAGTTGTTATGATAGAAATTCCAGTTTTCAAGACTTAGCTAACATTTCCAATTTCTTGTATTTTCATGTTTTGTTTTTCCTTTTTTTTTTTTTGTAAACTTTAAAAATACGAAGTCAGATAATTTCTAATCACAAACCAAAAATAGTAAGTCCATGGAAACTTAGTGCCTTGCTTTATCTCAGTGAGTTCAACTCTGTAGTTATTGGCAATGAGAGATGTGCATTTTTTAATATTTAGTGGATCTTACTGAGTGATCATGTTGCAGAGTTCTGTGAGCTTCTTCCCAGTACTTATCTATTCCTACCTTTTTGTGAATGGACTGTACAGTTAGAGAGAACTTTACAGAAGGTCAGTTTCTTATACATAGCAGGGCTCAGTCCATAAAACTATAGCTCTTGATTAAAGCAGGGAGCTCATGAGAACAGAACTGTCTTTCTCCAGCCAGGCAAGTCTACTCAGAACATAAAAGAAAATTAAAAAGTAGCATATGTTAGCATTACAGTCAGTATGTCTATTCCGATTTCAAGATGAAGATACAAAGTTTTTATTTTGATGTTTCTTGTATTTTGTAATAAGATGACACTGAAGATAAAAATATTCTGATCTCCCCAAGGGGAAAGAAATCATGCCCCAGGATCTTCTCAAGTGAAAAATATAAACTTCAGGAAAAAACCCTACAGATTAAAGACAGAAAAATTGAGCCAGCTTTACTTTTGTGAAATCTAATACTTTTGAGTTTGGGTGTTGTGATGTACACCTTAGTCACTTTTTTTTTTTCATTTGTTTTCTCTTAATTTTTAAGGTAAAACCAGTCTAATTAACTTCTTTTATATTCAGTTTCCTGGTTTTATTTATAGTATATAATAGAGTTATTTAAAAAACACCCCAAAACCCCAACTCAGCAGTATTTTTTTTCCCCTGGAGTGTTACGCTGTTCTGCACACACAGATTAAGGGTGTTTGCAATGGTTACTTAGGAAAGCCAGTACAAGTACATTTGAAAACTGAAATGATAAAGATGAAAAGAAGCAATTAAAGCAAGCAAGGAAAAGAGAATATCATTATTGTAAAAAATTAAGAACTTTTTTCTTCTGACACACACTTGGCTGAAGGTATCATATGAAAAAAAGCAGCTGTGTAATTTTAAAATTAAGATCCAAGCCTAAAAAAAAAAAAAAGAGATTAGAAAGACCTTATTAGAAATAGAAATTTTTCAAGAAGGAAAACTGTCAGTCACTGTGAAATTACTCATTAGTGGAGGAATATGTTGGAAAAACCGCTATTCCCAATATTTGAGTTCATGTTACTAAATTTGAGGAAATTGTAAAATTTCTAGTGTTTGTGAATTGGAGTGTTTAGAAACAGGTAGGTTAAAATTTCAGTCTCCATCAGAACCTTTGGGAGTCTTTCTGAGCTTTTTAGACACTGTGAGTCATGTTCTCGTGGGTTAGGTTCTTCTTCAAAAGTATAACAGCGTCAGAACATAGTCTGAGTTGGCAGGGACCCACAAGGATCGACAGGACACCCTCAAGAATCACACCATGAACCAGCCCTTTGAATCAAACGAGTAAAACTTGGAGATAACAATTAGAGGATACCCTCTTTTACATTGTCTTCCTTTGGGCATACAATTTTGTGTGGAGTTATTTGGTTTTTACATGTCCTTCACCCATCCTCTGAATGTAGATCATTAGGTGAGGCATTGAAGTGGTCTGTAGAAACAGGCCCTTGACTAACTCCCATTATATACAGTGCCACAGGCATTCAAAGAACAGCTTCTATTGACTTCAGCTGCTGCTGTGGTCCTCACTATTGACCCATACTGGGGCTGAATTAACAGCTTAAATAAAATTTTACATGAATTCGCAACACGCTCCACTTCACTCTCCTCGTTCACTGTCCCACTTGCATTTGGCATGTTATGTGCCAAACTTCCCACAGTTCAGTAAATTTGAAAGACTTTGGGTCATATGTTCATTAATTGTAGTTTTCTCTCTGGAACCCATAGTGTAATTAGAAATCTATTTCATATGATGGTAACTATTAAAGTCATGCCATTTGATCACTTCACCCTTGTTATAAAATTGTACTTTTCTAAACTATGCATGCAGAACACTCAGAATTACTATTAAAGTAATTTAATTAAAGTTTAATTTGTGCTTACAACAGTTTGTAGTGCCTGAAAGCTAAAAGCACCCTTTAAATTTAAAATATTTTAAAGTGTTTCATTCTATTACTAGAAAGAAACCCAAGATTACATTATATAGAACATGATAGTACTTTTTATATAATTTAGGAAATGCAAAAATAAAGTAACCAAGGTAATTTTAAATGCTTACTTTTGCAGCAATTCTGAATAGCAAACTGCTGTCCTTTGAGTGTAGTGTGGAGAAAAACATTTAGTTGTTGAAAGTCAGGAGTTTTGGGACCTTTTCTTGGCTGTGCTGTTGACTTCTCTCTTGTAGTTTATCTAATCCCTCTGTGCTTCTGCATCAGAAAAAATGGGCAAACCTACATTTAATTAGTATTTGCAAAATGCTTTGGCATACTTTATGATCTCAATAGAGAACTATGTTGGAAAGTCTACTGAAGATATATTCAATATTTCTGGAAGCCTGGCTTTTTCAATTATATACCTAGATGATGTATGTCTTTAAACATCAGAGATGGCTTTTGAATTCCAAAAGCCTTTAAAATCTGTTCTTAAATTGATATTTAATATGTGCATCATACATAGAAGTAATATGAGTTGCTATATATAAAAATAAGTCTGGGCAGGAAAAAACTGCACTTTTTGAGAAGCAGCATTTAAGCCTGTAAGTAACTCTTATCATGATGAATATGTGCTGTTCTCTTTCATCCCATGCTAGGAAATTCTTTAATATCAAAATTCTTCCTTAGAAGATGTAGGGAATGTGTAAATTTATTTTGTGAATAAAACTTCTCACAGCACTGGAAAGTTGTATTTTAGGGCCAGAAGTATGTAATTGCCAAACTGCTATTGTTTCATGTAGAAAACTCGATATGGAAATAAGGCTTACGGTTCCTGCCCAGCAGCTGAGCATCCTGTTATTCAGAAATGACATAATGCCACCTAGTTCACAACACCACTGGCAATTTGTTGTATTTTACTGTATTTAGTTTGCTTGATTCTTAGTTGATTATGTGGGGTTTTTTGAAAGACTTGCCTTGGTATTTTTTCCTTACAATTCTTGGAGCTGAGATAGTTTAATTGATTGGCATTTACAACTGATTTTAATTAAAAAAATAGTCTTTTTGAACCTTGTTAAGTGTTGTATTTAATTTTGAGATGTTATCATAAAGTGCTTGTAGTGTTCTGAGGTCTTGTATTTCCCATTGACCTGCATTTTCATTTCAGTATAAGTTTCAGAGTAATCCTGCAATTTTTGTTACAGTTCTTGTTCATTCTGCAAAATACAACACTCAGCATCAGACCTGAGAGCTTCTTTGGAAGAGATTTCTTTTTAAAGTGCCTAAAGCAGAGAAAATTACTTAATTTTTTTCTTGATTTGGACCAACTACTTGTAGATAGAAGTTAAGAGTGGAAAGGTTGTCAGCAAGACCAGCAAATGTTTTGAAAATTAAGTTTGTAAGTTGTTGATCTTTAAATTTTCAGTACAGTATTTTCCCAGTGAAGAAAATGGTAGCCATGAAGACACCATCATTGACATAAAATTGAGACAAATATTTAAGGAGATTTGGAAGGGAACAGGCTAAGAAAGTACCCAAATTCACAGAATCACAGAATTGTTAGGGTTAGAGGGGACCTGTGGGGATGATCCAGTCTAACCCTCCTGCCAAGACAGGGTCACCTTGTGACACAGGTGACAAAGGAATGACTCCGGGGGGGTTTGAATGTCTCCAGAGCAGGAGACTCCACGACCTCCCTGGGCAGCCTGTTCAGTGCTCTGCAACCCTCAGTGTATAGAAATACTTCCTGATGTTTAGGTGGAACTTCTTGTGTTTTGTTTATGTGCATTACTCCCTGTTCTGTCTCTGAGCACCACTGAAAAGAGTCAGGCACCATCTTCTTGGCACCTGTCTTTGAGATATTTATACGCATTCATGAAATGCCCTCTTAATGTTTTTGCTAGACTAAACAGGCCCAGCTCCTGCTCTCTCCTCATAAGAGGAGAACATTTTGTGCAAGATGTCACTATCCTTTGAAGAAATGAATAGAATAACTTTCTCTCTTGTATTGATTGTCCTATAGAAGGCTTAAAATAACTGTATTGAAGAAAATGAATGTTTGATATAATAGGCCAAATTTCTTGCTATTTTTGATATTCAGAAATAGCACCTTTTTAAATTGAATTAGAATTCATCGCTGTCAGTATTTAAAATATGTCTTTTTAATAAATTTTAGTATTTTAAGTAACAATAAGCTTCCTTAAAAGATATTCCTTTCATTGCAATAACAGTTATCTCAGTAATAATATACTAGCTTTGCCATGTCGACCTGCTCAATGCAAAGTAATTTGAGCAGACTTTCTGGAAGTTGGATAGGACAGTATCTATTTGATGTGAAATGCTATGTGGTAGTGTTTCTTTATGCTATTTAGAAGCTGCCTTCATTCTTTGAAGAAAAAGTTCTTACATTTTGGAGTGAACTATAGAGTGGTTTCCATTCTGATTAAAAAAGTGCAGTTCTTACACCTCAAAAGAAATTCTATCATTACCAAATGAGGGATAAAAGAATGAAGAATACAATGAGTCAGATGAAGATATAAAACAGATAACATACTGCATATTAATTACATTATCTTGATTCCATTGTATCCACAGTTTAGAAATAATAAAATAAAACTGAAGAAAACACCAAGGAGGCAAACAAAACTTATACATGCTTCTTCAAAGAAGACACATATGAAACCGAAGTACCTAAAGTAAATTGACTAGAAGAGAGTTGAGCACATAAAAATATAAGAAGTTAATTATTCATTTTCTGGAGTCAAGCACTAGCCTGAAGCTAAGAAATGAAGGTTTAGGTGAGTTATTAAGAGAAGGCACTTAATATCTGAGTAGTAGAATAGCCTACTGAAATGCATGGTTCTACTCTGTAAATGTAGGTACTTAATAACAAGTTAAGAGAAGACAGTATTTAACATATATTGCTGATCCATGACCTGATCCAGTGCTTTTTGCAGGCATCATCTTCTCATATGCTGGATTAAATGTGCAGTCTACCAGAGCACTTAAAGTACTTCTTTTTAATATGATTAAATTATACACATATAGAGTTCTTAGGATTTTATGTATTTAATCTTCTGTAATTCAGATGTAAAATAGAAATCAGGCAAACATTGCTAAACAGGTCAACATAGGCCTGAGCCTCATGGAAGTGAAATGCATTCCAATTAAATACCAGCTTAAAAGCTTACCTAAATTGGATCTCAGTTTTGCCCACTTTAAAATTTCATCTCTGTAACTATCTCTGCTGTCAATTTAGGGTTTCTGTAATATGTAAAATGTTTAGAAATATTTGGTATCCAGCATATCTTTAGGTATTTGTATTTAACAGTGGTTCCTTTTTCTAATTTTAAAAAGTATTCTAAATGATAGTCAGAAACTATAACTTTCATGATAAGACATTTGTAGATGGATATATAAGTCATGGTGAAATTTTGAATCACGTGACAATCACCTTAATACATTAATTGCTGATGTACTTCTATAAGTACATTCATTTTGCTCCCTGCCTGATAGAATGCCAGGGGAGATCACCTGAACTAATAGATATCTGTAATAATTAATTATTCTATTACCATACTCGCTTGACTCCCAGCCCCCTGCAAAACACTGGGTGTTGCCATTTTGAGGTATGATGAGCTAGGGTCAAACAGAAAAGCCACCACAGAAATTACATGAGCGTCTTCTGCTCAGCATCATTCAAAAACAGCCTCATGTTTATATTATAAACTCAGTTCTGCCAAGTTGTCCTTCTGCCATGTTTGTGTCCTGTGCACACCATACAAGGAATAACTTGGACCAAATTAGTTCATATTTACGTGAATGGTACATTTTAGTGCCATTCATGTAAAAGTTTTTTGGACCCAAATTGCCAGTGGAAAAGCTAATTTTTTTTTTTCCTGAGAAAAAAAATGTTATACAGCAGGCAGTGCTTTGATGAGTGGAGCTGCGTAAGAATTGTCTGGGACCTGAGCCAAGGGATGTTCTTTACCATATGTTAACAGAGTTGCAATGTAGACCTTAACTCACTTCCAAAGCTGCAGTTAACCTGACTAACTTACACTGAAATGCATTTGCATTATCAATCATAACTATATGATAATTTAAGAAGCCTTTGATACAGTCTTTCAGTTCAGAGTTGTGTCGTTGATAGTTCTATCTGCTTTCTTGAAGAGGACTTCTAGGAAAGAATGGGAATGAGGACGAGGGAAAGGGAAAGGAACTGTGCCAATGTTATTTGATTGTTGAAGTTCAGATGCAACTGCAGCTCACAGCATGGAATCTGCTCTCAGATGACTTAGTTAAGATCCTCCGTTTACTAGTGTTTGTGTGCGATTTGGATTTTTTGTTAATTGATTTGTTTTCCTGTGATAAAAAAAAAATTCTATAGCAACTGTCTTGAGATTGAGAAGACAAAATGTTTTAGTTCTAACACAGTTTGAGTATCTCTTTCATATTTTGACCTGGTAGTTTTCACAAGGAGACCTCTACCCCATAGAATGCATAACATCCACCTTCTGTTTGACTGTTTTCCTCAGAAAGTAATGCTTTAATGTCTTCTGATCTTTCGGTTTTCACTAAACTTCAGGAATTAAATGTTTTGGTAATTCTGCTTCTCTTTTGAAGTTACTTTGAAAACCAATGCGCTCAAAAGTTACTACAAGGAAGAAAGGGCAAAAAATTATTTTAGTGTGTTTACTCAGAATCAAACTAAACCCACATTTTTAGATATTCTTGAATTATTCTTTGTGCCTCATTTGATGTTTCTCTCAGTGCCTTATTTGCATTCGCAATCTGAAATTTATAACTAATATTGCTAACATAAGGGTACCCATAGCGGTAATGGCCAGTCCTGCTTTTGTTATTTTTGTCATGGTTTATAAAATCTTCAAAACAAACCCTATCTGTTTTTTATTGTAAGTGGTCTGTCAATATATTAAATTTGCAGTTCCAGACCAGCTCTATTCCTGAACATTGTAAGAAATACTTAAATCATAAAGTAAACCATCCTTGCATCAATCCCCCTGATAAAAAGTCTACACTTAGTTTGTAAAAACTTTGTGTGAACTGCTGAAGTTCGGAAAAAGTTACATAGATTTCTCTGTATCAATAATCATTCCATTCTGCTGTACTTATGGAGGCTTCTTTCATACAACTGATGTAGGCTTTTTTCTTTTGTTTTATTTCAACAACTTGTGGACACAACTGGAAAACAGAACTCCACATTCAGGAAAGAAACACTTTTTTCTAGCAAGCTAAGGAAAAAGGTAGAACTAGAATAATATTGCTTCATTCCTGTAAAGGGGAAAAATCTGGTCACCTAAAGTTCCAGAATGGAGAGATGATCAATATGACTAATAGAGAAAACTGAAAACCATTCTCCTAAAGATTTATGAACAGAAATGCTCCCTACTCAATCAGGCAGTGAAGTAGCAAACTGTAATGATTTGAGGATCTTACAGTTTCCTAATTTCAAAGGATTGTTTACATAATGGATACATGTTTTGACTTTAATAATGGATTTTTCTTTTCACAGAGTGTATAGATCTTGACACATGAAGTGAGGGATAGAGCTGAAGAATGGTTTCCTTGTAGAGAGGGAGACAATAAATAGAGTTATTTTGAGTGACAAAGCATTACTGAACCACCATCTCAGTCTTTGAAATAGTTGTTGAAGCTGGCAAGGAAGTTTGTGCTTTGTGAAGTCCAGATGTTATTCTGTAGTCATTAGTAACTATAAAGTGATGCAGAGGATATAAAGTAAAACTAAAAATAACCACACACACACACACAAACCACCCAAACAAACAAAAAGAGAAAAAGGAATAGAAAACATGTCAATTATACAGTAAGAAAAAAAAAAAAAAGAAAGAAAAAAAGAAAAAAAAGAAATATGTTCAGAGTTCCATGGTCACTGAGCTATATTCACTTATGGTTGATGGGTTGGAGAAGAAGGAGACTGGAGATCAAAGCTATTTGGTTGGTTAAGACTAATTAATTAGTTCAATTACTGCAGCTGGAATTCAAATAGAAAGCTCTTTTACTGCATCTAAGGTAGTGAATGGGAGAGTGAAGTAATTGAACCAGGAGTAATTTCAAATAATGAATGATGGCATGTGAAAAAGACACCAAGTAATATATTGGGATCCCTTATGCAGTCCTTCATACTGCTCCCTTTAGACTTCCAAATGGTGTAGAAAGTAAAATTTGGCTTTCCTGGTACACAGGGATTCATTCCATGCTGCTGAGCCATGATCTTCCTTGATATAAAGTCGTGCAAATCCCTTGATTTTGGTAGACTTTATCTTCCTGTGTTCAATTCTCTGGAATATTTGTACTGCGCTCAATGATTCTCTTTAGGATAGTACCCAAACACACCTTTATGGAGAAGGCAAGAGTAGTCAGTACCACAGATAGTAAACCTTTGTCTGTTGAAGAAAGTATTTTTGTTTCTTAGAAATATTTTTTCAAAGGAATTAAGTATTATTTTTTATGCTGAATGATAGCAAGAAGATTAATTTTGCCACTAAAGGAAGAGAATTAGATAACATCAGATGGGATAATGGACATAGTATGCACTCATTATACCCGTGATATGTTTTTCCAGATGAATTCCCAGAGACTTGGCTTTAAGGGATATTACTTCAGATTAATGCATTCAACTTGTATTACCTGGCAACTGCTCACATCTTTTTAAAAAGTAAATTATTTTGTGCCTTAATGAGTAATCTTTGGGACGGCATATGTCCTATACTGAGTTTGTGACCTTAAAATTTTCTAGCAATCCCCCAAATAACTTGTTTCACACCACGACTGGCACGTGTGTGAATCTGTATGTATTGAGGACAGTTTGACCACAGTCACTTCATTCAAATGCTGGCAGTCATGCAAGTATTCATTTTCCGGTACTAGTAAGTTCATGTTTCTCTTACAACAACTGGACCTTTAATGAAATCCTTTTTGGATCACTACACAGCTTGAAAATTAGACTATCCTTTCAGTAAACAGCTGGTAAAATAGAAGGTACATTTCTGCCTCAAGAAGGATCTCTAGAATGTAAACATCAAAATTACAAGGTAGTACACAAGGAAGAGCAGCTGATCCTTGAACTGGAATAAATCATAGCTCTGAGTGAAGGAACATAATTATAAAGAATGTTCATTTATTTGTCCATCTGCTAAGGAATTAACATGGTGACACGTTTCTGTAGATCTTCTAGGTGACATAGTTAAACATCCACTAGTAAAAATGTATATTACTTTTGTGGTTTAACCCCAGCTGGCAACTAACCCCACGCAGTTGCTCCTTCATGCCTCTTCCACAGTGGGATGTTGGAGAGAATCAGAAGGGTATAAGTGAGAAAAGTTGTGTACTGAGTTCAACATAATTCAATAGGTAAAGCAAAAACCTTGCATGAAAGGAAAGCAAAATAAAGAATTCACTGTTTCTCATGGGAAGGCAGATGTTCAGCCATCCCTAGGAAAGCCAGGGCTCCATCACACGTAATGATCACTTGGGAAGACAAATTCCATCACTCCAAACCCTTCCTCCTTCTTTCTCCAGCTCTGTATATTAAGCATGGTGCCATGTGATCTGAAGTATCCCTTTGGTGAGTCTGGGTCAGCTGTCCTGGCTGTGTCTGTTCCCAACTCCTTGTGCACCCTCAGCCCACTCCCTGGTGGGGTGAGAGGCCTTGACTCTGTGTAAGCCCTGCTCAGCAATAACAAAAATGTCCCTGTGTTATCAACACAGTTTCCAACACAAATCCAAAACATAGTCCCTTACCAGCTACTGTGAAGAATATTAACTCTAACGCCAGCCAAAATCAGCACAATTACCCAAATACATTTTCTCTGGAAATCTAGATGAAAGGATTGGAGTTGGACTCAATGATCCTTGTGGGTCCCTTCCAGCCCAGCAGATTCTGTGATTCTGTGACTGGCCGTGTGATTAAGCATTGTGTAACCTATGAAAATAGTAAAACTTTGAAAATTCCAGTAAGAAAAATATCTATTAGAAGAGTTAATGTGAAACCACAGGGAAGGAAAACTGCAGTCATTTTTTATGTTCAAAAAGATGATGGGGGGGGGGGGAGGAATAAAAAGTGTCAGTGCTATTTAGTTGCATAAGCAGTTTTAATAGCTGGTTTTTTCCTAAACCATTTAATTTTGACTGAAATGAGTAGTGAAATGCTCAGTCAGCTGTTGAATAGGAGATCAGATGGGTCAGAATGTCTCCTCTAACAGGTGAAACTCAGGGAATAAAAGGAATAGCCTTCTTTGCCAAGACACCCTATGCTATGTGAGAACACTGAAACCAATTATGTTAAATATAGAGGGCAAAAAACTCCAGTGTGAATGGCAAGGATCTTGACTGGGTTGCTCACATGGGTTATGGAATCTCCATCCATGGATAAAGCCCCAAGTTGCCTTCATGTAATTGGAAGTTAGCCCTGCTTTGAGGTGGGAGTTTTGCTGCATGACCTGTGGAGGTCACGTTTAAACTGAATTCTTCTCTAAGCTGATGATTCTGTATTGTTAGTTAGGGTCGGTTACTAAGTAGTTAAAGAGGCTAATTTTCCTTCATCAACTGACTGAAAGGCAGATGGGAGCATCAAAGAGGCTTAGTGGCCAGGGCTAGGGATTTTGGATTTCTGCTCATGGACAGGTTAGCAATGAGCAGGTGGTATATTAATGTTTCTGAAGAGAAAATCTGTTCATGACATGTTCTGCTGTCTTTAATTCCAGAGAGGAAAAATAATTCTAACCCCTCAGAGTAAATGAAAAACTTGGTTAAAAATAAATGAATAGTAGTCTCTAATATTTTTAAGCTGTATAATTCATGGAACAGTATTATGATTCTAACATTCATGTGACTATATTATGCTACTAAACTAATTAGCATTTTTGTATCTGCTTTTTAAAGCAAGTTTCTTTGCAGAGCTACTGGCTTGCCCTAGCACCCACTGAGTTGTGGTTATACCCTGAGGTATTTTGCTCAAGGATTATTATGATAGTAGTACTGAGAGTGAGAGTTACCAGAACAAGGAGCGTATTAATTATTTCATTGTGAAACTTGTCCATGGAAAAAAAAGACACACATATGTCACTTTTTCAACACAAACCATCTGTGAAAAGTCAATGACAGAATTATTGGTATTTTGGCTTGCAGAAAGGACTGTTGTTGGTTTCTTTCAGGATTTTTAGATTTTTATCTGACTATTGAATAATTTTTTTGTTGTTTGTTTGTTTGTTTGTTTTCATCTAGCCCAGAAGAACTCTTAGAAGTGTCTGTTGTCTGAATTACACAAATGTGATGGATTAAAACACAATTTGTGGGAAAGGGAGAAAGGTCTTACCAAATCAGTGCTTCAGAAGTTATTAGTACTTGATAATTACATTAATTTTTCAATTAGACAGAAATCTGCTTACTGACCATAGCAATACATTTCATTTCAGATATTGATATGCTTTTTAAAATCTAACTGATTGAATGAAGTGAATCAGTCAGTAACTTAGTGCTGTAGAAGAAATCCAAAGTAGTGTTACTGCAGATGTTCAGATATTTAAATGACAGTATTAAGTACAATTTCAGTTCTTGCATTAAAATAATGCTGTTTCTCAAATAATTTCTTTTTGTGTTTGGTCCCCTAGAAGACTGAATTGTTCATCATAGCGTATGAGACTTGATAAAACTGTCATATAAATTATAGTTCCATATAAATTAAATTTCAGGAACGTAGGGATGCAGCATCAGAGTGACACTGTGATATTTGAACTATGGTGTAGTCCTATAATTAAATAGCTTATCTATCCTGTAAATCTGACACATAATTAGATGCAGCTAAAAACAAACATACATGTAACCTTAAATACAACATTTTCTGTGTGAATGTTTAACTGTGATCTTTGATGTTGCAGAGACACCTCATCTAAAGGTTCAGGAAGGGCTCTGCTGGCCTAATCTTCCACTGGGATGTATATGCCAGTGCTGTGCCTGACTCTGCTCTCCAAGTGATTCAGGCAGAGGCAGAACCAAGGGAAGTCAGACCAGTAATATAGAAAATATAGATTTTTCAGTCTATGAACAAACTGCAGACAGATTCTCTGATTGTATTTAGAGCCAGTTGCGGTCTCCCCTGTGAGAAGAATAAAAAACATTAGTGGGAGAATGTCCCTGACTCACAGAGGCAGGAGCTATGGGGCTTGTCAGATAGTTCAGATGGGTTGTTCATTCCTTCTTGCCTTAGAAAGCAGATGGCCATCCTCAACTTCTGCATGTGCATGCTTTACTATTGGCTTGAAGTGTGAGACATCTTTTTTAAGCATGAGTGGTTTCAGAAGTTGCTCTCCTGACTTCACCTAATTACTGGATCAGCTTAAGTTGCATACTGTGAGAAATATATCTTGATTTTTTCTTGGCAAAGGGAAATGAAATTCCTTTAAAGGGAAAGGACTTAGTAATAAGTGATAGAAATAAGACAGTCATAAGAGAAGAGTCATCATTCTGGATCCTGAGATACATTAGAAAGAGCAAATAGTAACATGGAGAACCATTTAAAATGCATATTGTTACACCAGCATAGGACAATTACTGGTCATCAGGTTTGACCTGTTGAGCAGAGGTGAAAGGATGTTGCTTACCAGTTTCTGGTTCATGCCCAAAACTTCTGTCTGGACTAGAGCATCTTTTCTAGAAAGATGACTACTTACACTTAGAAGGCTTCTAATCATGAAGTATCTTTTATGTACCCAGGTAAAATATTTCAGTGGTTAATTGCCCTTAGCAGAAAAATAATGTTACATATATATATATGTTTATGTGTGTGTCTTAATTCTCATCTCCATTTGTTGGCAGTTGGATCAATTTGAACATCTTCATGGATAAACAAAAAACCCAACAGCCTACAGATTGCAGTTTTGTTGTATAGTTACAATAGAGGTTATTTCTAGTTTTTAATTACTCACACAACTCATTCTCTTAATCTTTTTTCAGTAACTTTTTAAAATTAATGACAACAAAAACAATGACAGCATCCCAAAATTGATCTTCTTATTTTATGTCCTACACTTATAAAATGGAAGTAGAGGGAGTTGTATTCACCTGCTTATATGTTTGAGATCTAAATAGCATTTCCACGCATTGACAGGCTGGATTGAAACTGAACAGTTGCTCAGAGCTACAGTCAATTGAATGGTATTTTACTTCCACTTTCTTATGCAATACTAAATGGCCCCCTAACAAAGAGTACTTCAGGGTATGATGATTCCTGATTTGAAGCCATCAGTTAACCAGTTATATATATTGTATAAAATTGTAATTTTCATTTGAATACTTTGCATTGTTAAGATAGATTTACAGAAGATAAATACATTTTCATAATGGTGTGTTAGAAAATGGTAAATGGAGTACAAGCTGACAGTGCTTAGCATTAGATTCTCCTGTGCTTATTTTCAAATTCTTATAGCAATATTACTCATTTTAAATCTCTTTTCTGTTAAAGGTGGACAATTTTCCCTAATGATTCAAAAATGTTAAGGCTCTCATACTATTATCTTTTTTGCCTTTTTACCGTTTCTGAGTCTCAGTAGAACCTTTTTTAATCATAAATCTTCAAAGTCTAGTGAAAGATATCTTTAAGACCCAATAATTTGTGCATCCTTTTACTAGTCATCATGCAGCAGGCTGGAAAATAATGGATCTATTTTTCCTTTTGCTCTAGTGCAAATCACTTGAACTTCATAGTGTCACATTTCTGCACCTCTCTGAATTTTAATTCACTCCAAAGTTTTGTAAAATAGAAATCTATTAGTTTCATGAATAAACAGCATAATGTAATTATTCCACAATGAGATCCTGAAAGTTTCTTCTTTAGTTCATATTGCTGTATTGTAATCATTTTTAGATAATAATTTTTAATTTGGCCAGATACTGTTTATGATGGTGAGGGCTGCAGGGTGTTGGATGTATGTCTCATTCTAACGAGTGTCGTTTTGCACTATGAAATAATGATCAGATGCTAATTTTGCCCCACTTGTGAAACATTAACCTTAGCAACTTTTATTAAAATTGGATCAATGTCTTTCAGGTTTCATCTGAAGACTAATCAGATCATAAAGCTGAAAAGTTTATCCTTCAGAATACTTAATTCATGGTCTTCTTCTTGCAAACCCTTGTTTCCCATGTTGGTTTTAGGGACCTGAAATGAAAATGTGTATTTGAGAGGATGAATTCCATTATAAATAAAAATAAGAGTAAGAAAATACTTACAGAACATCTTTATCTGCCCTCTCCTCTCCTCTCCTCTCCCTCTCCTCTCCCTCTCCTCTCCCTCTCCTCTCCCTCTCCTCTCCC
>JAWWLZ010000118.1:32487404-32519362 GCA_035041345.1 Poliocrania exsul
AGTTGAGCTGCTGGTTTCTTACTTTAATGTAGTTCATCTGTGAAGCCATTTGAAACAACCAGAGAAGCAGATGGGTGGACTTCTGTTACAAAAGTTGGGTCAGTAATCCTGATGGTTTGTGCCATCTGGACAGAGAAAAGAGAGGTGGGAATGACCAGTCACACTGAATATGTACTCTGTGCCATTAAATAAACCCTTCCATTTCCAAGGGGCTAGAGCATTTATCACAAACCCCCTTGTTGCTAGCAAAATAAAAATGGAATGAAGGAAAGTTTGAGGGTGGATTTGGGATGATAAGTGATAAGGAGGTACTTGGTGTGCCTCACACAGCCTCGGCTATGGCAGAGCTCAGGTGAGGCCAGTGCACCTCTGAGGGCACCTGGACAGTGCTGGACCTCCTGCAGCTCTGTCACATGGCTCAGTCTGGTCTTTTGGTGTTACCAGCTTCTGGAAACCCCTTGCATGTCCAAGGGCACTGAGTAGGAGCAAAGACTTTTTGAGACAAGAAGACATATGGTATTTCGAAGATGTGTGTTTCCTTCTTTTCTGACAGATTTGGAGCTACCTGTACTTGTTTTAGAATAGTACATCTTCACTGGGATGCTGCAGTGCTGTAGTGTTAATCCTCTGGTAATACTGACAGCAAATGTATCTCCAGGATTTAAGATATGACCAATATGTCACTTTCCAAAATATGAAGAATATTGCTGCATCTGTTTACTGTGAAGTACTGGCTTGATCCATCAGCTACTTTGTTAAACACTTTTCTCTTGGAATATTGCATATGCTTGAAATGGTAGGAATACAGTAGTTTTGATTGTATGGAAAAATGCAGAATATGTCTGAAGGTCAGGATATTACTGTTGGTTTGAGGCAAAAAAAGTTTCAGAGGTGGAGCAATCAGAGATCTGAATAAGATGTGTCTTCCTTTAATTTTAGATAAATCAGGTTGTACATATTTATGCTTATCTTTTATTTCTATTTAAATTTTATTTATTTTATTATGTTGATTTTCTCCATTAGAAGAAACAGTATTTCAGTGGTTTATCACATCTGCCAAAGGAAAGAATTCCATGTCCCAAATCCACCAGGATGTATGAAGTCAGGAAGACTTTACGCAAGCTACTATAGCCTGTGAAGCTGAATGTGGGATTTGGGACTTAAAGCCAGAATTGCAAACACCAGAAGGTAGACAATAGCAAATATTGGAGAGCCAAGATGTAGCTGGCTGTGAGTGGCAAGAAGTGCCAGCTGTGGTCTAGGCTTACGTGTCCTTGCATGCCCAGCAGCTCACTATTGGCAGCTATATTAAAAAACAGGAAAATATTGCCAGCTTCAGCATTGTATAGCATCAGTAATCCTAACACATTTTTTGTGTCTGAGGCTCATTTCTTTGTGTCTCGAAGAACAAGTTAACTCCACTCCATTTTCCTGTAATGTTTAATATAACAGTCAAATATAGGTAACTGTATATGGTGACTGTATTCAGCAGTTTTTCATCTAATCAAAGTAAGAAAGTGATAGTGCAGACAACTGTGCAGCTCATGCTTTGCAACAGCTTTCAGTGTCTGATAGAGTAGCGCAGTTGTCAGTTTTGGTAGCAGACTCCAGATATCGCATGAAGGAAAACTTCAGATGTGCCCTCTGATCTTGTTCATTGTCTGTCATGCTATGATAGCATTTCTCATCCTGATGTAAAACTCGATTTGTAACATCTGCATTTGTTTTACGCACCTTATGTGTACCCATGGTTTCTCAGGTGAACTACAAAAATAATGTATTATTAATGTACTATGGACAGTTGAAACTGGTTTTAGAAATTCTGGTGTTAAAAATAGTTGTTAAACTCAACGCTTTCAGAACAAATGATTAAGTGCTTTCATTTCACCATGTCACACTATTGTGTAGCCAGTCCTTCACTGTGCTTGGAATACTGAACCAGGGATTTTAGAGTTTGTCAGTAATGGATGTTCTTACTTTCTCTTATTTGCTATGTCATAATTTTCTGTAAATGTATCTCTTGGAGAGGAGTCTTCTTTCCTTCTATCCACTCTTTTTGTTTGGTTTCATTACTGACCAGTTTCTCTGAGGTCTAGTAAGGGAGTGATTTTCCTTTTTGGTCCTCATTTGAATGTATTTATGTGCATAGAGCATTATATTTGTTTCTGTTGCACAGGAATATGATTTTTTTAATGAATATTCAAATAAAAACTCCTCAGCTCGATGCACTATCAGCAGGTTTCAATTAGCAGGATTCTTTTTTTTTTTCTCCAAAGGAAACTTGGACAGGGTGATTACTCATCATATAAGTATTATCTGCTCCAAAGTAAGAACCAAGAAATCATGAATCATAACAGAACTTAAAGAGACTTCAGCTTTTCATCTAATTCCCTTTCCCCTGCTCTCTCTCTCTTCAGTTAACTCTACAAATGTGTTTCTTCATTGATGTTTGTTTCATCTGTCTGTTGAGATTCAACAATCACCTGAGATTATCTATTCCAACAGAGATTATCTATTCCTCTACCCTTGCCATTTTTTTAAATTGTCCCTATGTCTAACCTGAGTCTTTCTTGCAATTCAGCTCTTTTACACCTCATTTTATACCCCATGGGTATGGACAACTGATTAGTCCTATCTCTTTGCAACAGCCTTTCCAAAACTGCCAGACCCTGTATTGGGGTTTCCAGCAGTGAGGCTCAAGGGCAGTGCTCTCTGTGTGCACTTTTGGCTGTGAAGCAAATCTTCCTTGAGATGCAAGGAAAAGGATTCTTCAGAGGCAGGGTCTTACAGTCTTGTTTATTGGTATGGACATATAATCTTTTTCCTGCTGAAAAAAGAACATTCTGCTATCATTTAATTTTTCCACTTTTCCAGGTCAAGAGCTCACTGTTTCATTTAGTTTTTCTACTGTCATTTCTAACCCCCACAAAATATATAGATAAAAATGGTGATTTAGAAATTAAGATGCTGACTGATTTATTGAGATGTCTGGATTCAGTTCTCTTATTATATGGCTTTGAATAAACTATGTTACCCTAAACAAAGGAAAATATGTTGATCCCTAAGGTTTGTTTAAGGAAACATTTGAGTGCTTAATTTATAAAGAACAGATCTTGGAAACCCTCAGCACCAATGACACCTAGTTTCTTGTGGTTAAACCTTCATGGATAGCAGCACTTTTGTTCCTGCACAGCTGCAGATGGGCTGCTCCTTTGGGAGTTCTGGGAAGTGCTTTTGTAAATATTTTTCTTCCCAGACTTTTTGGAATTCATGAACTGGTAGATGTTCCCTGCCTGTCTCCCCTGAAAATCCCAATCTAATAAACGTGCCCAAAGTTCATCTTGTCAGGGCAAGGGAGGATGGGAGCTGAGCGTGGCAACAGGGCTGGTCCAGTGACAGTAACCAGGGCTGAACCAGCACACCAGATCACCAGAGGAGTCTGTAGTGATAAGGAAAGCCCAGGGTGAAGCCAGGGAGTTCAGTCAGTGGGTCCAGATGCAGGGAGGGCACGGCCAGCAGAGAGGCTTGGCTGCAGCACTGTAGCAGCACAGCTTAAGCAGAGGACGGAACTGAGAGCCTCAACTTAAAAGCACCTTTCAGAAGTGTGGAACCCCTGGTGAGGCTCCTCAGCATGGCTGTTTGAAGGAGTCTCTGCTCCTCAAACTTCTCCTAGCATTTCTTTTGAGGATCTCCAAGGCAGCAGAGGCTTCTGAAACATCTCTCTCTTACCAGAGGCCTTAAGCACAGAGGACCCCACTGCAGGATGGGGGCAATGTCCTCTGCACCCTGACACATCCCTCCTACTGTCAGGGTCTGGTGTTCAGCACATAGTGCAGCATTTTACATTCATAAAGGTAGGGAAGCCGAAAGAGATCATGATGGCTATGATTCATAGTATTTATATTTTATATGGGTTTTTTGTTGGGTTTTTTGTTTTGTTTGTTTTGTTGTTGGTGGTTTTGGGGTTTTGGAGGGAAATAGTGTATTTCCAGACTGAATGATATATCTAGAATTTCTTCTATCTCTTAATTTCTGCATTTTTAAAATCTGATAATTTCTGCCTAAACTCTGTAAGGGAGGGAGGAAGGATGACATCTTGCAGTGATGGATACTGTACAAACACACATTTCCTGTGCCTAGTATATAATGGAAATCATAATGTCTAACTTTGATTGTGGAACTTCAATGATTGTCTTTCACAGAGTGGCATTTCCCTCTCTGAGAGAGCGAGTCTTCAGGAACGGTATTCCCAAGGATGGAGACGGGCTTTTAGAATTCTAATTTCTTTCTGTTTCCCAAATAGAATGACTTAGCAGGTATGAACTTCCAGACAAAGAGAATCTGTACAAATCTGAGACCAAAGTTTTCCTTTATTTACGTTTGTAGACACTGCTTTTGTAGAAATTGTAGGACAGTCAGGGAAAACTATAGGGAACTCTGCTCTGTGACTATCCAAACCTTACTGAGCTGCCAGTTTGTGTTATCTTAAAGCATAAATATTCATGCTGCTGTACCAGAGCTCACATCACAACTGGAGCTGAGACTATATACTTTGGTAGTGGTTCTGCAGGATGCAAACCAGTTAAATGCTGATAGTGTGAATGTGTTGCACAAAATCTGAAACATAGGGTGGGGGTGGGGTGTTATGTGTTGATTTGTGAACTCTGGAAGTGAAGCATTTGGAAATGAATCTGTTCTGAGGATGGGGATGTGAGTCTCACGAGGGAGCACTTAGCAATATGGTAGTGTATTACAATCATTTAGTAATTTTTAGCCTCTTGAAATGGGTTGAAATTTTAACTACTTACCTCTCAGTTTCTTATAAAACATTGAAAGATTGAAGAACAGAAACTGCACAGGAAACTGTCACCCATGTTTGTTTTTTTTTTTTTGTGGGACAAGATTCTGAGGTTTTTTTGCAGCCTCTTTCTATTTTTGCAGTGGGTGGGGACAGAGGCATAACCATTTTCATATATCATATGTTCTCTTTTTGACTATATTTTTAAAGAATATATTTTTAAACACTCAATTATTATAATAAGGTATTTAAAATTCAGAAATTTTTCTTTATCTCTCCAAATATTAGAGATAACTCAAATCCCAGGCCTACAAATTTTGTGCACTTGTCCCATTAACTACATTATTCTCGATACAGTTTGGAGGAATTGTAGATATATTATTGGTATACAAATATACTAAAAAGAACATAGATAACTACTGATTGAATGTATTTTTAATTCCGTATAATTCATACAGAGTGAAGCCACACTTTGCACACTCCATTTGTAAACAATGCCTGTCCTAAACAACATGTATTCATAGTAATATAGAGCAAAGTAGTGTTTGAGATCAGGAAAGCAAAACCAAGCTTGCATAGAGTTCTTTGCAATTCTTCCTTTGTGAATGGCAACTTTTGAAGGCTGATTCAAGTCAAGTGAACATCATGCCCCAGGTCACATTTTCCTGAACACCACCTGTGTAGCTAAGCAAAGCTAGCAGTGACCCTGGCTGTTTCCTAGGCAGTATTTTCTGCAGAATGCATTGTCGCTGGGCACAGACAATGATTTATTTCTAACTTCAGGCATACAGGCTAGAGAGGATTGTTTTTTCACCTTCAGAAAACTTCCCACACTACCTCTCCTCATTTGTCTGTGATCTACCACCATGTAGATGGTGATGCATTACATCGTCTGGCCCTGATGCTCATGTCCATTTCAGAAGTGAGTTATGATTTAGTAAGAAAGGCAGGCGCTCGGCTTTCTTAGAACAGATTATGTTTGCTTTCAGAGGAATTATAGCAAAATGAAATAGCCTCTTTGCAACAAAAAACTCTGCATATTTTTTCCAAATTGAATTAGGATCAAAGAGTTTTATTGATTTATAAACGAGATGTAATTAACTGGCAGTCAGTGAACTACTCAATGTCATCAATATAACAGATAAACCACAATGTGAGACACCTAGAGACTGTAAATATATTCTTAAAATTTGCTAACACCTTTCTGTACTCGTTCCCAGGAAGTTCTCTCTCCACACACAAAGACCTCACAGGTGGGTGCTTGGTGCCCATGGGGCCATGCAGGCTGGGTTACAAGTACCCCCTTTCCTGTGAGGGCCAGATCCTGTATTTATACCTCCCACATGGCTTGCACTGCTCCCTCTGATCCACTGATCAACATGCTGGTGAGAGACCACACCAGGAGCCTCTGCATGTTGCAGCCCATGCTGTCAGACCATTCCCTGTAGGGCAGGTGGGGGTGACATTGGGCAGGTGGGTGTGACATTGGGCAGATGGGAATGACATTGGGCATGTAGGGGTGGCATTTGGCAGGTAGGGGTGGCCTTGGGCAAGTGGGAGTGACATTGGGCAGGTAGGGGTGGCATTGAACAGGTGGGGTTGCAATGCCAGCAGGGCAACTTCTGACCATGCCAAATCCTGTTTGGCAGCTGCTGATACCAAGGTTTCCATCTAGGCAGAAATTTTTGTGCTTTTTGCATACTTCCTTCCAAACTCACTCCTACTTTTACTCTCTTGGTAAGCCTTGGCTACTCTTTAATCCAGCTGGTGGTCACATTAAGCAAAAAGTGTCTCTTAATTTCTTCATTACATTATCACATCACTTGCTGTTATCAGGTCATGTTAACAAGGCCAGGCTAGTTATATTTCCCCATACCATATCCTAAAAATATAGGTGAAGAAACTGTGCTTTCTTTCACAGAAATAAATCCGGGGTAAAAAAGTGCGTAGAATCATACAGTGGCCAAATAATTGCTATATAAATATAAGACTGGCAATACAGATTTAAAAATATAATATGTATTCCTAGATTTTAAGATGGTTTTTTTTGGCTATGGATTATAATACTTCCTTTTGTTTTGTTTTGTTTATACCTACTTGTGGTTTCAAGTATGTCCTTTTGATTGTGGTCTTTTTGAATGCTGAAGGTGGATTTTTTTCCCCTCACAGGCTGTCATTGTAGCCATGAGAATATGTTCCATATGAGTTCATCATACAAGAATGTCCCATGATTAATGACAATAGAAAAGTCATGAGGCTGTAGCATTGTGAGCATTCAAATAAATAGATTTTTCCAAGTATATTTTCCTTTCCTATTACATAAATCCATCCTTAAGGAATCTAAGCAATCTAATTTACAGAGGAGTTATGAATGGTTGAGTCACTCTATTCCTCTAAATGTTCCTATTTCAGGCTTCAGGCTTCACTGTGCTGTCTTATCAGGGCTTAGTGACCACATGTATCACTACCACTGCTGAAAGATTCTGTGTTTGTATAATGAATACTTTTGACAAAACCCAAAGATGTTAAAATCAAAGCCTACCTAATGATCAGTAGTAGGTTCTCTCCTGTGATTCCTATAGGTCAGCACAATAAGTGAAAAGATTAGGGCACAGTTAATGCAGAGACTGTCACTTGAAACGAAGGATAGGGACTGAGCAGTTTTTGCATTAGAGTATTTTAGTGTGTTGTACAGAAGTAAGTTAACACTGAACTTTCTCCTTGGGCATTCTTCTTGGTATCAACTTAATTGAGTCACAAAGGACACTTAGTGCTTTTACTGGACTTTAACTAACCTGTCATGGTAATGAACATAATTATTGTGGCTCTTTTTTAACCTGCAGCAAACTGTGATTGTTGTGCTTTGTCTCATATTATTCATCTGTATTAGCAGCATGTACAGTAATACCTTGGTGGGGGTGGAGGAAGAAAAATGTGTAGTCACTTTTAAAAAAATTGGATACAGGAACCTTTTCAGATGTTTATCATTATTTTTCTATAATTTCTTACATTTGCAATTAGTATCTAATGCTTGAATGCTATATTGTTCATTATACTTAGAAATAAATTTTGCTTTTTTCCAAACCTGCTCTGCTGTCATCCACAGAGTCTTGAATTTTCAGTTTTCCTGGTTTATGTTTTGTTGACTTTAGATTGTGAACTCTTTGTGGCAGAGACTGTCTTATTTCTTTTTACATTTATCCTGTGTTTCATGTCATGGGAATCCAGTTCTAAATGAAGGCATAACAGAAAAGTACATTCTTGTAGGGTCATGTAATTTATGACCTACCATTTTCCCAGCTGAAAAGGGTAAGGTTTGAGATAAGCAAAATTAATACAAATTGTTTGCTTAATAAAGACAAGAGAAAGACATTTCCAAGGGTATCTTACCTTCACGACTGTGGATGTGAAAAATGAATAATAGATGTAAGGCAGGCTCTTTTTATTGCCTACTTAATACCTCCAACATAAAACTGTAATTGAGCATAAAAACATAAATTCTCCTAGCACAAAACATTTCTTATTAAGATAAACCTGTCAGTATGATGATACAAGCAATAACCTTGGATTACAAGGATGTGAGCTAGAAATCTTTATAAGTAATCTGACAAAAGTCCTCCCTTATTGACTTATACTTTAAGAATCAATTGCTTCAGATTTTCATTGGATTGAGAAAATGGTTGAGAAAGCCAGAATAAAATGTATATAAAATAATTATATCCTTAGTTCTGTTTTTTCAAAACTTCAATCTTGCAGTTTTAGCTCAGGAATGACTACTATGATTTTCTCTTTTTTAATTTTTTTTGTTGTTGTTGTTTTTTACATAGCTAAAATTAAAAAATGGGGTTCAGTCCTATTACAGATTTATGTCTGAAATTCTGCATTTGTAAATGTAATGGTCTTTACTGTGTCTGGACTCAACATTGTAATTTGTGATTTAGGATATTAACACACACACACACACGTATTTAAAAGTAAATATCTGGTGCCATCATTATTTATTAATAATTAATTTTTCTGAATGAAAGCTGAGGTGGATCACTGTTTTTTATATATCCTATATTACAGATAGACAAGGGGAATAATAGGCATAGTAAGAGGTTATTTTTTGAAAAGAGGTGGCCTATCTCTCCTGGTCTTCAAGTTCTACATAATGACAGTCCAATAAGTCCTATATAACATGGCAAGAATAGAGATGCTCTGTTTGCTGGCCCATATTTTTGTGTTACATTAAACGTGATTATGCTTTTACTGCCTGCTCACTGAAAGCAAACCCAGAATTAGCTTTTCTGAAAATAGCAAAAACTCTAGCAATTATATTGTAAAACCAGAAGAAGAATATTTTAGACTTTCAAATTATTACTGAAACATTTCAATTAATCTGTGATTTCATGAAATCTGAATCTTTAAGTACCTAAATTTATAGCTGGATTTCAATTGAAAGTGTCCCTTAATGGAATGTAAGTCATTACTGATAAAGTATGTAATGCAATTAAAATCAAAGAAGGATTGCAGCACTTTTAATTGGAAAGATTCAGTTTATGTTAGAGACAATACGTTTGGACATTCAGTCTTTTTTGCAGAGTTTAGTTGGTTGAAAATATTTTAGCCTATATGTATAGCTCATTAATGTAATCTAATAAGAAAAACATCCTAATCATTCAGACATGCTAAAAAATATTTCTACATTGTCTGTCGACTGACAGTATGTACATGTAGATAGTAAAATATAAATGAGTACACATATTTTCTTTTGTAAAAAGTATATTTTCCAAAATTAGTTCAGTCAGGTTGAGTCCTCTATCTTTCAATATTATGGGCTGGAAATAAGTTTCCTCAGGGTTGTCTGTCAAATTCACTTAATCCCTGTTCTAAGTAAATCACATTATAGAGCAACAAAGCTCAGCTTCAAACCTATGGACTCTTTGGGTTCTTTCTATGCTAAATTTTCACTAATGCTAGGGATTTTTGTTGGTCTTGAGGTAAGCATATAAATGCTTATTAGGAAAAGGGCTGTCATTTTGTGAGTCTTCTGTATATAAAAATGCAAAAATAGCAGTAGCTCATTTCATGAACAGGAATTCTACTGCAAGTAGCAAGACTGAATAAAATTATATACCCATTTCTTTCTTAGTGTCACATAGAAATAATGTGATAGGTCAGTGGATGCAGTAACACTGCATGTGTAACACTGGTTTTCCAAACGTCTTTTTTTCCAGTTTTGTAGTCCAAACACATGGCACGTTTAATAAAAGAATAATGCTTGAACCTAGCTTCAGAAATTATATGGTAAAAGAACCCATAGAAAATATGTATCTCTTTGTAAGAAGAAGTCAGAATTTCCCTCTTGTGTAAAATAGTATAAACTTTATTTACAAAAATAAAAATTTGTATATATTGTTTTCAACAAACTTAGGTATAGAACAAATACCAGGACATTTCTTTGCCCTATTGCTTGTTTAGCCTGACACTGTCTGTGAGCAAATAAACAGGGTACTATGGGAAAATCCTGCAGCCTACTGGAAAAAAAAAATCATAATCATGTGATGCAATTCTAAATCAAAACAAAAGAGCTGCAGTCTGGGAAATTTTCTTCCACTTCTAATCCATGGTATTTTCATTCTGTGATTTGATTGTTTTTGTATGAAGTTGCCCTGAGGCAGTTGTCTCTACTTTTTAATCTCAGAGTTCTCTGACTTGAAGTCATGTTGCTGTGGCCATTATGTTCCACTGCATTCCCTGTTGCAGCTCTTATGGCTCATCTCAGTATACTGAATTCATATATACAGAATTAATTAGTGTGAGGATATCAACAGGTTATTTCTTCATCCAGCAATTCAGTGCTAGTAGCAATTTAAATATATGAAGGAAAAAACCCCCTGTGTTACTTTGCAGGTAAGGACTTGTAATAGCTGGTGAATGAATAATTAGACTGCAGGTTCTTCAGGATAACAACTGTTCCTTACATTTATGTTTGTTTAATGTTAAACACAACAGGTCCTTGTTCATGCAACAAAATTAATGGACTTCAACTAAAATCCTCTTAAACCCTGTATCTATTAAAGGCAGGGCTCATTTTGCTGCTGATGGCAGTGATGGCAAGAATAAATCCTCACTTCTAAGCACAAGTCACTATTGTTTAAGGAAGATTTTATTATAAATGTGTATTTTTCCTTAATTATAAATATGTCTAATGAAAGAGAAACAATCAAATTGAAGAGAAACAAAAATCTGATGGACAGGTGGTGACAAAGGTTCTCAGTCTAATGGCATCATTTACTTCATTTTTCTTAAATAGAAATAAACTTTCCAAAACCAGTTAAAAATAAAAGAAAGATTTGACCTAAATTTTTCTACCAGTGTGTCACTGAATGTTTACATTATAAGCTGAAAATAGTTTGCTAAGTAGTCAGCATTTAAGAGCAATTTAGATTAAACATTTTCATGCTCATTTGGGCAATGCCTCTGGTATTTTAGCAGTATAAAAAGATTTTCTTGGCTTCAAACCATTGGATCAGGGTGATTTTGACATCCTTAATCTCTCTTTAAGAGCATTAAGGGCTTTTTTTTATTTAAAAATCTGAGTGGTAAAAGGTAGAAAGAAGTAATTTTCTAGAAATAGTGCTTTCAAAAAAGTTATGTCAGCAAACACTGTGGATGAAAGAAATGACTGAATTCTAAGCTAATAGTTCCAAAGATGTACAGATATACAGAGTTTGCAAGGTCTAAGGACATGATGTTGAAGAAAATGTGTAGCTTTGAGCTGACTAGTCTACCTGCTCACGTATGTGCAAGGAATTTAGCCTTGAGCTAAGAATACTCATTTCGAGGAATGATGATTCCAGCAGAAATAATATTTAGGGGTCTGCAGCATGTTAACTCACATCTGAAAACACAAACCAGTCATTAGTACTATTGCTTATTCCTGATGCTAGAACACTGCTACCAGTGTGGGAATTGTTCTTCAATTATATGACTTTTTAGGCCAATGACTCATATGTTAATGAGTTAATTACTGATACACATTTCATTAGATGATCCTTTTTGAATTGTAGCAGGAGTTAAAGATGCTTTCAATTCCACCATAAAGCTATTGCTAGCGCTCAGGAGCACTCTAGGGGTGATGTGATGAGAGAGAAAATCACATTTTGTAGAATCTTCAGATATTGACAGTGGTGAGTGGAAAAGGTGTATTAGTTACCTAGCTATCCCTGATGCCCTATCCCGTCAGATCTCAGAAGCTCAGCAGGGTCAGCCCAGGTTAGCACTTGGATGGGAGACCTCCTGGCAATACCGGGGGCTGTAGGTTCTAGTCCTGAGGACTTCACTGTCACTGTCCAAGCTCGCTCGGCCGTGGCAGATGGACCTCAGGACTTAAACGGTGGGGCCAGTTCTGCGCACGCTGTGCCTCACCTAAAAAATCCACTGCGCAGGCTGGAAGGGCACACCCACGTGGGGAGAGCCCTTCCCAAATCTTTGTTCATGAAGCCAAGCCGTGAATGATGATGATAGTAGATCAGATCTCCAAGGTAATTTGGATGGTACGTTAACAATGGTGAATCTGACCAGGATCAGTTTAAGTAAAAATTAATGCAGTTTATTATGTCCATGAAGCAAAGTTTGTGCCAGCTTTATAGGAGGGTCATTTGGAAATCAGTCGAAGAATATAAGGGTCATCAAGGACACTGTTCAACTGAACAAGATCTTCGGTGCGATGTGGTGGCCGATAGAACAAATGTAGTTCCTGTACACAAGCAGAGGTCCGTCAGTTGTAACTGCACCTATATATGACATTTACAAAAGCATTACTGGTTGCAATGGCCTTTTCTGATGTTCATATTTTCAGAAGAATATTGATAACTAGGAAAGACCTTCAAGAGATGGGGGAAACCTGTCCTTTGGAAATCTTCATTGTCTTTCTGTGGTTATTTACTGCATGAGTCCTGGCTGCACCTGCATGATAAGGCACCAGTTTATAGTGGATTGTTCTGATATCCCTTAAATACCGTAAATTTTCACCTTCTGTTGTTTCAAATTTGTATATCATCCAGTTCTTTAATCCTATGCTATACTGATGATACCTTCCAACTTTGCAATGTACAAATTAAGAAAATTATCTATAAAGTCAAAGCCAAATAATTAAAGTGTTATTAACCCCAAAGCAAATACTTACAAAACTGTAATAACAAAATTATTCTAGCATAACACATTGGGTTTTTTTTTCCTTTTTAACTTTTCAGATCTTACATTAAAGTGGTACAATTTCTGCACTTTCATTGCCATGTGTTAGCTCCACTGAACTCCAGACCAACTAAATCTTCATTTTCCAGTCTTAAAAGAAAGTAACATATTTAGCTTGGCACAGAGCTTTTTAACTTTGTACACTTATATTGCTTTTTGTTTCATTTTTCCTTTACCTTTATGAGTTTAATTATATTTCCCTTCAGAATTTCTTGTAAAACCTTTCAGCTATTAAGGTAAGATTAATGAGTCTGTAATTGCCAAGATCACTTTTATCAGTTTCTTAAATATGCGCATGGCGCTTGCTATGCTCCAGTTATATGCTGCTTTCTTGCTTTTGCTGGATCTATTAGCAGTACTTGTTCTTGAATTTATGTTGTCATGTTCTCATTTCCCAGAGACTGGAGGTGATCCAACCATACCGGGATATTAAACTTTTTGGATGATGTTTCATGCTGATATGTTGTATTCTGTACATTCAGTCCCATTAGCCTTCATGTTTCCTAGCATGTTTTTGATTATTATTTTTATCAACATATCAGATAATATAATCCAGAGACCAAAGGCCTGTTCATTATAAGGAATGCTGACAAATAATTCACATTCAAGAACGACTAACGGAAAATGAAACAAGAAAGAGAAGCCTTTCTGGGCTGCTAACTAAGACTGAGGCAGACCCAGTTCAACTGTCTGGGAAGTTCAGGAAGATTCAAATACCTAAGTTGTCATGAATAGGTGTTTTAAGGTCACTTAAGAAATAAGTTAAGATGCATTAATTTACACACCAGTAGTAGTGATTGGCTGTTTGTTCCCATTTGGATCACCAGACATGCAATCTTTACAGACAGTGCAGTGTTGTGAGTTGAGAGAGCATTGAAGAGATAGTGACTTTGACCCTAAAAGTGTAGGAGAATGGCAATCCTACAATCAGTGGAAGAGGTTTAACTGGCAATGGATTTATAGTGACGAGGACAGCCTTGAACCAGCTGCCCCTGAGGAAGATCAATGCACTGTGACAGTTTAAGGGATTCTAATGGACATTTAATGAATGTTTTTTGTGTTATGTATATTTTCTCCTGTTTCATAATGGTTATTCAATAATTGTTCATTGTTCCTTTAGAGATCCTACTCAGGTTTTTTTTTCCCTAATCCCTCAGGGCTGCTTTCCCACCTCGGTCAGAGCCTCAGACTCTGACTGGCTGTTGGACGTGATCCCCTATTGGTCAGTTGCTAAGTCCCTGTGCCTGTTATTGGTGCGTTTACGCAATCCCCTATTGGTTACTTGTTGAATCCCTGAGCCTGTTATTGGTGCGTTTACGTGATCCTCTATTGGTCAGTTGTTGAATCCCTGTGCCTATTATTGGTGCATTTTTCAATCCTGTTCTCCACCAATGGGCATACAGGTCCCACCCATATTTCCAGAGAATTCCATCCTAACCCTATAAAGGAAGGCGTTTTGCCTTAATAAAGTGTTTCTGTTCCACTGCTTCTTGGAGTCCTGTCAACTTTATGGAGCAATGCTGGGAGCAGGACCCAGGATCGCTAATCCAACAACCGACGTAAAAGTATGCACCTGTGACCTGATTCTTTTGCGTACACACTGTCATGTTGTGCCATTCAAGGTCCAATCCTGCTTCTTACGTGACCTCCTGGTGTCCCCATGTGCAGAAGCGAACGCTCTCCCATATGTTCTGTGCCCTGTCTGCCAGCCCCACATGCAAATTCCCCCACAGTGCATCTCAGATGACACAGGCTACAAACTCTGAAGGAAAGGAAGGACATTTCAGTGTGACCTGTGGTAGCAAGTTACGTTCCTTATTAAACTCCCCCAGCTACTGTTGAAAGCTGAACAAAGTGTACCATGGATACAAGATAATAAACTCTCTGAAAAGCAAAAAGAAGGGAAGTTTACAGTTAAATGTACTTTCTTATGTCCATCTGGAGAAGGAAAGTGTAAAAGGGAAGAGCTTACTAATAATTTCAGTGAGCTTTTTTAGTGGCTATATTCCTTACATATTAGGCATATTAATGATCACCATTTTCATTTACTCAATAATTAGTTATTCCCATATTTGATTCATTGCATATGTACTTATGGACATAACTAGTTCACTGCATTACTGAGTATCTATCACTCCATTACTGATTATCTATGTTATTGATTCATGCTACTTTATTTCTCTCCATATTTACTTCATACAGTAGTTGATTAATCATATAATTACTTCACAGTTTAATTGACTCATTGCACTATTGACCAATTCCACAGTAATTGCTTTCAAGATAATTGATTACTTCTCACTGTGACCAACAATAACTCACCTGTCATTCTTTACAGTCCACTTTGTATTTCTTCTTTGCTCCTTCTCAAAGCTGTCCACTTTCTGTGGTTCCTATTAACTCTATATATCCTTTTCAGTATTCACGAATTAGTTCTCCATCTCTTTCCCATTTGGTTAGTTATCTTCTTGAGCATGTGCTTGATCTCCTTTATTCCTTCTCCAGCTACCTCCACTTCAGTCTGACATTTACTCTTTCCATCTTCCTGATCACAATATAATGTTAGAATCTCAAAATTAACAGTCTTTATAATTTCTCAGAGCCTCCAGGTAATTTTTCTTACCCTCCATTTGGTTTTGATTTTGTCAATCATATTAGCTTCTATTGGATTAAAGACTCCTAAGTCCTGTTTCTCCTGTAGTCTCTCACTTCCATTTCTTTTCATACAGAAGTCCATGAGGACCTGTTTCTTCCATTTGTGTTTTGATGATCGTATTCACGTCTGATTTCAAATTCCCACTTTCTACTTGCCATTGTCAGTCATTTTGCCCTGATCTGTTTGCCTTTATATGTTCTCAAGTTGCATTGGTTTTAGACAGCTTCTGAGCAACTTTTTTTTTCTTTAGTTTGAATGTGACAAAATTTTCAACTGTTTCAAGTCATAAGCTACAAAGGCAATGATAGAAACATCAGACTTGATTGTGCTGAATCACACCAAGGTCAATCTATATCAGAATCTTATCTCCAATGGTAGCTTGTAGCTTTGAACACTTACTCTACTAAGTGCTTCACCCTTTTAGTTTCTCCTTTTAACTTCCTTTAATTTTACTTTACTGTAGTTCTTTGGGTTGTGTGTGTTTATTATGTAATAGTGAAGAGTTTTTGTTGGTTAATTATAGTGCATTATGATTACAATTTGTATTTCTACTAGGACGAGTCTTTTACACTCAGGATTAGAAATTATCACTAAGCGGTATCTGAAAATTTAGGCATCACAGTCCTCTCTGATATGAGACTGCGCTCACTCAGAGGATTCTTCCATTAATATATTTTCTACTCTTGCATCTCAATGACCTTTTTTTACCAATTCAGTCACTGTTATCATGTTAGTTGAAAGACTAATACAGTAGTCCTTGAACTATATTCTTCTTTTTTAGCCCAGTTAGTTTCAACCTGTAGAAATTCTGTGATGCATGTTAATTTCATTAGACTCAAGACTTTCTTGAACCTTCATTAGCAATTCTTCACAGGCACTTCTTGTGGTCTATTTTAATAAAAATAATTCCTAGGTATTGTACCTCTCCTGCTGACTGCCTTCTTTCAGTTGTGCCAGACATGTCTGTCCAGTTAATATTGTCAATTACAGTGAAGCATATCTAAATAAAAGATATCTTTTTGGTGTCTGAGTAGAAATGCACTGATTTTTTTGTCTTGGTCTGCTAAGAGGTTTTAATTGGTATTTAAACTGAACTTTAGTTGGTGAGATTGCTCTTTGCTATTTAAGGCCTGAATACTATTATCTCGTCGTCTTTCTTGAAAATGTCTTACTGCTCTCCGCCCTGAAAGATGTGTCATTCCACACTTGGCTTTTCTGTACTAGTTTGTGTTTCCCTTAGTTCATATCACTCATCTCTCCTCTGCTACACTTGAGTGCCAATGGCTCAGCTTCCTTTTTGGTTCAGCTAAAATCCTTCCTTTCCTTACCAGCTCTCTATATTCTACAAGTTCTCCAGTTCATCTCAGAAAATGCTATCAAGCTATCATGGTGTTTAGTCTCCTAGAGAACAGCTTAAATTTTCCCTCTGTCCTTTTTCTGCTAGAAGCAAAGGTCTATGTTTCATTGCTTTCGTGGTCTCGGGCATTACACCCTGCTATACATTCAGCAGCCTCTTTCTATTGTCTGAAATCCTGGCTTCCCCAAGGGATATACTAGATGCAGGATGGGTTAAGGGGAAAGTCCCATTGATTGGTTTGCTTACCCTTTTGAGCTAAGTGTGTTTCTCCTTCAAGGTGTGCTCTTGTGTCATCAGCACAGAATCTGTTACTGGTTTGCAGTGTGGTCCTGGGAGCTTTATGGCAAACTGAACCAGAGGTCATTCTTTCTCCAAGACAGTTGCTTTCTCTAATAGTTTTCATTTTATGGGAGAACTTGTTATATGATTGCAAGCATATATAATAATATTTTTAGCAAGAAAACTATAGGTAAAAAAATCCCATTACATTAATGAGAAACATAGTATTTCTGACACAGAAAAGAGATGGGCAACAACAGTGATACTGAAATATTCAACTAGCTTTGTCCATATAAGAAAGTGCAGGGTCAAACCCACTATAAACACAATGAATATTTGGAACCTTCCTTCAGATTTGGCTTTTTAACATATGCTTGACCTAGTTCAATCCTGGAAGATAGGTCAACAGATATATTTACATATCTAGTAATTTGAAATATTTTAGGTCAAAGTCAGGCCTTTATAAACATGAAAGAATTTCTATCTTTAAGTAAATGTCTTCTCATAAGCATTTGTTGAGGAACTCCAAAGGAAGAAGGAATATTGGGTAAGGAAGGGCAGAGGAATGTGGTGAAGGAATTTATTTTCATTGTGCATAGAGGCAGATTGCTTCTTTCCCGTTAGAATTTTTCTAATTTGTTTTTAGTAGACACCACCACTGGTTTAGTAATGATTGATTTATATTTATTTAACACACTTCATCTAAATAAATCCCAAAAGATTTAATAAATTTACCAAGAGATAGAACTAATTGTAACTAGTTTTAGAAAAATGTGTTTAAGCCAGCATTGAATTTTAATTACGCATAAAGAAGTGAGCATGCATCAAATTTTAACTGGATAAGCCATCTCATTTTGCTGCCTTTTTTTTTTTTTTTTTTTAAAAGAGAAATTATGTTTCACTGAGTGAAGCTGTGAACTGGGGCACAAAAGTTCTGTGTTCACACTGAGTTCAGACAGAGTTCCTGAAGGACCATTTATAACTCATGGAATCTGTCCAATGTTTCTGTTCTTTCTCTGTTATGTGGAACTGGCATTTATACTTAAAAAAAAAATAAAAATTGGTGTTTAGTGGGAGTAAAGACTGCTGATAGCTAAGGGCTATGCATACATAGCAGACTGCTGGAATGAAGAAAAGAAGGGTATTATTGAGAAGAATGTAACAGTGCACATTTCATTTTTTTTTTAATACTGTCAGTACATCCCATTTATTAGTAAAATGCTTACATTAACACTGGAGGTATTTTCATGGGAAAGGCTGTAGAAAGATCAGCAAGTGCCATCAATTTCTTTCAGCAAAGCCTACTAGGGGATTATCTTTCTTCTAAACCACATGCTTTGTAAGTGTCTTATACCTTATAATGAATATTAAGAAAGTAGCATCACATTAACTTAGACATTCTGGTTGCTAAAGTTGGTTTTTAGACTGGACAATATCTCTCTGAGTAGACTGGGAATAGAGACTGATAGTGTATGCAGCAGATCCAAGTCCACTTAGTTTGGCATATGTATATGATGCAGTTAGTGAGGTGCAATTAAACCAAACATTGAGGTTTATACATTGAGGCATTAAGATGAATGAGACCCTGCTACAGAAGTCACAAAGAGTTGCTATAATGTGTCGCATAACCTGAAGATGTGTGTATAAATAATTCCTAACATTTTTTTACGTATCACTTCCTTGTATAGAGGATGTATGAGGTATGTCTGTGGCCAGCCTTAATAGATTAATAGGCATAAATCAGATGGGGAAATAGTATGCAGTGTTTGAGGAAATGCTTACCAATGGTAGGATTTATCTAAGACCAGTTTTTCAAACTGAAAAAATGAAATAATTTTTGACAGAGTCATTTATCCTACAAGTTTATCTCCATTGACTACAGATGTAACCTGGCTGAGTGCTCTGTCTGTGATAGTTTAAATGCATTAAATAATCTCAGGGATAAATAATTAAAGTTTTACATGGCTAAAACTAATCAACTACTTAGGACCTCATCAGCCGTCACTTTTGCCAATAACCTTTCCATTGTTAAAGCAGTGTGTGTACCTAACCCTTTTATGTGGTCCAAGGTCATCAAAACAGATTCATCATTGTCAGCTTCCATGTAACATTGAAGTCTGCAGCTTTTATTTCAGATCTGAGGAAGAGCTTTTGTGCCTTCAAGGCTGTCTCCTCTTTATTTGTCTGTAGCAGCCTTAGGCATCCTTCTCCTTACACCTATGTCACGATCATATCTTTGGACTAGGTACAACAGCATTGCTGTTACACAGGGCTAACCTATTCATCTGTGTTCCTTCTACAGGCAGAGGGACAGATGCTCTGTTCATCTGAGAGGGGATCTCAAGAACTAATTTTGGTTAGAAGTTTCACTTTTATATAGGTAAACTGATGAAAATGCAGTAACAAAATACTATATATTTTTTATGATAAGCTTAGTTTCTACACCATTTAAGGACAGTACTTTTCCAGTCAATGTGAGCATGCATGTTGGTTTTTAGTGCTCTGTTATGGTTTAGCTGCCAAAACTATCACATGCTCAAAAAATATCTGTTAGATTAGAAGCTCATCTGAGTTAAACTGTGGTGTCACTCCACTAATTCAAACTCATAAAATATGCAGTGTTTCCTGCAACAGGAATTGCATATAAAACAATACATCAGCTACATCTTTTATGTACTCACTAGTCACCTGAAAAGACATATCTCTGGTCAGATGTTAGTTATGCATATCCATCTTTTACTGTCTACATTATTTATAAGAAAAAACTTAAAACTTTGACTTTTGAGTAAATTTATATTGCCACATGGATGATGATTTTTTAAAACCTGCATTATTTACTGCATAGACCTGCTAGACTGCTCTTCTGAATAAACAGAAGTCTTGGCAAAGTCAACAATTTTGCAAATACATGTTATTCACATAATTCTTTTCTCACAAGTATGCAGAATATTTCCAAGATCTGTTTGTGAATAATGTTAATTAGAAAGGCAATTTATCTTCTAATGAACCCTAAAAGTGATTATGGTCTCTTCAGTTGCACTTCTTTGTTTTCAGGTTGTGTCTCAAGAGATTTTTTGGGAATATCTCTTTTGTCAGTGTAGATGTAGTGTTTAAAGTCCATGCATGTTGTTTCTTAGGATGATAAAGCGTATTTCCTACACTGTATTAGTCTCTATTACATTAGCTTCAATATCAAAGAACTTTTGATTTACATATGTTGTGAAAATGCTCCCTATTTTTCTTCAAGTTATAACTGTGACAAATGGGGATGTTAAGCTTCTGGAAAGTTCCTTTTTGAGTTACACCTCCCAAAATGCAGATTTATGTACTTCAACTGCTGATTAATGAAGCTATGGTATCTGTGACTAAAGTCAGATTCTTTGATATGATAATTTTGATGAAATTGAACAGTATTTATGGAAGCTTTTGGGGGTTATTTTCTTTGTCATGCAGTCTTTGTTCTGCCCTGCGTCGTATTGATGAAAGTCTACATTAAATAACTGGAAAATCCAACTACTGTATGTATTTCACATACTGAATATGCAATTCATTTTCTTAAGTTTGGATAGGTTTTAGTTTCTATTAAAAAAATTAAAAAATCAAAGGAGGTGGCATTAGTTCATGCCCCTGTATTTGGATCTGCTTTGAGAAGGCTAACTATCTTTCAAGTTTGTGATTTTGCCTTACCTTCCCCAAGGCAGCTGCGCGTGTTCCCTTGTAGGAGTTAGCAGATAGTGAGGAGTGAGGCCTGAGCAAGTTGTCTGCACATTTATGCAGATTGCCTAAGGAAAAACTTGCAGTGATTGCTGTCGCCCTGTTGTTATCTGAGAGAATGATCATTCTGACAGAGACAATTGCTGCCCCAACATTACTGTTAACATAAAGATTGATTCTACCTTTAGGCATTATTTTGGGGTCTCAGTGGAGCTCCTGAAGCTTTTTCGTTTCCCTTGTACATACTTGCTTCATGTCTTTCATGCTTGGCATTAATAAACATATTTCAGAACATAAGAATTAAAATTGTAGTAGAAGCATGTTGCTAGCTCCTGTATTCAAATTGACCTGAATCTGAAGGTCAAGAGTGTGTGGCCAGTGTCTGGATATATGTTCAGAGAAAGGTTATGTAAAATAAATCTTAGAGGTAGCCTTCAAGAATATTGTTACCATGACTGCAGGTATTATCAGAGGGACAATATGTATTCTTAATTGGGGTATATTCTAGAACAGTGTAATTTTTGTATGTGGTTGGTTGGTTTTTATATGATAGAGCTTCAGTTCCCCTTCCCAAGGATATACATCAGTCCTTAGATAATCATTATGCTGGGAATGATTTGGTACGACAGCTGAAGAAAACATCTGTAATCCCTTCTGACAACGTAAGTTATTTAGTATTTTTAAAGTTAATTTGATATTTCTGACTATAATCATATTCAGAAATTCCTAGCACAAATCTATTATTGAAGAGCTCTGTAGTAGTTCTTGTTATTTATTGTGTTCAGCCTCCCCACAGTAGGGGTTTTAAGGTTTTGTAAAAGAAGCAGGATATTAGTGCCAGAGGCCAGCAGATAATGAGATGACTTATTCCACAACTAGAAGGGGCTATTAGAAAAATTAATTTTTAAGATGTCAAATGCAGTATATATGCAGATAAAATTAACAAAAATATAGCATGTCATTTCCCCTATGTTATTTTTGTATTGCTATGATTTATTTCTGCCAACAATTGTTGCTTGAACAAATGCAGTTACTCCCTGAGTTGTGACAATGATTGAGAGCTCGTTGAGCATCCAGATGCTCGAGTAGGCCTGTTTTGTCACCAAATGCATGCTCCTGTAATCTACAAACCAAATGTAAGACAGTAAAATTTATTCAAGCAAGAAATACAAATTTACCTCTCTCTGATCAGGATTCCTACCAATTCATCACTTTAATGTATGCTTTGCCTCAGCATAAACGCTTACTTAAAGGGCTTTAACTTACTCTGATATGACATGTCAAACAAAGTAACACTATTTAGGGAACAAGCCGTGTTGCAGTTAGCACCACAGTTAAGTTGATGAATTCTAATACTGAAAATAATTTACTGAAAATGACCTGTTGTAGTATCACCTATTCAGTGAAGCGGCAGGGGAGGGTAAATCCCCCTCATCACACAGACAAAAGTCACAGGGTCACAGTTCAATATTGAACTTGTTTTCACTTGTGTTATCTGTAATGTATGAACTTCTGACTTTGTTATTTAGTATGTTGGGTATATCGATTAGTAAAGGTTTTGTTAGTCCACAATGTTAGAAAAACATAAGACTAGAAATAAGCCCTTCTTGTGTCTTATGTGCAGTATTAAAAATAACGCTTTAACCACAATTTTTTTCTTGTCTGTTTTTCCCTGCTGGGTAGTAGTCCTCTAGATCTTCAAAGCTGATTTGGCATGAGTAAATGAATGAATATTTTATGTCGAGCATAGGAGACTCTTCTTTTTGGAGCCTCCTACTCAGTGATCATCTTCTTTTACATATTCCAGGTGTGGAAGGTTTAGTATTTAACAACAAATTTGCTTATTTGAGGTTGTGTGACGTTACATGGGATTTTGAGTCAGTGGAGCTATACAACAGTACATGTAAACCACAATGCTAGACAAATTACACTTTGCAGCAATTTTGTAATAGTTGAATCGCAATCTACATGTGAATCTTGTTGCCAGTCTGTATAGTGTGTTCATTGTTGTGACACTGGGCATCCCCAGTGGCCAGGAGGGAATACATGGAGTGGGAAGTCAGCTCAAACCCACTGCTATCAAAAGTTCATAGTTCTGTTATTTTATACTCTATGGTTGGTAGAGGTGCATATACCCTGTTGTGCTAGTCTAGCACATGCAGGAAGAAATTTGCTCTTTTTGGATTAACTTGGGGATGAACATTGGGTGGTTCATTCAATTAACATAACCAGTTGCTGTTCCACTAAACTGATTTCAGATGTATTTCCCTAGACCAAAGCTACCTTCCAGGCCTGTTTGTACGCAGCCAAGTTCAACTCTCTTTGCAGCGGCTGTCACCAGTCACTCCCTACCTCCTGCCATGAACCTTGGGGGCACATTGCCCTTGGCCATCTCCTCTGAGTCTTCTTCCACTGAAGGGGTTAAATAATTGATCACAGTTCCTCAAAGCAATGCCCAATGATAAATTAATATCTGTCCACAACCTTAGGCAAGGCTCATTGGGACCATTCCAAGAAATCCCTCTTTTTGGAAGTCAAGCTTTATCCCTAGTGCAGCTACTGGTTCTCTGCGCCAGGAACACAATGGGGTGTCTCATGCATTGCAGAGATAGTTCACTAGATTAGAACCTCTTCAGGCAAACTGGTCGAAATTGTCAGGATTGCAGCAATCACTGTGGATGCTGATGTTAAGCGTAGCACAGATCAGACAAAAAAAGGATGGTGATTTTTTTTAGAGTAAACATATTCAAGGAAATAAATAGATTAATAGTCATCATAATTGAATAAAAATTGAACCCCTGGAAAGCTACTCTAATGTCTGGCTGGACTACAGCACACCTAGAGCAGCCTTTATGTCTGTCTCTCCAGTAACTAGGATGAATTTTGTTGCTCTTGATCCCCTCATATCTTTGAAGTATGGTTGATAGAGTCATGATTGTTGATATTATATTGGCTGTATTGCTTTTGGCTCCAGTTTTAAAATAAAATGCTTTCTTGCATAATTTTTCTACAATTTTTCACAGTTCTAAAAGCTGTGTGATTAAATAGAGATTTAATGGAAATGTCAAAATAATCAAAACATTTTTCTCTTTATGTTACTTAGTGACAGAAACATTTACTACTGGTGATTTAGTGAACTCTGTATGGGGCTAGACTTCATATCACCCAGAACTCTACAGAAAAGGTTAGCATTGGGATTGTAGCACTGAGTGTTCCATCTTGCTCTGCACAGGTGCTTGTGTTCTCACAACAGAGAAGAGCAGTTCAACAATTCTTTAACAATTAGGCGTAGATTTGATCCAGTCAGATTGAGTGGTGCCAAAAACGAGTGCCCAGGTCTCCTTCAGTTACTGTCTGTGTAGAATAAGCAACAGTCCACATACATGGTATGGTGAGCTTTTCATCTGAATTATGGATGGAAAGTTTTCTAAATCCAGAAAATAAGATTAGTTTTAGCTGTTAGTCTGTCATAATAATACAGATTCTTGAAATTTTTCTTTTAGCTATGAGCATATACATGCTTGCACAGCGTGTATATGTCTATATAGTGCATTTATATACAAAGGCAGTATTTACATATAGGTAGTAGAGATATGAAAAGTGACTCCTAAAGGTACTGCTAGATAATCTTTGCACAATATTTCAGCATTTCAAATGTGTTTCACCTAAGCTCATGTATTTTCAGGGGGGCTGTTCAAGCATTGTTGATGTTACCAGAGAGCAGAGATGGTGATGTGCTCAGCTCTGCTCCTGGGCTCAGGCTGTTCCTGGTGCTCTCAAAGCTTACACTGGCAGAGGTAGTGAATGGGAACCCAAGGCATGTGTGATAATTAAAGACATAGCAACCGTGTCCATCAAAAGAAGTTGCTTGGGATTGGTTTTCATTTTTCCATGCAGTTTTCTAAGTCTTTTCTTATTATGACCTTCAAGAAATCCTTGCAATAACAGTATTATATTTCAGTTTACGTCAATATAAATATATTAAAGGAGAGTTTTGCAAAATTCTTTTAGCTTGTGTAAAGATGCTTTCCATTTTTGTCCTAGTTATTGTGTCTGCTTTTTTGAATTTTGAGTAATTTTTAGATCTATGTTTAATTCAGTATTTTGGAGGAGTTTCTATGTAATTACAAAGATAGATAGATAGATAGATAGATATTTAATTTACTCTTTTAGGTAAAAATAATGTAAGGGGGTGACACTTTCTGAGTAGAAAGTTACATTATTCCAGCAATATTAGAAGGATCCAAGTTGAATATATTATATTGGCATGAGATTCTCTTAATGGCATCCAAAGGAGTGCAATAAAGAGGAGTGTTCTTTTCTACTGGAGTATTATAAAGTGTGCAAGGATTTATTGTTTTTTTCTCCTTGAAAAGCTACTGAATCAGATGAACTGCAGAATTCTAGGTTCATAGTTCATTTAGGCTGCAAAAAGTTACAGAGTTGCGCTGAGCTGTAAGACAGCAGAACATATTGAGGGAAAGTGCTAAATAATTTTTAACTGTACAGTTTTACTATTTTTGAAAACAGAAGGTGTTTCAAAATAATATTTCTATCAGTATCCTTTTGTCCATGTCTTAATTTAGGATTTCTGCAAGTTTTGAGAAACCTTTTTTTAGTGCTTTGGCCAATGATACAGGCTTATTTTGAAGAACCGCTTTTTTTTTTCCTTTTTATTGTTTTATACAACTTTTATTGAATGACTTTGTGAAATTTCTTTATGAAATGGATATCTGCATTTTGTGAATATAGGACTGACTATTCCCTGTGGAACGTTTGTATGACAAATTAATACCAATATTTAACTTTGTAAAATATAGGACTCTTGACAGGAGATGGAAAGGTTTTGGCAAGTACACACTGAAAGATGGACTCAATTCATCGTGTTGTTGATTGATTTCAGTCTCTTATCTGTACTATTTTTTATTTTCCTTCTACTCTTTGTTCTTAAAAGTTAATAATATACACTGTTCACTGAATAGTTAAAAAAATATTAAAAGGAAAAATGTTGAAATGTATTGTTTTCTACAGACATCTGTCCTGTATCCTTACTTGTAGTCTGAGATAGGGGATCTTGGCAGGTTTCTGGTTTTTTTCTGGTTCCTAAAAGGCACAGCCTGGAGTAAGGACCAGTTTCATGCTGCTTCATGAGTTACCTATATTACACTAGAGAAATGAAGACCACTCAGTTTTATTCCCTGTTATGGCACTGATTGTAGGTCCTTTCTAGCACTCTCAGCAGATTTGCAGATGACAGCAAGTTGAGTGGTGCAGTTGACACACCTGAAGTATGGGATGCCATCCAGAGGACAAGCTTGAGAAGTGTGCCCATGGGAATCTCATGAGGTTCAACAAGGCCAAGTGCTGCACCTGGGTCGGGGCAATCCCCAGTATCAATGCAGGCTGGGGGATGAACAGATCAAAAGCAGCTCTGCTGAGAAGGACTTGGGGGTGCTGGTGGGTGAAAGACTGGATGTGAGCTGGCAATGTGCACTTGCATCCCAGAAAGCCACTTGTATCTTGGGCTGCATCAAAAGCAGCATGGCCTGCAGGTCAAGGGAGGTTTTTCTGGCCCTCTGCTTTGATGAGACCCCAACTGAAGTGCTGCATCCAGCTCTGGGGTGCCCAGCACAGAGAGGACATGGAACCGTGGGAGCAAGTCCAGAGAAGGGCCACCAAGATGATCAGAGTGATGGAGCACTATGAGGAAAGGTTGAGAGAATCTGGATTGTTCATCCTAGAGAAGAGAAGGCATTGAGGTGGTGTAATTGCAGCCTTCCAGTACCTGAAGGGAGCTTACAAGACTAACAGAGAGGGACTTTTACAAGGGCCTTGTAGTGACAGGACAAGGGAGAATGGTCTCAAGATGAAAGAGAGTAGGTTTAGATTAGACATTAAGAAGAAATTCTTTACTGTGAGGGTGATGAGGCACTGGAACAGGTTGCCCAAAGAAGCTGTGGGTGCCCCATCCCTGGAAGTGTTCAAGGCCAGGCTAAATCAGGCTCTGAACAACCTGGTGTAGTGGGAGGGGCATTGGAACTAGATGATCTTTAAGGTCCCTTCTAACTCAAATCATTCTATGATTCTGTTCCTGGAGAAACCTTTTCTTCATCCTCTGATTTATTTATTTTTTGATTCTAATTTGTTCTCTCTTAGCTTCATTATTCCCTTTGTTTCTCTTTTGCATTGTTCTGTTGTACACTGAAATTTACTTACTATGCTTTTCCAGTAATTTTTCATGAGTCAGAGTAATTATTGTTGTCTGGATACAGTTCTCAGGCTTCTGAGTTCTCCTGGGTCTTCCTGGTATTTCGAGGTAAAGATTATCACTTTGTTAAATCATGGTGTTGCTCCCTTGTATTTTACAAGTCACCCTTTGCTTCATCACTCCTAGCTATTTTAGTGATGAAAGTGCCCAACAGTTTGTCATGGACAGGCCAAAGCACCACTCTTGAAGATCCAGAGTAGCCCAATTCCACTTTTTACGTAGAATTAGCCTCCACTCCAGGTTCCTGCAACTTGAAAGCCAGAAACTTCTCGAATTCTAGAAATCCTTCCTGCCTCTTCCTAGGCCAGTGAGTGAAAAGCATATTAAAAATGCTGGCTTCAGAAAAGCTGGATTCCAGGGAAGGTTACACTCCCTTTTAAATCTGCTTTAATACACTTAGTTTCTCTGGCTGTTGGAAGTAATATCCTTACAGAAGTTGTTTATTATGGCAAGGAAACAGTTTCACTAACACAGTGTAACTGTTAATTGGTGTTGCTGTTTCAGTTGCATTAATCATGCAGAAAAATCTTATATGGAACGCATTATTAACTAAATCACAGTGTCTTTGGCAAATTTAAACAACGTCCCCACGTAAATGTTAATTCTCCAGAAATCATGTGCTATGTATTCTGGAGTTTTTCAAGAAAGAAAACAAGGATTTTATCTACATGATGACAAATATTTTCTGTTTTGCAATTTCCACCATATGTGTGTCACAAATAAATAATGGCTCAAAGTCTTATGAATGTATTTTAGTTACTAATGTATCTTCCTTCTTTCATAATGAGAAGTATTATTTTATTTGCAAATTATTAACTATTCAGTTGTGATCCAGCTGCGTAATTTAGTATTCATTCTTTGGAGGAAAAAGAACCTAAAAAATCACTTTTTTTATTGTAGGATATAATTTATAAGAAGAAATAAGTCCATATTTTACTTCTCTTTTCTACAATGAGCCTTCCAAAAACATTGTCACATGTTTGTACCTAATGCTTGGCATACAGAGTTTAAACCAGCAGTTTTTGTTCAGAATTCATATTCTTCTTCAGCTAATTTAATTTTGCTGCTAAGTTCTTCTAAATACATTTCTAAATCTCTGACAAAATCACCTAGTTCTGAAATTATTTTTGCCCTTTAACTTGCCTAGATATTAAAGTTTTCATTTCAGTCACTATTCAGAGCTTCCACATGCCATTACAAAGGTGTGGTTTCAACAGTACGATTACCTTAAAACATTTAATCACTTTATTTAAATAAATCTTGTTCTAATTTTATTCTTTTTTTCACATTTATCCCTTGCCTAAGCTGACACAATTGGGTTCATAAATTGTTAAAAATGTGTTACCTAGTTGGAGATGTCACAATCACTTTTCCCCTAAACTCTGTAAAAAATGTAAAAAATCTTACTGAGCTCAGAGAGGTTATTTGCATACAGAATTATTCATGTTCATAACTTCATATGCTGGTAGAGCATGTATGGAGCATATGCTATGAAAAAATGTACCTATTTACAGCTGGTGATGCTCATAACACTCTTAATAGTGTGTGAGGGGAAATTGTGATCAGAATTTGGCAGATTTCCACTGTAGCTAAAACACATACTGTTTGTAATGTTAGTATACTGCAAAGGAACACTATGTGTTAAAATCCTTTTGGTTTATTTCTCATATAAAGCATAATATACTGGTGTCTTGCTTTCACCATCTGCTTTTACAAAACTATTTTTACCTTATCAAGTGTCAGTGGCTGCCACTGAGTGGCCCTTTGATGTGCAGTCAATCACAGACAAGAATAAAATTGCATAATAGACTATAATTTCCTGTCGGATCATAAGCTCAGCTTTGTGTGCTGGGCGATTTCCTTCAAACTAATTGACAAATGCCCTGGCACACAGAGTGATGGGCTGCAGCTGTGTTCATTTTCTCAGAAATACAGAAAGAAAGGAAATCTTGAGAAGTATTGAGGTGGTAGTGACATTGGGATGGATCTTCTTATGGAAATACTCATAGTTAGAAGGAAGTATTTTTTTTCAGCAAAAAAAGACTGCCCATTCTTTCAGGCTTTAAAATATGTTTTGAAAATGAGAAAATCCCATAGAAGACTAAATTGCTCTTCTAGCATAATTTCTCCTAAAAATAAACACAATGAGAACACAGCACACAGCCCAAAACAATAACTTCACATTTTCTTTGGAGAGCTTGAAGACTTGGTCAGCACAGTCAGCCTTTAAAACCAAAGCCAGGAAAAAGTCTTCTATTTCAAACTGCATTGCACCTCACATGCCTCACAGAAATGATGGTGCATTTTTATCTTCCACCCATGGATGAAAGGTGTGCAAGCCAGGATTTTTGCAAGAGAATTTGTGGAACTGTGCTGTGCAAATACATCTTAGTAGCAGCATGACCCATTTGCAAAGATTGTATACAGTCTGTACTTGCTGCCTCTCACAAAGCTTCAGCTTTGTATAGCCCATGTATAGAGAATTACTTGTAATCAAACAGATTTATTCTTCACATTGTTCAGAAATTTTAATTTCATGCCTTGCTCAGAATTCTTTGGATTTGTGTTCTGAGCTTTTTTTTTTTTTTTTTTAGGAAAATATATTCATTTGGATGTAATGAAATGGCTATTTTAACTTAAAAACTTCTAAAAGTAAGCTTTCACTTCACCAAGAAGGAACTGATTCATCCTGTCATCATCATTTCAGCTGTTATTTCACATTTTAATTTATGTGTATTTTGCGTTTGACATAGCAAATCTTTTGAATAATTTTCTTTATCTGAAATTCATAAAATGATACATGCCCAGAAAACATTTGGCTTCAGTACATTACACGTGCCAATGGAAAATGCTCTTCCAGAGCATAATTATGACCCAAACTAGATAAACAGTCTTCTTATTCTGATATCTGTGATATTTTGATCTATCATGGCAATAAGCTAAGACTTCAGATTATGAGGCATCCATTTTTTAATTTGTGGAATTACTTTATGGTGCTATCTTACTCTGTAATTCAAAAAAAACAACTCTATAGTTTCTTAGCTTTCTAGTGAAATATACCTCAAAATTATAAGCCTGCAGGCCTTGAAATATCTAACTTTCTATCAACTATGGACCTACATCTACCAGAGAGAAATCATTATGTCATCTTCCTGAAAGGTGTTGATGTATTGAATGGTAGGTAGAGCTAGCAAAGCGGATTGGCAGAGAATTGTTAAAGTGGCAAGAAACATATTCAGCAAATTTGTGTCACATCTTAGCTCCACATGGTCTTCACGATTTGCTGTGCATATCTATAACATATACATGCTTTGGCTCTGCTTAGTGTTAGTTTAAAAAAACTTAGACAACAAAGCAGAAGCGAAGTTGCTTGGATCTGAACTGTTTCACAGCTTTTATCTCATCAGATTTGGCTGATATACTATATAAATAATCATTTATCAGTCTGAGGGCTCATTGCTGTATTTGGCATTTCGTTGTGATTTGGAGTTTTTAATTTTTTTTATTTTTTTTTAAATATTTGTAATACTATTTGAGTCATGTTCCCAGTAAGCTTTGTTGTGAACTGGAGCCCCTACTCTCATCTTACTCAGCCAGCTGATATCTGTGTCTGCTCAGTGAGTAAGGATTTCACTCTGTACTGAAGTAGCAGCATGCTGAGTTGAGGGGTTTATGCATAAAGATGTACCTAAAGATATCTATATATATATATGTACACATATATATGTATGTGTATATATATGTGTGTGTGTGTGTGTGTGTGTGTGTGTGTGTGTGTGTGTGTGTGTGTGTGTATAAAGTTATACATTTAATATAACTAGAGGGAGATTGTAAATGACTGTATTAGGTCTGTTTGAAGTAGGCCAAATTAATTTCTCTGCATGTATGTGTTCAGACACTATGGTGAATTCGTAGGATTCTTGTGTGACACTGAGATATTTTAAATGATGTTTCTTTTTTCCAGCTAACCACCAGTTTTGTCGAAGGAATGACAGACTATTTTTGGCAGTCCTTATGGGCCATATGTTTTTGCCTGGCAAAAGTGGCCAAAGATTATTTTGTTGTGTTAAGGACTTAGAGATGTTTGTTATTTGGCTTTGAGATAGATAGCAAAAGTAGATGTTAAAAAAAAACCAACAACAAGCAAGGGTGGGAAGAGCTTTGAAAAACTCAATAAGCGGAATATTATCTTTGATATATTGCAAATCTTCAAGCTGAGCTAGAGGAACTTGCTTTTTTAAACTAATTAAAAGAAAAGCTGGGTACACATTTCTGTGACACAATTATAAATTTCCTTGGCAACTCATCATTTTAAAGTTCTCTTTTGATGTAAGGGGTTACATTTTACTGCCAGGGGAGTAAGCAGATAAGATAGTTTTACTAAGGTAGTGTAATTACTTAGGATCTGTAACTAATATTTACATCTTCAGCAGATGTAATTTTGGCAAATGAGTTTACGTTGGACCTGTCAGGGTGAATTCCAAGTTGCTGCAGAAGTGCTGTAATTTTTGGAACAGTATGGCCAGACTTTGTGAATGAAGATTTGGGAAGGGCTCTCCCCACGTGGCTGTGCCCTTCCAGCCTGCGCAGTGGATTTTTTAGGTGAGGCACAGCGTGCACAGAACTGGCCCCACCATTTAAGTCC
>JAWWLZ010000118.1:32519721-32533320 GCA_035041345.1 Poliocrania exsul
GGGCTGACCCTGCTGAGCATCCGAGATGTGACGGGATGGGATGGCAGGGAGGCATTGAACTGCCAGAGGACGGTCCCCACTGAGACTCGAACTCAGGACCTTGGGATTCAGAGTCTGGAGTGCTCACCATTACAATATGGGACCGCCCCTTTTGGGGTATATATACCATTTTAATCCATATTATAATGTGGATTTTATAATTTTTTATGCTTGTTTTGTCTTATACTGAGCATCTAACAACAAATTTAATGAGGTTAGAAAGCTCTTTCTTTAGTCGAGTGTGATAGCTGCCATATTTAGTATGTTTGTCTGACTGGAACTTCAGCTTCTGGTGTTTAGCAGAATGTAGATTGCATAAGAAAATTATGTTGAGTTTCCTGTGGAACTGCAAATGAGCATAACTGTTAAAATAGTGGAATCTCCCTACTGAAAGTCTTCACTTGACAGCTCCTTTTACAGCCTTAAAGCTATTGTAGTAGTCTGAGATTTTCTGACCCCCTTGTGGATTTCATTGAACTCATGCAGTCTTTGCAAAAATACAGGCCCATTTTTCCCCGGGATGGGGGTAATTTAAAAGCTGCAAAAGTATACATTTTATTTTTAAATGTAGTTCTTCTTATTAATACCAAAAGCTGTAGCATATAGCTTGAAATATGTGGAATTGAAGGACTCTTATCCATATCCAAGCACATTAAAGAACAGTATGCATCTATTTAAAATGAAACATGAATTTAGGTTGATTCTGTATCAAGGAAGTTCATGGCAGCTTCGTGCTGACATAAGCAGCCAGTAAATCAGGGCAAAAATAGCCAGGAAAGTAGCATTTTTAAGAGACTTATAAAGGAAGTGCCAACATAATTGTAGTGTTGGGTTAGCTAGCTGTGCATTCCTCCAACTTTAAAGAGAATAGTAAAACTGAGTGAATTAATCACAGGAAATAATTTACTGGACAAATTTAGCCTGTGTCTTGGATTAAGAGGCATACTTCCTAGAACAAAATTAGGTTACTGTGAGAATTGCTGAGTTTAAAAATTGCCTCACTGCAATACAAGAAAGCAACTTCATGTGCATGCTCAGTTCTGGAGGGAAAAAAAGAGACTAATGCTGAAGTCTTGTATTTTTTATTTGCCTCTATTCGTGGTTTGGATTAGTTGGTAGCATGAAGAGTCAGGAGGAAACTGTTAACCTGTCTGCTTTCTAGATTTTACTCAGTCTTACATTCTCTTGGAGTATACATGTATGGAGATACAAACCCAGGACATTTACAAGTGAACACCATGATAGTTCAGAAGAGGAGATTATTAAATCCCATGTATTTTGTCTACAGCAGTGATCATAAGCAGGGAGGCCCTTCTGAAGAAAGATAATAGGGCAAGCATAGATGATGTTTCTCCTTGATGTTAACTCAAATGACAGGAAGCTTAAAATGTATTTTGTTAAGAATAAAGATGAAAAAAATTATATGATGGCTTCTTACTTCCTTGCAGTCATAAGTCGCCTTTGGCTCAGCATATGACTGAAAGATGTTGCTTTTCTAAGCTCATAACCTACACATAAACTATTTGTTTCATACTAGTGTATATTATTCTTTTGTTTCCACTAGAGAGATTACTGAGCTGCTTGAAACTGCCCATTTCTTTTTTTCCCTTGAGCCAAATTTATGTATCATTCATCTACCACTTCTCTGGCCGAGTTTCCTAGAAAGTCTGCTGATAGTATTGTGGGCAAATGTTCCTCTTTTTTTTCCTCTTTTAAACATTTTTTGAGCATTTTTTTCCTCTTTTGAACCTAGCTCACATAAATTTATTATCATGCCCCCTAAATCTTGTGATGGAAGTGAGTGCTCTGTCCCCACTCACCCTTTTCATGCTGCTCATGACTTGGTAGAAAACTGTCATTGGGTACATATGTAGCATTTATGAATAGTGCTGTCTTGCTTTCCCTAAACAGTGTTTTGAATAAAAGCCAATCGTGATTTTTATTTAAAAAGTAAATAAAAACATCAGAAATCTCAATCTGACATTTGAGTTAATGATCAAGGAACTTTTTTTTTTATGATATTCATTTGGCATTAGCTAGCAGTAAAGATGTTTCCCTGAGACAGTTTATTCTTTGCTGAGGAGGGCAATAACCTCACCAAGGATAGGGTTTTATAGACTTTGTTTATGTTAGATTGCTACATTCCTCTCTATGTGGGACAACATCATAAAATCATTTGTTAGGTGAGGGTAATTTACAAATGATCAGAAGCAACTAAATTACTCTAGCCTAATGAGTTGCCACTTACTGCCTGTGTAGGCTCTTTTTCTGCTGCGGCTGTGAAGTTGGCTTACATTAATGTGCATTAATTTTAGTTCACAAGTGAAATGATGAAGGAGGACTAATGCTTCCAGTTATCATGGCTCAGCAGTGAGTGGTAACTCACTAAGTCACAGCTAACTCCATTGCATGTACATTTCAGCCTGGACCTGGTGCAAAATACAAAGCATGGCATTTTGCCAGGAAAATGTCATACCAATGCATGGATATCTGCAATGACAACCCACTCTTCTTGGGGTAGTGTTAAAGCTGTTGATTTTCAGCCATACAGACTGAAATGTGTGAAATCATTTATCTCTGAGACACTATCTCACTCCTTCTGTAGACAGCAGAGGTTCTGTAGTTGGATTACCCTCTTTAAAGAAGAAGGGAATTGTTGGCAGCATGTTCAGTGCAAGGGCATAAAGACTCAGGATCCTGTTATCTCAACTTGGCTCCAATTTGTCAGAATTTGGCAACTTTTTGAAGAAAAGACATCTGTTTAAGAGTTTTCTTGGAAAGAGCTGAGGGTTTTTTTGCTAACTGATGAAAGAGATACATGAATTGTTATTGGACTGGTTTTCTAATGATGATGAAATTTTATTTTATCGCTTATTTAAGTCAAGATAAAAATCAGGAAAGCCAGTTGGCCAGAGCTTTGTTACAGTGACTTTCTCCAAAGTGGGACTTGAGGTAGTGGAAGTAGTGTAGAAACTAAAGTGGACCTGACTGAACCACCCGGCTCTCCAGTGCTCTTGGGAGAAAAGGTCTCCTAATCTGGTGCAGAATCTAGATAGACAGCTCTGTAAACAAAAGGACTGCACCAGTTCCAGACTGCTTTAGTTGCTATGGAATGACAAAGTTCAAAGAACTTTGTGTAACCCTTTGATTCAACTTTCATTAACATGAGCTGACTGGCTGTGTAATACAAGCCAATTACAAGTTAATATAACTCTGAGCTATTCCTTTCCAGCCCTGACCTCAGCTCACAGAATCTTCCCAACTCATCTTTTTCTGGTTTTTGTTCCCCTTTAGTGTTTTGCTTTACTTCTTTGCCATTTTTCAGTTCCCTTGGCACACTGAAAAGAAGGAAATAACAATAAAAAGTTGTGGAACAAGATTTACTGCCTCTCCATTATCTTGTGTTCTGCTGGTAGTTTCTCGCACTGCATATATCCTACAGTTGCAATTCTACAATTTAGGTGGTAGAAATTCCAGGCAGCAACTGATATTCATTGGGGATTTATAAAGTGTCTACAAATGCATCTAATGCTAATTAAATCTAAAGATTAAAATACTAGAACAATATCTTGTATGATTGAAGAAGCAAGAGCCCCGGGGATCTGAAAAATATGTTTTATATGTTTTTATTTTGCTTATTGAAATAAATAAGATACTTGGAGCAGCTGCCTTCAGCCTCTGCCTTGAGAGGTGATGCATAGCTTTGTGGTAACAGAGGGACTTGCAGAACATTTCCACAGTATTTTAGCAGAGGGGCAAGGATTTTATGTTTTCTCGATTTCTACATTCGCTTTATTTAGCCTTTCTGTGCATTTTGCTGTTTTTAATCGGTACTAAACTGGCAAGCTGTACTGGATAAATTATTAATCACAGGCTATGAGAAAAAATTAATACTGAAAAGGATAATACTTTCAAGTGTGAAATAGTCTGGATGTAGGGTTTGGAGCTGAGAAGAGATGTGGTCTCAAATCCTATGCTGAGTGAAAGAGGATCTGGTCACCACAGACAGATACTGTCATTTTTTCTTCCCATTCTTAGGAAAATATCTTTCAAAGGTCTTCTTAACTGAACTCAATAGGGAAAGGGCTTTTTAAAATTAAAAAAAAAAAATCACATATTTCACGCTGGTTTTGTGTTAAAATTTGGTAACATTCTTTTTATTTTTTTTTTTTGCCTATAGGAAGAAAGATCTTAGCCAATAAGATCTTAAAGTTTAAATATATGCATTCTTTTGCCACTGGTGCTATGTTGTACATTATAGCTTTTGTTTCTGGTCCAGCAAAGCAGGATTGTGTGATTCATTACTTTAGGGAGAAAAAGAATTAGCTATTTTATGTCAAAACTAAAAGGGAAATTTGTGTTTTGCACATAGCAGGGTAAAGACATCTTCAATTTATTTTTCATTCTTGGCACAGTTCTGTTGCTTTCGTTCTGTGTATCAGGACTGTCTCTTCACAGTTTGTTCACAAAGAAGGCCTAAGCTTCTCCAACATTTTATATTTATCTTCAACATTCAGAACTGAAAAACCTGAACAGAGTGATAACAATGGAGTTTAAAGCTTTGCCACTTTTGATACGGCTTGCCAAAGAAGAAAGCTGCTGAATCCAGGGCTCTGAAATGTGGCCTGATGAGATCCTAGCAGGGGTGTCTACCCCAAGCTTTCTTCAAGCCTTCACTTGGAATTCTGCAGCTTGCCTACACACCTGCCCCATGTCCTTGTGTCTGAGTAACTCCATTTATTTCTTTTGGATATCTGTCAGCAGTTTAGGCCTCTAGGTAAATTCTTTAATTGTCTATTAAGTCAATATTTATTTAAATTCTAGAGGACAAAACTTTAGATTCTAAATTTTTCAAAGTATGTATTCTTAGAAGAAGTCTCGAATGTCTTCATAACTTCACCTATGATCTCTTGAATAATGTGTGCTGCTAAGGATATCAACTTGGTAATGATTATTGAGTTTTTGAGGTGAAATGTGAAAAAGAAAATAAGTTTATTTTTCCTAAAAAAGACAGCTTGAAATATTATATTAGTGAAATTCTGATCTTATTCCACAGTCTGAATTTTGCATTTAATCTTTTTATGCTCTGTGCAAGTCAGTGAAATTCTCTTCTGTTCTTTTACATTAAAAGGAGTTGGTAGATTGCAGACTATATAATAGAATAACAGGTCTTAAGAGTAAACTATCTGTGTATATGAACATTCCAGCAAGCAAATTTCAGTATTCTTGCATTTTTCTGAGTTAGCTCTTAAGGCTTCTGTGCTCTGGAATGCAAAATATTGCACTCACACTCATTTCCTTGTTTGTGTGTGGTAAAAGTGATACTAAACTTCTGATGCCTCATACACATTGGGAGGAGGAGACTATACCTGTTGTAAGTGAACAAAAATAATTTTATTTGGGAGAAGGTGTTGGGATTTTTGATGTAGCACTTATGCTTCCAGAAAGAAAGTTGGATTTATACTGTCTTTAAAAAAAATAACTTCTGCTTTATAATTAATTTAAGTGATGCATTTTTATGCTTCTTTTATCAAGCACTTTCCTCTTACCAGCACATTTGCTTTGCAGAGTCAACACACTTGCTGATTATTTTTTCTTTTTATATTTCCAAAATGAATAACATTGTCTTTTGTAAGACTAAAGGGAAAGAGGATTACGTATTAGTTAGGAAGGACTCTTTGGAGATGGACATGTATGCATTTTATATGTGTATGTGAGCATTGTCTGTATAAATGTATTAAAGATAGATAGATACAGATATATTAACATAGTCAGAGCATAGCATATTAAAAATTGTATTCCCCATTGATTTAGCTATATTTTGTTATTGGCTCAGATAATATTATTTGCAGTGGAGCGTTATGACTGTTCCTGGAAAGATGGGAAATGTTCCATTCTCATTAGCTGTACCTTCTTTTTGCCATGTATATCCTCTTTTGCTCTCCAAACCATAACCAAAATAAAATTCAAATCCCACTGATTTTTCTGAACAGTCTGAATATGCAGCTTGCACAGTTTAGTTATTTCCAGAGCACCTTTAAGTGGAAATCAAAACCCATAACAAGATGTAGTACAGGAGGCTGTATAACGCACTTCAGGACACCTGCCTTGACACTGCATTGTGCAATCTTACCCTGCATTTCAGTACATTAAGAGGGTGCTTTCAAGTGCAAATCTTAAAATGTTGTGTTAAATTTTATTGATATCTGGCCTTATCCCTTAAAGATTAGCCAGATTGGAACTGAAGATGTGAAATTGCAAATACCTGCAACACTGGTATGGAGCAAAACATTGGCAGCATTTTCACCCATATTCAAATGTCCCTAAAGTATCCAACACCTTTGAAGATGTCAGGCAGACTCTATGTTTGAAAAATCATAAAAGTCCTCTTTTCAGTTTTAAAAATAGTTATTTCTTTAAACTGTATAAGTACTTTTAAGCTTATGCTTCTGTCAGTCAACAAAATGCAAAGGATTAACATTTTCAGCTGAAACACTGCAATGGGAATGGGAAATAGATCTTTGAAAAGACTGGTTGTTGCAATCAATACCTAAGCAGTTTAGGTGACAGGTACCCACTATCTAATTGATATAAATGGGTTTTTTTGTTGTTTTATACTGTGTTTTGCTAATTCCTTTGCTTCCTGCCTGTGAAAGTATTGGTCAAACATGTCTACTGTTCATACAATCTCTGTGACTGATATGGATGTAATGAGGTTTTTTTCCTGTTTCATAGTTCTTGCAGTCATTCCCCTGACCATGGGCTCAACAAGCACATTCAGACTCCTTATGAAAAACAGATCTGCCAGCTGAATGGCAGGAAGCTTATGAGTTTGTTTGCTGGGCTTCTCTGGATGTATAAACCAGTTGCTGCAGCTGTAAAAATGATATGACTTGTGCAGTAGTGATTTTCTGCACTGAAGGTGGATGCTGACAGGAGTTATGTACTGCAGATATTTTAGTTTACTCTGAAAAGACCATGCTGTAATACAACACTCCCAAACACAGAAGTCTGTGATTCTGATTTCTTCTAGCATGTGATTTTCTCTCCATCATTATCTTCTGTAGAATTATATCTGTGGGAAACCAGTTTCTATGACCGTGCTTTGCCTTGTAACAAGGAATTGTTTTCCCTTGTAGAGTTTAATATATTTTCAATCTAAAGCATACCTCAGTTTTCTGCATTTATTTGTTATATGCATTGGGGAAGAGCACGAGGGGCACAGAAAGAAGGCACGTGTACCTGTGTCAGCAAAGGTTAGGATGGAACTGAAAATCTGTTGCACCAGTTAGCAACTACTTAGACAGCTGCCTAGCTGGGTTTCTTCTGATTCTAAGTGCTCTCTGTTATTGCTAACACTGGCAAGGGGAAACTCATGGTTTTTATTTAGTGATCACTAACTATTCTGTGATGGGTTTAAAAATGCCACAAAGGAAGAATTAATAGCATTTCTCTGAAAACAGTACATGCTTACTGAATTTGAAGAGTAAGCCTCTTGTAGTCACTGTAGTACAAACACATAATGAGAAATCCTCACTTATAAAGATCTTTCGCTCTTGTTCAGTGTTTGTCAGGTTCAACTCCAGCCATGGCTTCCCAGTGGAGGTTGGTTCCGATGCCAGCATCCTCCAGCTGAAGGAGGCAGTTGCCCAGCGACAGGGAGTTCCAGCCGACCAGCTGCGGGTGATTTTTGCAGGGAGGGAGCTCAGCAATGACTTGACACTGCAGGTAAGAATCCCCTGGTAGCTTCTCTCCTGGACTACTGCCAGCTACACTGCCTCCGCCTCTAATGCTGCCAATCTGATGTTCATGCCTCAGATCTAATGGAATAAATAGTGCCTGGGGATTCCTTGAACTTTACTCCACACTGCTTCATTAATTCTGACCTTCTTAATTATGCATTAAAACAGCAAGCAGGAAGGGTAGGGAAAGAGAGAGAATATGAGGGAGAGAGCACGAGAGAGAGCTGTGCCTAGTGAATAAATGTTTACTGACTACAGAAGCAAACCGTGCACAATTTCTGTATCTGTTCAATTTCTATCTTACTTATTCCATTTGAATCTTAATGAAGAAGGATGTGAATAAATTGCTCTAAATCAGGCTGCACAGTCATCACATTTGATAGAATTTGTAACCCAATTGTGACCCCTGGAGGATAGCTGCAGGGCTGCTGCTGCTCCATGTGCTGCTGTGTCTGCTCAGATGTGTGCTGCTCAAGGGGTGGTTCTAGATCAGAAAGCACACAGAAGTGTACTCCAAACCACTGAACTCATAAACGTGTGAAGCTAAAAGAGGAGCAGAGAGCACAGAAGGGCAGCTATAAGTAGGTATCTGAATTTCAGCTTCTGAAGGTTAGCAAACTGTTCTCTTCAATAAATGCAAAGGGCTGTTCACCTGTGGTGAGCAGGAGTAAGCACTGAAAGAGAGGTTCAACTTGCTGTTTGTTGTCTCTACCAGTGCAGCTGCAGTTGCTTTATAAATATTTTTTTTATCCTGTATGTGCATTTGGTCGTTCACTCCAGTAGTGAAGGTTAAGCATAACATCACACATTTAAGACAATTGGGGAACTTGGGGGAACCTACTGGTGTTTCAGTTTAGTGAAATTGCTGTCCTTCTGCAGTAGTATCAAAGAGCTGCAGAAGCAATCTGTAGTAGTGGAGGTGATTGTATAAAAGATCCCTCACAGGCAAAACTATTCAGATTAATTGGCACTCATATCTCAGATGTATTGCTGTACTTAGAATGGCTGCTAAGCCCTGGTACAGAAAGGCACTGCTGTATTGATGACCTATCACTGCTTCTCCTTGGGTGTGATATTTATTGCTTTGCAAAGGGCTTTAGAGAGTTTCAGCGCACAAAGGTATAGAAATGTGAGTTGTTGTCAGTCTCCAATGCATCAGCTGTGAGAGTGTTGATGCATACATGCATGACATAAACAGCACTGTGCTACACTTAAATGTGAAAACACATATATGAAAGTGCAAGAATGAAAACAAAATCATGTGAATTGTAGAAGTTGTCATTTACCACTTGCTAGATTTGGGTGTCTGAGTTGTTCTGTAAGAAGCTTATGAATCACTTTGTTTTTCCTGGGAAGCTGTAGGTGTTGGTATTACTGCCATTTTATGTCAGCATGAAACACAGATTTCAACTCAGTTTGACCCTTGCAAACATGTTTGTTGTTGGCTATAACATACAGTCTGTTGCCTGGGTAAATTAAAGTTGCGTTCCAGATATACAGACCTGCTGATTACTTAAATTCATTGAAATGTCAGAATTACCACGTGTAGTCAAGACTCTTTGTTATTTAATAAACTGGATTTGGACTTACTGCTTTGATTCTCAGCTTCTAAAGCAGATAGGAAGGTCCAAAGCTGTCGCAGATGGTATAACCCTTACTTCTGTGTTTAAGTTTCTTAAACATTGCAATGATTGGTATCATCAATGGTGTATCAACTATATTTTTATTCTTGATGTTTGATTAAATGTTTGATTAATTTGCTTCTGTGTTCACATTTTTTTCTGTATGTAAATTTACTTATTTTGGAAATTTATCATCACAAGAAGAACAGTTGAGTCTTTGAGGTGTTTCATTTTCTGTGGTAGGCTCTTTGGGGTGTTTTTGTGTTAGAAGCTGGATGCTAATAAAAGTTGGGTGCTAGTGAAATACTAACTGCTGGCATTTATGTTGCCTCTGCAATTTCAGAGTTAATATCACATATGAGCAAATTAATTACCTCTTGTTTTCTAGACCTGTGGATTTGCATGCAGAGCAAGAAAAATATAATAGTAGTTTGTACTCAACTGATGCTTTAAAGTTATTTTATGATAACAGAATTTCTAGTAAGACCGTTTTGTACTTCCGTTTTTTGTAAATTACTTTTGAACTTATTTGCCCAAGGTATTGTGGAAGACTCTAGAGGTCAGTAAGGAGAACTGATGGTATTACAGATAATGAGATTACAGAGGACATGGGAAAAGCTGCAATAATTGCAGGAGTATGTGGAATACTCCAGGATAGCAAAATTTACTGGTTTTGTAGGTCACAGAACAACTAGATTTGGCTTGACAGCTACTTCAGGTTCTCATGTAGCTGATACAAAACATAACTGAGAATGTGGAAATGCGTTTGTTTTCCTGTTTGGAGAGAAGGAAACATCTTCCAGGTAGCTGAAACTGTAAGAAAGAAATAAAGCTGAAATGGGCAGAAATTAAAGAGAAATTATTGCAAGAAAGAAAGTGCCAAGCCAAGATATTAAAAAAGTAATTTGATATCAACAACAGTAAAAATATTGTGGGAAGGATAGAAGTGAAATATGTGTGGACACATTTAATTTGGTACTACAGATAAGTATTTTGTCCTTGAAAAAAGGGGGGAAGATTAGACACTGATTCAACTGTCCACAGGGAAGATCAGTATCTAAAATAGTGACTAAGGGACAAGTAGTGAAATTAGAGCCATGGTAAGGAAATACTGGTAATGATTGGATGAAGAATGAGACCTGCAAATTTGAATCTCATAAGAAGGAATTAGAGCAAGAAGCTGTTTCCTAAAAGCATAGCAAAAGGTGTCACTTTAAGGGTGCTAAACATTCTGAAGGGTGCTACTGATTACAGTTCACTTTGGAATGAATAGAAGTAATTAATTAATATAGAACAAAATATAGGAATCCTTTTGGAAGGCTGTCATGAGTATGGGAGAATGGGGCAATAAGAATGAAAGAACAAAACCACAACAGAGTCACCAACAGAATAAACAGGAAGTGGCTGCATGTCATGGACTTTGCAGTGTCCTAACAGGAGGTGACTGCTTACAAAATTGTCATTGCCTCCATGGCAAAATTAGTTAAGAAAGCTTCTGGAAACAAAATATGTAATAGGTATTGTTATACAATGAAAACAATTTCAAATTTGCTACTGGTAACAGCAGCAGTAATGTATTAGTACAGACTTCTCCTTTCTTGGAGAACTCAAAATCCCCTTGTGTGAGGAAGCTCTTTGCAACCATTTTACAAGAAAGATTCCTTGCCTTGCAGAGCTTACAGTGTAAATGCATAAAGCAGACAAATGGTATGATGGGAATCAGTAGCTTAACATGTCCAGTCAGTAGCATAACAAGGATAGAATTAAGTCTTCTCTTTCCCAGTCCTGTACCATTTCTTTTTGACAGTGTTCCCTCTGAGATGAAAATCTAGAAAATACTGTTTTTCTGTTTCCAGGAAAAAGAATAAACATGTGATTAGTAGCGGGAGTTGTTAGCTTTAGGGCAGTGCTCCTCTGAGATAGCTTCTCAGTCAGTGTTAGCTCGAATTTGGAGCATAGGCTTGAGGTTTGGAGCACAGGTTTCATGTGAATTTGATGTGGCAGCATCCATCCATATAGGTGCTTGCCTGAAGTAACTTATACATACATTCAGGAAACAAACATGACTAAAATTTATTGTTAAAAACTGATTTGTGAGCTCACAACCATAGCTAATGACTATAATGGAATGGCACAACTGGAATAGCAACATCAAAGATACAGAGAATTGGTAAGGAGAAATGGTACTATTTTTTGTCAGGAAGAGATATTTGAACAATGGAACACTGCATTTCATCGAAGAAGGACTTTGTGTACCTAAATGTATGGCAACATTCTTACTCTCAAAGCACATTTCAATACAATAGAACTTTCAGCAGTTCTTGTATTTCCCTGTTTCATTTTAGTGAAGGTTCAAAGAAGAAACCACGTGACACAGTGCAAAATGTGTCCCTAGCCAGCAAAACTCCCCCATATTTAGTTGTAAACAACTGAACACTAAGATTAGATTGGGTCTTTTGGCAAACACAAGTACTACCTTGTGTTACAATCTCCATCACGGCTGGGCTTCGCGAACGCAGATTTGGGAAGGGCTCTCCCCACGTGGGTGTTCCCTTCCAGCCTGCACAGTGGATTTTTTAGGTGAGGCACAGCGTGCGCAGAACTGGCCTCTTCCTTTAACTCCTAAGGTTCATCTGCCATGGCCGAGTGAGCTTGGACGGTGACTGTGAAGTCCTCAGGACTAGAACCTACAGCACCCAGTTGGTATTCCCAGGAGATCACCCATCCAAGTACTAACCAGGCCTGACCCTGCTGAACTTCCGAGAGCTGATGGGATCAGGCATTTAACTGCCTTGTGTTACAGCTTTATATATTAGGATACCAGATCACTCAGAGGAACGCCTTTGATGTTCAGCAGTTTTGTGGGTTACCAAATACAACTGAGCCAAATTGCATACTTAAATGCTGTTTGTAGAGATTCGCTCACAGGCATACTAACTGAATCAATCATCATATGTGAAATTCAAAGAGAGAAAATTATTTTATGTTTGTGTGTTTAAATCAGTATTTTTGGTCAATATTTGATCGACCTCTGAGTCTTTTCTTCTTTGTAAGGCTGGAAGAGATGTATATTGTACTTCTTGAAAGCAGGAAAAGCTAGCTGCATAATACTTAGGTATATTATAGTAACAAAGGAAATCTAGAGGTGCCACATCTGTGTTGCCAGGTAATGTGGACTGGGCTAAATGAGAGGATAACAGTCCTTCCCACTCTTGTTTCTTTTGATGGCTGCAGACTCACTGTGACAATAGAGAGCTGTTGAATAAATCTTTTCAAGACTTGTGATGCACCTCATGGCATTATACTCCCATAATAAATAGAGAAAGTACTGTGTAGCCATATTTAGTGTTACGTTAAGTTAGAGCTAGCTCAGGTCTGCAGATTTTCCGTATCTGTTGAAGAGGATACATGCTGGCAGATCAAGAGCTAAATGCATTAATAGATTTGACCTTCAAGCCCGGCAGCACATTTCCATTCTGCTTTTAATGCATTTCTTCTTTATATTTTCTATGCTAAGTTTTTCCTGGAAGTAGAAGACTAGAGAAATATTTAACTATGGCTACATGAGGGATAAATTATCTTCTAGCAGTTTATCAACTATAAAATGTGAATGGGTCATTTTTGATGAGGTTGCAGATTTTATTATGTCCTTGAAGTTTGCTGGTTCCTTCTCAGTTCTTCTGACATGTCTTAATATGTTTTAGTTGGCCTGATAATTATTGAGGAGAAAGTGTGGGGAACTTTCTGCAATGTGCAGTCTGTACAAACTTGTATTTAATTTTTCAATATATCTGAGTGAATTCTGTGTTGTCTGCTCAGTCTGGTTCATGGTTCCCTGGAATAAGGTTACTGGTGCCAGTATTCTTATAGGAGTTTTACTGACTTGTATTTCTGAATGACCTGTGCTGCCCCTTTAGATTAATTTCCAAATTTCTAAATATGAGTTTCTTTTGTTTCCTGCTTTGCTGACAGTTTCAGTAAGTTTGCATGAAATTTGGTAAGTTGCTAAAAAACTCCTCTGGCAAATCACTTTAGTTTTTCTCAAGACATATATAGTGTTTCAGGATGAAATTATCTTGGAAATTGCACAAGTGTTAGGTGAACTTTTGTTTTCTATCCACATACTTGCATTAGGCAGGCTCTTGTTGAATCCTTCTCCCTTATCATGAGTATAGCCCAATTCATATGTTTACAGT
>JAWWLZ010000118.1:32538454-32593196 GCA_035041345.1 Poliocrania exsul
ATGCAAATGAAAGCTCTCTCTCCTGTTTCTCTGAAGGATTGATGCATTTCTGACTTGTGAGCACTGCACAGTGTCAGAGGAAGATTGACACAGAATGGGTTCATGCCTCAAGTAGCCACAGGAGTTAATCTCCTTCTGTCTCTGCTTGTATATGTGTCAGTCATAAAGCAATCTGTGAATTACTTATCTTCTGATATAATTTCAATCTCTCAGAAAAGTTATTTTTCTGTTAAAAAGGATTGACTTTGCAAGACCCCTGCTGGCTATAGGAAATATTGGAAAAAAAGCCATCAATAAATAAGTGAATCACAGAACTGGAGAGAGAGTTCACTTTGTTCACATTTATGGACACTTTCATACGTTCCATTGTTTCACTGATTTAGAAACATGCTACTTCCATTGTAAGGTAATTTAGTGTGATGTATTGTGTATTTATAGGTAAAACTAAAAATTGAATTTTTCTAGCAGCAGAGAACAGTAACAGCCCTGCAGGATATACACTAGCTCACAGTTAGGTCAGTACCTGCAGGTTTAAAGTTGTGCTGTACTGGACACTATTAGTTAACACTGGGGTTTCTAGGGCTGCTTGCATGAGGGAAGTTGCATTGGAGTTCAGAAGAAAGAGTATTTGAGAGAGAAATAACCTTTCCTAAAATGAGAGAAGGATGAGGTTTTCTTTGGAGCCTTGTTTTGCCACTGCCCACTTTGAAATCTCTTTGTGGTAGCTTTGTTTGATCCTTTCTGAAATGTCAGCATGCCAATGCCTTTTTAAAAGGTGTATACCAGGGAGAGCATACAAGGTCTTGTTGTTGAAGAATTGTGTGTCATGTCCTGACTTCATTACACTACAGAGAGGAGGCTGAAATATGTTTTTTAATGTCCTTGTAACTCAGTTATCTTCATAGTTCTGTAACTTCATGTTGTTTTGAAAGGGACTGCTTCCATTTTCTCAAGGATAATGGTATTTAGAGACATGACTTATCTGGCTATGTTAGGCTAGAAGCTTCCTGCATGAGTCAGAGGAAAAGCTTTTATATTTATACAAATTAATTTTTGACCGTTTTTCAGTGTAACAGTAATTTACATCCATGTGATTTGATTTTATCAGAGTGCATTAATTAACTCCCAACCTTTAATCCTAGAATGTGGACTGCCCATTTTGAGGTGCTACAACGTGCTGCTGTGAGTCCAAATGACTTACAGTGCAATCTGCCAATATTGCTGCTTTTGAATTTTAGTCCACTGTTACCTGGACTATATGAGAGGTTCTTTCTTGTGAAGTCAAGGTACCTTGACTGTGTAAGAAAAAGTACTCTTTCTGGACCCCCTGCTAATTCACTTCTCATTCAAACTTTTGTTGTTGTTGTTGTGTTTCTCAACTGTGTTTACTACAGTCAAAATTTCCTCTGATGCAGAGTTCAGGCTGATGATCAAAGGTCTCACAGAACAGAATTCCTATCCTGCAGCTGAATGAGGAAAAACCAAACTTGCATTCTTTTGTTATCAAACTTCCATTTAGACGTGTAGACTTTGATTTTTTTTGTTTTATACTTTATGTCTTCTGTAATTGGTTATGCTTTTATGTAAGATAGGTCATATACTGCTTGTTAAGCAATTTTTGTGTTTTAAACTTGAGTGTTTGCAGAAGGACTGAGGTGTTATATCTTTTCTCCTGCCTACAGCAGCCTTCCTTTTCAGTTCAGTAGGAAGATGTGTATTTTGTCATATATTATGTCAGTGAATAATAGAAAAAACTTGATCCCAGTTAATTTTCAACTCTTGGTTTGGAAACAATAAAACTGGAAAGCAAAGGTGTATGTTCATGATGATCGCAACATCAAGATGACCATGACGTGGCCCTGCCTTGGTCAGAGGTCCCTTCCAGCCTTAACCATTCTGATAAGCATTTGTGAAACTTAACAAAAATTTGAAAGATAGAATTGCTTGAAATTACTTTTGAAAAGCCAAACAAACAAACGTTTGCCATTGCAAAAATACCCTAAAACAAACACTGTTGTTCATTTTAGGATTCAAAGTAACATTTGGACTGTCATAGTTTATAACTGATTCTGCTTAATTACATTCTATATTTCCTGTCTGCCCTAACCCATAAATATGAATGATTTCCGCAGAGAAATAACTGTGGAAATAATTGTGGTCACTTGTACAATAAGGAAACTGAAAATATCTTATTACAAAGCGAAACAGAAAATACATTGATATAGTATTGTATGATTTTATGTTGCAATTTAATTGCAGCTGCAGATGTGATTGGTTTCAGCTGCATATAACTATTAAAGGTGGTAACCCTTTATAGAATTCTTCAGAGTATTAATTTTTGCTGGTATTTTTATTCACAGTAAGTATGTATCACAACTGCATCTCTTAAGTATTTTCCAAATTTTGAATAACATGAGGATTTGCATCAGTGTTGACAAAATTCTTTCCAAAATGGCTAAATGTGTGGTTCAAGTAGTATATTTCATACTGTTTTTCTTAAAATATTCTAGTTTTGTTTTAAGGTTTTTTATGTATTACAGGTTCCAATAATATCAAGCTTAGTTTTTTCAATTTCTTTTCATGTTTCAGATACTAATGGTGTTCCTAAATAACTTCTCTTCAGTGTTTGTTCCCTTTTCAATCAATAGAAGAAAGACAGCAATCAAAAAAGTAAATATTCTTCAGACTTCAATCCCCAGGCCCAGCAAGACAAAGCATGAGTTAGATTTTCAACAAGCTAACAAATGCTCTTGTTCTTTTAAGTAGATAACTAAATACAAGAATGAAATATAGATTAAGGTGATTTTACTGCATTTATACTGGAGACACTTTGACCCACTTTAATGGAGTTTGCTCTAAAAAATGCCTGCACTAAATTGTGGCCTGTGGAGCTCGAATTGCCTCTTTTCTCTGGGCCCTCATTCCACAGGCTTGCCTTGGCAGATGGTTTAATTCTCTCCTGTTCTTCTTTCCACTTCAACCTGATCAGTCAACACTTGCTGTTCTTATGCCCTCATGGTTCTGGTCCCTGCAGTATGTAGATTTCTGCCAAATATTTTACCAGTTTGCCACAATGAATATGTTTATGCTATATAATTATGAAGTCGCATACTTTTTTATTCAGCATAAGTTATCCCTCATTAGTCAGTCCTTAGAAAGTATACAAAATTTTTTTAGTTTAGGTGCTAAATGTCTTTCTGTAACAGTGTTGGCTATTGTGTGTGTGACATAATGTGGTTATTTAGTCTCTGAGTTCTTATAGCAGGCATTAACACTGATTAGTATCAATTACTTCTTCATTATTAGCAAATGTCAGGGAATAGAAATGTATTCCTTAGTGTTCCCCGGTAAAACACATTCTAATGCATGCAAAAATGCTATTATGCGAAGCATGTACAACTTCCAAATATATTTAAGCAAAAAGTCTTTTGGCAGTATATCTAGTTATTTTTGTAATGAGTTTCCCTATCTTACAGGATTCTGGCATTACATACCGACTTCTACAGTTTAGAAGCTGTGCATTATCACGCAGGTTGGCACACGCTCAGGTACCTTGCTGATTTCAAGGACTAGCACTCCTTATTTACAATATGAGTCCGATATACAGAGGATGTCACTTGGCATCTTCACATGTTGAGAGCATAGAGCAACATCCTGCTTTTTCCCAAACAGTTAGGGCTCTCTCAATGAACAAACAGCTTAATGATGTCTACAGCTACCAGCTAAGTATCCTGTGTTAGGTGAGAGGATAAAGGCAACTCTGTCCTGTGCCCAAGGTACACAGGTATGAGCTCCAGGAAGGCTGCCAATGAATAAACTTCAGCTTCAGAAACAGCAGATGAAGAAACATCCACTGGAAAATTGCCAGTCTACTTTCCAGACTCTTCCAATTTAAATTGTCCTGTTTTGTTCTTCACCTTTATTCTATAGTTCAGAGTATTCCATCTAGAATTAATTTCTTCTTTCCTTGAGCCAAATAAAGCCAAGTCACACATGATCTAGTTTGTGAGTTTCAAGAGTTCTCTCTGGACTTTAACTACAGCCATTAGTAATGCAATGTTTTGTTCCTTCTTCCCCAATTGTCTCAAAAGAATTTAAATTTGAAAAGAAGAATTAATTAATTGCCTGCAAAACTGAAAAAAAAAAAATCCTTGTTTTTTGCTTCCCATGAAGAGTTATGATAGAAGATAGGGTGATATTGAGGCCACTTGTTGAGCCACCTATATAACAGTATTATCTTTGTTAAATGGAGTTTCTTCTCACTCTACAGTATTTGCTTTATTGCACTAACAGTTCTTCTCTAAATATTATTTCATTATTTCAGTGTGTTATTGTGATTTTATGAATTATGGAGATGCTATTTTGTTTTGCTTTACTGAGTGCTTAAATTCACTGTAGTTGACTTTTTCTCTGTGTTTTTTTTTTCATTAAGATAATCATACTAATTTTAATGTGCTTCCAAGCTGCTCTAACAAATTCACAGCACAAATTCCATTTTCCGTCAAAATTATCTATTATTGATTCCATTATCATCAGTTTCATTATCTATCTATTTGTGCTGAGTTTGGCCCAGGTAGAATTACTTTTCTTCACAGTGACTAGTATGGGGCTTTATTTCAGATTTGTGCTGAACACAGGGTTGATGATATAGAGATGTGTTTGTTATTGCTGAGCGGAGCTCACACAGAGCTAAGGCTTTTTCTGCTTTTTGTACTGCCACGCTGACAAGGATGGATGGGGGTGCACGGGAGGTTGGGAGGGGACACAGTCAGTACAGGTGACCCAAACTGACCAAAGGGCTATTCCATACCATAAAAAATAATGCTCAGTAGATAAAGTGGGGGAAGAAGGAAGAAGGGGAGGATGTTTGGACTGATGCCATCTGTCTTCCCAAGTCACTGTTACATGTGATGGGGCCCTGCTCTCCTGGAGGTGGCTGAACAACTGCCAGTGGGAACAGTGAATCAATTCCTTCTTTTGCTTTGCTTGTGTGCATAGCTTTGGCTTTCCCTGTTAAACTGTCTTTGTCTCAACCCATGAGTTCTCCAGCTTTTACCCTTTGGATTCTCTTCCCAATCCTGCTGGTGGAGAAGTGGCTGCGTGGGGCTTGGCTGCTGGCTGGGGTTAAACCACAATACTATTATGTATCATTTCATTGATGGCTCTGCAATGAGTGTTTTTTGTTATTACATGAGAGGCAAGGACTTGGTTCTTATTCTTGTCTTGTTCCCTGAAGGAGTAAGTCCTTGGAACTCTGCACAAAGAAGAGTAAAACCCTTTTCCTCACTTCCCATCCATTCTGTATCCTCTTAGGAAGCCATTTTAACAAAGTCTTAGGAATGTGATTTCATATTCTCCATACTGGAGGAAGAAAGTTTGTTTGGCATGTGAATTGGTAAAAGCAGGGTTTAATGACAGATTGCTCCAGACCATCCATATGAAAGCCTTTCATATGGGCTAGAGACTGCAGAGTGGTGGCAAGGCTCCTGTGACTGTAGTGTTGCTTTACTAAGAAGGAATCCCTTTTCTACCTTTACTGCTATTCCCATTCAAGTTATATGGCAGCATCATCTGTTGTCTGGGACATTTTAAATGTCCATTACTTTGAAAGTCTCACATATCCCTAGCATTATGAACAATGTCAACACACAGTTTAACTCCTGTTGCTTCATTAACAAACTCTTTAAATAAACCAACTTTTAGGGATCAGTTCTTGAATTGCTGTCTAAAATGGCTATCATCTAAATACATATTCCTTAGTATGGTTATTCTGCCTAACTTCCTTTCCTGCATCAGATAGGCCCTCCCCTGTCTCTTTCCAAGAATCTTTCTTCTTCATTGGCAGGTCTTCATATGAGTATCTTACAAAGGTACTACACAATAGCTACTGCTGAGAGAAAGAAAGGTGATTGGTGCTCCATTAAAAAAATGAGTCATTTTTTAGAAGTTTGCAGGTGGTGACCTTGTGCATTAGTAGGACCCCTGCCTGAGAAGGAAGATGGGTTTGTACTCTGAACCTGTAAAAGCCTCACTTCTGAAACAAACAGCAGATACACCATATCAATTTAGTGTATGCTAAAGATGTGAAATTTGTTGGACCTTAGACCACTCCATCAAAGTGAAGATTTGAAGTAGAGATTTTTTAATTATTATATAGTTAGTTTTAGTGTTCAGTTATTTTGAACTTTTTGATTATTAATGTCCATCTGGGATGTCACTGAAAGAGTCATTTTCCAGAACTCATGTCTGCAGCTTTGCTTTGACATCAACAGAAAGAGTCAATTTATTGTTTAATATTTCCTTTTAAATGGATTTTGATTTCTGTAGAGATTTTGATAAACCTGTTTCTCAGATGCCTTCTCTGCTAGTACTCTACTCAATGTAAAGAGTGATTATGCTACTGCCAGCTGACCAAGGCATTTTTGGTATCTAAATCCTTGCCTCTATGTTAAAAGGCTAAGAGGCCACCTTCTTCACTAAGCCTCTATTTTCATTTTTCAAGTGCAGGAACTGGAGGGCTTTAGGAATTAGAATACTTTTGCAGTCCTCAGTCAGGAAAGGTATGATTAATAGGAGAGATGTTTCCCCTAGGTAAATCCAGATTTTCAGCGTAGTGTGTCTCCATCAGTCTGCCCCTTTCACACAGCTTTGCTGTTCTGCATTGCTTACTATGGTGGCAGTTTCCCCACTTCTGATGAAGTCTTTTAGCTACCTTCTATACATGGAGAATTTATTATTTTTTCCTAAGATCCCTTAAGGATATTTTTGGAAGCTCCTCTTATGTGCTTTTCCTGCCTTGCCCTGGTAATAAAAGCACCAGTCATTCTGACTAGTCCTTACATTGTTAATGTACCAGCCATTTGAATCTATAGTTGTGACTTACAGCAGGATGGTAGAAGAAAGCCATTGCTCCTAGGTGATCTTTTTCCCCCCTTTCCCCCCTCCCCTGTTTTGTTTTTTGGGACAGAGTCTGTATTACAGTGCCCTTTAGAACCCCAGAGTGTTATCTGAATTTCAGTTAAGTTGGAAATTAGCTGCCAGAAGAATCCCTTTCTGTAGGTTTTCTTCTGTTCACATCTCTAATCAAGAGGGCTAGAAAAGAAGCACTTGCACCATGGATGATATTTTTCTGTCTAAGTGTCTAAAAAAAATAGTTATAAAGCCACAAAGATTGGTCTGTTTCTGGCCACCATACCACCTTGTGTGCCATTTAAGCAGAAGTCTGACAATTTCTTTCAGAGAATCACTTTCCCTAGAGCTGCAGAGCTGCTACTGGGATCTTTACACTCAGGGAAGTCTAAAGCAAAGAAAGGCTGCAGCATACACTACCCTTTTATTTCCATGAAAACTGCACACAGAGGGCAGACCCAGCAAGTATTGTTAAAGAAAAGGATGTGTAGAGTAAGTAAGAATGCACTAAAAACCCAAAAAAAAGTCATACAATACAAGTGAAAACACAACCTTCCTTTATTATTTTTCTTGGGCCAGAAAAACAGTGTGACTCTGAACCACTTCACCTTACAGTAACACAATTATTTTCATGTTCAAATTTCACATTTAAGTAATTCTTTCTTTTTTTTCCTGTGATGGATTTCTTTAGGAGAGGAGAGCTTGAAGTTATGCAGCCTCTTTTTCTCATGGAGTGGTTTTTCATTCAAGTGACCAGCATCTGAGTATTTCTTATTCTAAATTATGTTTTATTATTATTATTGCTTGAATAATTTCAGCATCTAAAGTTGTGATTTCCAAGGAAAAAATGAACAGATCAAAAGGACCATCTACTGTTGGGAAAAAAAAAAAGTATCACTGAGCAATTTCCAAAGGAACCTATCTCTATCAGAAATTAAAGAAAGAAAAAAACCCCAAAACAATCCTTATTTTTTTCTTTGCAGGTCATTGTCTGTAGCAGAAAAAAAAAGTAGGATTTTTTTTCTCTCATGAGAGGTATCTATTCCTATAGGTGTAAAGTGTGAGATCTTAGAGTGGTTTAGGAAAAAAAAAGAATGTTTGATTATCAGTAATCCTATTTTCATCAATAAGTTATTTTGTTATATGTACTACCTCAATGAAAGCTGCTCAGTTGAGTACTTGTTTTCAGTTAGGAAAATAAAATTAGATTGTTTCTTTTTTTTTATGATGCTATAAATGCATAGACAATATAAAAACAAAATTTGGCCATACTTTCTTGCTCCCCCTGAACTGATTTTTATACATTAAATCCTGACTCTACTCTGGATAGATTAGTTTTGAGACATGCTGGTAAATGTAAAATATTCTCTTTTATTGCATTATTGCATGGAAAAATTCACCACTTGGGGTAAATTTTAATGATACTGTGAAGCAGACAATGTAATGGACTTAACAGAACAGAAACAATTGAGTATACATTTGACAAAAGTGAGGCTTTAAGTGTCAGATAGCAAGAAATTCCTGTTGGAAGTGTTGCCCCGTTGTTCACCTGTGAGCTTCTAGGGTGCTGCAAGAGCATGGACCAAAATTTTAAGGTTCCATGTGAGTCTGCTCTCACAAGAGCCAAGTACATGTTTAGACCTTTGCAAGAATGTTTCCAAGGCTTTACAGATCTTTTCAATCAGTTGAAATTACACATGAAATGAAATTTAAATTAATAATTTTTTCTTTAAAATGCAGATTGCTTTTGAAGTGTTGCTTTAACTCTGGTCTCCAAGCTTCTTTCTCTTCCCTTATGCTTCTGCTGCTTCTTTCTTTAGCCTTTTTCTGTAAAAAAATATTTGATACTAAGTCACATTTTATGTATAAATGTTGGTTGCATTGTCATGCGTGAGGTCCTAAATCAGTTGTTCATACATGGAACTTTGAAGAAAACATGTTCTGTATTTGATCTAAGTTTGAAGTGGTTTCTAGCTGGCCTGTTCTGGGAGGGGCAGAGGAGGGGCTTTTTAAGCACAGAAGAGGGAACCTTGTATCTCCATGGGAATGAGGCTAAAACAATGGCTTTTGCTCTCTGAAGCAGTAGGTGTTGGACCTGTGTGAGATCGAGGGATTTTACATACTGTGGATTTCTTACAGTCATCTAGAGGTTTTGGGTTTTTTTAATTCGTGTTTCAGGGTGTTGTTACTGCTTTTAGAAGAGTTTAGAAGCTGCAGATTGTAAAGTCCCATAAATCAAACTGAGACTGCTATCAAAAAACTGAATTATAGTCCTAGGAAGGAGGTTTAGAACTAGCTTTCCAAAACACATGTGATTTTTTTTTGTATGTTTTATTTTTTTTAAACCACAGTTTGTTCTATTTTTTTTTTAATTACTGTTCACATTTATTAGTACAGCAAATTATTTTGGGCCTGAAAGGCAGGAAAGTTTTCATACTCCAGCTATGAGTAGAGAATTACAAGAGCCTCAGAAATCACTGTTCCTAATAATGGACTTCATCCTCTGTTCTCGTGTGAAGACACCAAAACCAGGTCTGTTTCAGAACTGTAAAGCTTAGAGGAAGCAATATAATTTATTAGAATCAGAACCACAGATTCCTCCAAATGAAGATGTTTCTGTAACAGTGTGCAATATGGTGGAAGTTCCTTACTATTGCCTGACTAGAGCTCTTTTCAGTCTCTAACTGCATTAGCTGTAGCTTTTGCTTTCTGTACTTCACCAACATCTTACATATGAAAGCGCTGATAAAAATGATCCTCAGTAGGCTGTGTGAAGGACATGTTTCAGGAATGCCCCAGACAGAGGCCTTCCCATGCTACATACAGACAAGGCAGTGATGCCTGGAGCCACTTCTGGTTCAGTTTTGTGAGCTTGGAACCAGACACACTAAGTCAAATGATGAAGGTGCCGCACATTTGTTTTTAGTTTTTATGTGTAGCAATCTTCAGCTGAAACATCTGCTATAATGAACTTGACATTTGCACTAATGACAACATCAGTTTACTTAATGTCCTGCATGAAATTTGCTTCCAAAAAGAGTTGTTCTTTTTCAAAGTGGAATGTGAATCTGCTGCTTGAGTTTTTGGGACTCATGATAGAACTGGCCTTGTGTGGCCAGTGTGGCCGATAGCTGGCAGTAAGGTTGGACACTGGGAAAGAGAACAGGAAGCAGCAAGGCTGGCTGAGAAGAAATATTCTAGATTTGCTGCTGACAGGACAAATTTGTGAATCCAGGGAGCAGCAGTGCATGGAAGCAGTTAATGAAGACTGAATCCAGTCTCCTGTGCTTCAAATTGGTTTTTGTTTTTGTTTTTTTTTGTTTGTTTGGTTGGTTTTTTTAAATGAGGCTTGGAAGATGGGACAATTTATTTTTAAAAAAGTAGAATGATTGTGACATAAGACTTTCTGTATAATTTAGTTCTATTTCTAATAAAAAAGACAACTGTTTGTATAGAAAAATCGAAGGGGAGCAATTCAGATTTATATAGACCCTGTGAGACTGTAGGCAGATATCAGCTGAGAAGCAGCAAGGCCACACCTGCGGTTGTCCGGTAAAGGAGAAATCTCTCCCCCGGGAGTTCTTAGCAACTCCCCAGAAGTTTCTCATGAGAACTCTTCAGGTTTCCCACAGGACACCAGAGATGTTCCTGAAAACAGTCAGGATGATTTCACCAAAACACTGGACTTGTGATATATGGATTATAACCAATTAGAGTTTGCAGTTAGATGATGTGAGATTCAATTTAGCCAACTGATTGTAGACTTAACCCTATATAAACCGTGTGCAGTGTGTAATAAATGGCATTCGCTTGATCACATTGGTCTGGCGGCTGGTATCCTTATTCCTCCACGCATTTATTGTTTACTTTAGACAACTACTTGTTTAGAAATTCTCTCTGGCTTTGTAGATACTGATAGAAAACTTCCTTCAGAGCAGCTAGCCAGAAAGAAAAGAAAGAAGCTGTTCAGTGTCACAAGACACAGACCAATATAATCATGTGATTATGTCTTTATCCAACTACTTGGTGAATATTTGTCATCAAGTTCTTTGTGTGTAACAGAACCTGTTGAGATTAAAGCTATCCACTGCAAGAGAACCAAAAAAAAAAAAAAAAGAAATCTTCATTAGCGTTCTCTGTCTGAAGGGAAATGCTTGAATTCAGCACTGTATATAAAACAACAGAACAGTGAGGATTTTATTTCCAAATGAGAGCCTTTTTATTTCCATTTCCATAATTTTCTTTTTATGGTAGCGCAGCTAATAACAACATGATGCATCATAACAAAAAGCGATGAGACTAAGGGAACTGCTTCTTTGATGTGACATCAGTTATATGGCTTTGAATTTGGAGATTTGTAAATTGGGTAAAACATTGGACTCACTTCTGTGCATAAACAAGCAAGTACGATGTTAAAAACTCATTTAATCTGAAATAACAAATTTAGCCTTGATTGTTCTAGCCATAGCTGATTTTTGCTAATAAAAGCATGAAAATGTGAACTAAATATAGCCTCAATTTTCCAGATGACTGACTATGCCACAGGGCGGGAGCTTTTGACATTAGGGCATCTCTTGGATCAGTTTCTCGTTCTTTTTCAGTTCCAGCTTTTATGTACAGATATTTTTGTAAAACTAATGCCAGTATAACCCCAGTACATCTTAGAAAGTCGTCCACTCATCTTTTACAAAAGGACAGATATTTTCCCTTTTTCAGTTTATACTAAACTTGAAGAATAAGCAGGACATTTTAGTGCATACCAGTTTGGCTTTTTGATCTTCATTATCCTTCTTATAGTGCAATTTCTGCAGATTATCTTGGAAGGGTAAAGGTCACAAGTAATAATGTTGTGGGTTTGCGAAATGTTTTGAAATATCTAAATTATGGTGATGACTTTGTGTTTGCAAAGTATATTCAACTGTGTAGATATTAACACCTCCTGCTATTTTTATTAATTGCATTGATGCCAGTCATATATAAATAATTCATCCCCCTCTTGCTGCATTATTCCTTCAAATCTATGTGTGTTTATATAATTCAAATTTTATTTGGATTTGTGTCAAAACAATGCAACTTTGGTTGCAAAGTCAAGCACCAGAAAGTTGAAAACAGCGTTTATATGACTGTCAGTACAATGTTAATTCAGCCCCAGTTTGCATTCAGCTGGTGGGCTGAGTAATGTCCTGTGGAAAAAACAGTATCCAATGGGGTAATTAAAATTTATATCACACTGTGCAGATGCGGGTGCAGCAAGGAGAGAATTAAATTTACACAGTCAACTGTGTAAGTCTGGCATTTCCCAACTTGCAGATGCTTGACTTTGCAACCTCAGTGCGCTTAGAAACTATGCTATTGCTGACGATTCCTAATTTCCTTTAAGAGACTAAAGAAGGAAGCTGCGATAGACTGGACTGCTGAAAACCCCGTCTGGCAGTGTCTTTTGGGATGTTGGAGATGTCGATTTTTAAACTAAACAGCTGCCCCCCTGAGCCACCGGACTCTCCATGAATTAGTTTGCTGCAAAAGCTGAAGGGGAAGAGAGTGTACTGATACAAGTTTCTTATTGACTAATCGTACTCTAGTCCTGTGTCCAGAGGCATGGATTTCTACTGTGTTGGAAGGCTGGAGTAAGTGCTGAGTTATAATCAGGTGAAAATGGGATCATCTAACTGACAGACTTAATTAGGTTGTATCTCTACTTACATAATATGTGGTAGGAATATTTTTAAGGCAGAAAGCAATAAATGCAAAACTCACAGAAATCAGTCTGTCTATCAGTATAAAGGGAGTTAAAAAGTGGTTTTAGGCATAAAATGAGGAAACATACTGTACCCAAGTGACATGTAAAAGAGATATGTAAAGAACACAGAATGACATTGGAGTGTGGATGTAAAAAGTCAGTTCTTCCCAAAATTCATTTGAGTTTCATGTACACTCTAAAATTTGGCACTGAATCTGAAAAAATCCTTTGCTGCTTGATGCTATGAATTTAATGATACTTTTTTTTCAATACACTTTTTGTTTTCATAAGGTTCTTTATGTGAAGAAGAGTCAATTGCTGGTTTATAGGTAAGGGAAAATAACAAAGGACTCAAATTTCCTTCTGCATAATAACAAACAATTCAGTACTGTTACTGTTGCATGGTCATTTGCTATTATTGTGGTTTCTTTCCTCTGAAGTCTAAAATAATACATTAAATTGTAAGTGCCAGAAATTGTGTCACTGAGGGAAAGTATGAGTTCTGTATCAATGTTAACAGTTGATACATTTACATTCACATGGAAAATGGAGATATTTCTTTCTTAGAAGAAAACGGGAAGCTGTGTGCTTCATGAGCACCAGGGAAACATACTGGAGGTGTTGAATGATCCAGGCATCTAAGGAGGCTGACTGGCAGGGGCTCCAAATAGTTTGGAATAAGTTTCTCTGTTGTAATTTTCCCTTCCAAATACCCACTGGGGCCTTCACTTGGCCCCATAATTTCTTTTGAATTATCTTTTTAAAGTATATTCTCATTTTGTGGTTTTGTTTTTTTTTTTTCTAGCCCATAAATAACATGCAGAATAATTGGTTCACAGACATGCACAGAGGCTTGCTCTGCTTTTAGAAAGTTGCAGGGATAGCTGTGTAGGTTAAGAAGTGAATCAATGTATAGGTAAGTCAGCAATGCTCATAAAAGCCTCATGCAGACATGAGTCTTGTGGCAGAAGAGAAAATTATTCTTCTATTGGTATTTTGTTCAGAGAATTGTTTTGATGCTATAGCATCAGAATTATTTTAACCAGAATAAGACTTCTGTTACTATTACTCTGAAAAGACTTATTTATCAATGTTGACAAAGTTTTCTCTTCCATATACTAGAGATTTGGACGACAAACTTTTGACAGATACTCTGAACATTCAAGAGCAAGCGTGAGAAATCTGCCCTCTTTTTACAGTACAAATTCCACCAGAAAGTTTCCCTCTGCATGCAGACCTATCATTAAACATTCTTTCATTAAGCTTGTGTGCACTGCTTCCACTGTGGGTGTCTCAAAGTTAGTTTTTTTTAAAATGTGACTGAATATTTTCTTGTTTCTTTTTTTTCCTTTTGATAATTCAAATTAAGGTAGATTTTGCTGGTAGTATTAAGTGGGAGAGAATTAAAAGCAGGGCCTGAATCTGAGTCTTCCTGTTTATACTTGACTCATCTAACCCCTGAGCTGTAGAAAGGATCATGAACTGATACATTAAAACTTCAGGAATCAATTGTGAAGTGCCTTACCCAGCATTAGGCTGATGGCTGGGACCTGCTGCCAAGGATAGACTCTGATTTGGGTGGTGATTTGAGAACCTGGGCTTCCAGGATGGCTCATGGATGGACCTCACACCAGAAATTTCATTCTTAACTGAAGAAACCTGTCCCTACAAACAAATCATTGAAACTAGTATTCTTGTACAGTTAATTTAACAACATCCTCTGATGAAATGCATAGCTGAAAAATGCCTGAAAAGACCCTGTTTCTTGTTTGGCAGACAGCAGGTATTATGTTCTAGTTTTGTAACTTACATTGTCCTATGTATTCTTTAATCAGCCAAAGCATTCAGTGAAGCTGAATGGTATTATTTACTGTAGACTTATATATATATTAGCAAAAGACTATAAATTTTGCCTTTTATTCCATGTTTCAAGAAAAAATAATTTGTTTACAGTAGCATCATGAGCCACTGTAAATTTGGATCCTAAAATATAGAACTGTGATTAAAAATACGTATGCTATAACTGCAGGGCTTTTTATTTTCTTCCACTGATTTTCATTATAAATGAATTAGTTTTTCTTTTTAAGAACACATTTGCAATTTAATTTTTCCAGCTATCAAGCACTAAACACTTGATTAGCTTAAACTAAGAGGATTCGAGAAAAATTCTTCATGCATGATTTTCAGCTTCAAGTAAGATGTAATAGAATAAAATAGATGTTAATTAAATACCTCTGGTGCTGTCTTAGGTTATGCAGAGAGAAAATTAGGCCAAAGCCCAAGCAGAACATAATCTGGCTACTCCCTTAAAAGACAATTAAAAATGTTTTTATAATACATCAACAACAAAAGGAGGCCGAAGAAGAATCTTCATGACAAAGAATGAGGAAAAGGGTGAGGTGCCTAATTCCTTCTTTGCCTCAGTCTTTAATATGTCCCCAGATACTCAGCCCCTGAGCTGTGAGATGGCAATGGGGAGCAGAATGAAATCCCCATAATACAAAGGGATATGGCAGTGGCCTGCTACACCCTTTAGACACCCACAAGTTTATGGGATCCACCCAAAGATATCAAGGGACCTAGTGGAAGTGCTTATCAAGTCACTCACAGTCATTTTTGGTGGTCCTGGCTAGCCAAAGAAGTCCCAGTTCACTGGAAGTCAGCAAATGTGACACCTGCCTACAAGAAGGGGACAGAAAAATGTGCCTTGCAAAATTTTACACCCCTGAAGTTTTGGGACATAGAGATGTAGAATTTTGAATTAAAAAAAAAAAAAAATTACATTAAAAATACAGCAATTACAACTAAAGGCAAAGACTAGGAAGTTTAAATACTCAGGCAGTTGTTGGCAGTTGCATTACTTCCAAGAAAAAGAATCCTAAAGGCTCCTGAGTCTCTTCAGTAACCTCAGTTGGAAGTAAGGTATATCAAAAGATGCTTTGGACTTCAGTGTAGCTTATGAGGCTCTATTGAAGCAATACCTGCATTGGTGGAAACTTTTGGTAATTTTCTTAGAGTAAATCAGTATTATAGACCTATTCCCGAAAAAGTACATCTGTAGATGAAGTAGGACTGGTATGTTTTACTGCCTGCTGTTACCTGGGCAGTGGAAAGCCATTCTATCAGTATTTGATACTTTTCTGTATTTCATTAGTTTGACCAAATTTGAAGTGAATTGTTGTCTTACTGTCTCTCAATATGGGAGTGATAGAGCAGGGGCTCATCAGGCAATGAGCTTCCTGGGAAGGGCAGATAAATAAGGTAAAAGGGGACTCCAAGAAATGCTGCTTGTTTGGCTGAACCCATGGTCTTTTTTACCTTGCTGTTTGTACTGTTATAAAAGCATCTATTTGTTCAGATGGTCTGTTGGAGGGAGATATTCTGTGGGCATAAAGCAATTCGCCTGTGGCTCTGGTACTCAAGGGAGCCTGTGTATTGTGATCATTTCTGAGGCACCGATGGGTCTGTTCACTGTCAGATCCTCTCCCGTTTGGTTTCTGTATTCTAGTGCTGCTTAACTCAGACATTGAACAGGGAGATACCCAAGAGATGGCTTTACCTGACCACTACAAAGGAAAATTGAAGCCTTTTCTACTTGCTCCCCTGCTTTTCATTAGGATAGCTAAATACCCCATAGCATCCTGATTTTATAAGTAACATGCATGGTACTGGTTTTCCACTGTTATTGTGGTTTAGGATTTTTTTTAACTTTCCATTTGTGCTGCACATTGATAGCCATGAAAGAACATACAGAGCCCACATTAGCTTCTTGCTGAATTTTGTCAGAGAACGTATTTAACTGAATTATATCCTGGAGAAAAACAGAAGGGCAAAGCTGCAAAATTGGCACTTTGCTGGCTTTCCCATAACACCTTGAGGGCAAGTTCCTGATACACAATGGTACCTTTACAGTCAAATCCCAGGAGCAAGCTGCCTCTGGCATTTATCACTGACAAACATACAGCCATAGAAAGTTGGCTGCATCAGCAGCACAAAACATTGGCCAGAAGCCTACTTGTGTGACCTTTTGACTGGTTAAGAGAAATACTTGCACTGAAAGGAGTTACTGATCACTCAGTTTAATTGGTTTCCACAAAGGAGGCAGAAGCGAGCAGTTTCTGTTTGCTTGCTTGCTTATTTACCATTATAGTGCTGTAATTCACTGTAGGCTCCAGAAAAACCTAAGCTTGTTGGACTGCATAAGGGCTTTCTTCTTTGCAAGTATGCCAATATTTTTAGAACAAACTCAATTATACTGCTTTGACTTCAAATACCAGATAACCATATCATTCGCCACCTCTTAAAAATATGTTTAGCTGTAAATTTGGAAGTATTCTTAACCTGTCATTTGGATCTTTTCTTGTTTAGCTAGAAGAGAAGTCTATTCTCAGTAGACATGTCTGAAAATAAAAGGTATCAGGTTTTGCTTTAACTTTTCAATTTACGGACATTTAAAAAATATGTTAGTTATTCTATAGTTGTTTGGTTTTGGTTTGTATTTTTTTTACTTCTTTTACTCTTAGAGCTGCCTGGACACTTTTTTTTTTTTAATAATCATTTTGTATTTGTGTTTATCCAGGATATCTGGAATTGCAAGGCAAAAGATGGTAAAACCGAAGGCAGTATCTTAGTGTGAGTCTGCAGAGCACATGCATACCATAACATGTTTCTGCACAATTTTATTCAGGCTACATTAGATAAGAAGGACATTTAAAAAGTAATTATTAAGCATGACATTTCAATTTTTTTATAAATACAGAGAGATATGGAGCACCTATTGATTGACATCTGCATGTAATCCTACTTAGAGGATTTACCTAAATCTCTCTTTGAAGTGTTGTTAGACTGAACTGAGATGCTTTCATGAAATTTCAGATTAGATTGTAATGGATTTTTCTAGTTTGTCATCTATTGAGTAATATATATAAACTTCAACCCTTTAAAATGTAAATAGAACAGGCAAAGAGTATCCTTTGAAACTCATTTTGTGATTAAATCATTCTGCATGTTCTGAGAATTACTTCCTTATTTTAGCTCCCTATAGAGCAAATGCTGACAAAATTAGACAAAATTAGAGATTAACCATTGTGCTGGGCTAGATTTATAAATTTTGGCTACTGTTTCTGTCTTTTTTGAATGTTTTAAAATTTTGTTTTTCTGTTTTCATAGTGTTTTCTAGCATTGTATTTTATTTTTTACTTTACTTTCTGTTGATTAGTATCTAATTAATGTTGGCACCAGATTCTGTTGGCACTATCTTTGCAGTAAATTTTGGATTCTTGATTTGTTTGTTTCTATGTTTTTGCATAAAATTTTGCCTTCATAGTGTTTGCCAATCACATACAGTTGTAAAGATTGATTTCAGTTGATCATACGCTAAATCATAATAACTGAATGTGCATTTTGAGTATCGGTTGAATTAATATCTGAAATAATAATTTCATCTAGCATAGTTGGCTTTGAGTATTGTGTATTTACTTTGCTCATCTTTCAATTGTTGTCATTTTTAGCCTTCCAGTTTTTAACCACCTCGTTGACAGTTCAGTGAAAATTAGACTACAGTTACTGAACTGAAAATATACCCAAAAATATCTTCAAACTTTATGGATTTATTGATCCCTTTATGAAATGCTTAATTGACCTGGCATTTCAAATTAGAGATGTCAGCTTCTCCTACTGGCAGACTATTTGCAAACACAGTCATTAGCTAACAGCTTTATTGTGGCAGTTTTTCTGAAGCCCCACTATAAAGAAATTAAGCGTATGCTTGCACATTATGTGGGTTACTGTGCCAGGAGCATCTGGAGCCATATCGTGTGTCTGGCTAACACAGGTGGGAGTTGCAAAGTCAGCTCTGCATGGGCAGAGACTTCAGTGTGGACTGAAGAAGCTTCCATGAACAAACGGGGGTATAAAATCATATGCCTCTTACATTTCCATTGTCACTGTTACTTGAGGTAAATGCAACTAAAATATGCTTGAGATAGGCCTACATGTGTTACCCTTTTCTGGATGTAAATTTGAAATTCCCAAAGGCACCTAAGTGCGTAAAGACTGAATACTATGAAACAGCTGGAGAAATAGAATCAAGAAATAGGCTTTTTTTTTAAAGGAATTTGGTAGAATTGCCTTTTTGACAGAAGTCTGTAAGAAGGGTATACATGTGGAGAGCAACACTTTAGGAATGTGCTAAAAAGCATAGTAGGCATCAAAACAGTACCTGTAATTGAACAAGAAGGTAATAAGTTGGTGTGTATAGTGACAGTAGCAAAGCAAAATAAAAGATGGCTTTTTACCCTTTGTGTTACTCAAAGAAATGGTAGTTGAAACACATTAAGTGCTAGGAGGAAAATGTTAATGATAATGAGAAACAAGGAACAAAAGCACAGTACATCCAAGTATCAACAGTTTACAGGATAAAGATAGGAAGACTAAAAGATAGGAGTGAATGAATTCTCCTGACAGTTGCTTCAGGCAAATTGAAAGCACTTTCAAAGAGAAAATATAATACAAGAGGAAAAGAAGTCCAGTAGTAAATGAGGTGAGGAATGGAACTTCTAAATCCTTCTGGTTTCTACCTGAGAGCCAAATCTTCGATGCAATGTGGAGAGAGACTTTGTTTTAAATGTTACTTTAGAAAACAATTCAGTCTTGCTGCTTTTTTCACCAGAAAGTTTCTTTGTGTTTTTATCCCCTTTGTGTCCTTAATGTAGCAAAGAGATTAATTTCTTATTTCTAGCTAGTTATCTTGGTATGGATCATTCAGAAATATTATAGTACTACTCAACTTTCCCTGTCTGCAAGAGGAAGGTCAAACCAATATGTGCTATTTTTCATCTTGGTGCATCTCAATTTGCACCTATCTGTGAGATCAGAGGTCTGGTGGGATGGAAGCCGCAGTGTCTTGTACCTCTGAAGGCAAATTCTGCTGAACTCCAGCTGTGCTGGGAATCCAGAATCCTAGCCACAAGACTCTGTGCCTGCAGCCTATAACTATGTCTGACTTGTCCACTCTGCTCAAATGGCATTCCACCTTATCAGTTACTTGAAAACAATGTAAATCTTAATCAGTTTACAAATTGCAGGATTTTAAGCCTCAGGAGATTTCACTGATAGCAACAGCTTGGTTTTTACTATGTGGGGTTTATTGACTTCACTCTAGAAGTATGTCAGCCTCTCTTGGGCTGTGTGTTTTCATGAGGTGGTTAACACGGGATAGCTAATGTGCCCATGAGTCCCTGTGGGGTGTGCAGAGGCTGCTGTGCCATGCTGTGTCGTGCCAAGCCTCTTGAGGGGAGCCAGCCAGCCCAGGAAGCCCAGCCTGCCACGTGGGCATGTTACAGCACCTGGGCAGGGTTAAGTGGATCTGGGACCGCAAGTCAGAGTCCAGGAGATGAATGGCCAGGCACAGGTTGCAGCCCCTCAGCTATGGGTGAGAGGCAGCTCCCAGCAGGAGGGGCTGACCTCACTGCTCACAACCCCATCCCAGGGAGACCACAGCCTGGGCCACTGCTACACGACACTGGTGCAAGGCCAACCCTGTGCACAGAGCCTGGTATTAGCCATTCAGTCTGGCCTTCCAGGGCTCTGCTTACTGCCTGGTGATTTTTCATCTGCAAGGACCTATGATTGCAGTCTCAAAGGAAGAGCTTTGCTAGCAGAAGGGAGTATAAAATTTTCACTGTACAAGTAATAAAGATTGAAGAGGGTATGATGTTTTTGCACAGCTTCCCCATGTGTGCCTGTGCTGTCTCCACATCTACAAGCTCTCACTGTCATAGAAGAGGTGCAAAATTTTCTGATCCTTTCTGCAAATTGGCCCTGAAGTGCCACAACATCCCAGGAGCTTTGTTTATATCTCATCGGTCAAAAATAAATAGGCCTGATACATCTAGTTATTTTGAAAGGTGATGAAATGTAGTAAATAAATGTCACCCCTGATGCTAGTAGGGGTAATACAAGAATATTTTATGGGCATCCGCTGCATATTCTGAAATGTTACCTAAATTTAAGATAGCTGAAAATGTAAATTACCACATAGGGATTTTTATGCTAAATATACAGATGAAACAATTCCTAGAAGGTGAAAGGAAATGTTATGATACTGAGTGTTACCATCACTTGACTAACAATGTTCAGAATATTCTTAGTTCAGAATGCTTTGTGTGAGGAGGTTTGATTTCAGTTCACATTCTGCAATATTCTTGCCTTTTTCTGTGGTCTTGTGTAGCTGTTGTCTACATTAACAAATCATTGAGTGGGATTGGAAGGGCTCAGTAGATCAAGCATTTTGTATTAAGGCACCAACATCTGTAGTATATGTGGTTCAGGGATTTAACTTTGGGTTGGATTTACTCTGGTCTGTGGTGGTCAAGATCAAATATATGGTTCAACACCATCCGAGGGACTGGCTCCTCCATAGGGATTGAAGGGCATTTTGGGAACACCTTGTTCCATTTTCTTTGCAGGGACTCTAATTAACATGCACCAAAACTGCTCTGGAAATCTGATCCATATACTAAAACCAGAGAAGCGAGATCATTCTTTTCAAAACTAACTTCAGTACTCTTGAGCCAAAATGCTAATGTAAATACACTTTACCTATTCTGTGTATCTGTATGTTTGAAAACTAGTAAGAATCATCTTCTGTTACATAATAAAACCTGTGATTAATGATAGCACTGCATTAGTGGTAGAAACTGTGAGACTGCTTTCAAATAACATATTATCCAAACCCAAGACTAATTTCATTTTTCAAGATCTAACTGATTCATGTTTTAATGTTTATCTTTTTTGTTTGTTCTATGCTCAGTATCCAGGGGGAATTGGAAACAACTGGCTGGGCTACTTGCTTCAATTAAAGGAACTTAGAAAAAAAACCAACTAACTGGTATCACATTATTCATGCCTTTTTCTTCCTGTAAGTTATTTTTATTTCAAAGCATCACAGATAGCTGGACTGTATATGGACTATGGACTCTGGGCCTACTTAAAGTGAATTTGGTATTCCAGGCTATGGTGATGGAATAGCAAAAAGCAATATATCAGCATTAAGAGGAGAAATTGGGCTTTTGAATTGCAAGGACATAAGCTGACATTAGGAAGAATATAGTATATCTTTAATATCCTTAAATGGAAGAATTTTTTTCTTAATTCTCTAGAACAGCTGAAAATTTTCCACACCTGTTGAGGATTCAGTAAGTATAATAATACATAAATGGCTGATAAGTAGATGTTTTCAGCATAAGAGATGTTTTAGTTCTATAAAAAGACTGAGAAACTGTCTGACAGATCTGCTCTACACTCTCCACCTGTGCTTGATAAATAGAGGATAACAACAGTTATTGCTTTTAAATGTGTCTTTTAAATCTTTGTCATTTTCTCAAAACTTCTCTTTGTTGCCAGACTGAACAGGGTTTTTGGGGGAGGGGGAGAACAAAGGAAATATTTGACAGAATCAACCTGTTCATATTGGTAAAATGAACAAATTCATGAGGAAAAAAAAAAGAGAGAGATTAGGAAGATGGAAGCTGCATTTTGACCTGCCCTAGATGACAGAGTGAGTGTTGTGTTGTGTACTGTAAATTGCAGTTGGCTATCATCGTCTCTTTGAAAGTAAATCAGAGCTTCTGCCTGTGTTGGGAGACATTTAAGCCTTTTTCTTCCTTTCCTTTTTTCCAACATAAACATCAGTCATGGAGCCATTTTCTATTACAAATTTGAGAACACTTCAGAGAGAGGCTGATTTCCTTCCATGTTAAGGTAATCCTGTAAAGGTCACCGTCTAACCAATGTGAGCGTCCAAGATAAGGTACTAAGAGTGGGTATTTTTTTATTCTGTGATCGGATATTTGAGAGCTTTCTTTGAAGTTTGCGATTTCTTTGCCAGCTGGTCCCCAGTTTAACAAAGCTGACCTAATAACACATAGCTGCTAACTTACCAGCTTGTGTTAATTACAGAAGTACTGGAACAAACCTCCTAAGCTTGTTGTCTCTTGGTTAGACATTAGACTAAAATATGAGAGGGAAGCTAATTGCTTTGAATATTTCAGCTCCAGCTGTTCATCTGACAAGTCCATGGCTGCTCTTTATGTTTTCTAAGAGGCCAGCAGAGTTACCAGGCTTTGCTGGGATTTATGTTCTCCTATAGCATTTAAGATTGTAAGCCAATAAAGGTGTGGATTTGGCTTTTGTACATTCCTTTCTGAAATGAATAAGGATAAAGAGTATGAATTAGGTTGGTTTCTCATTTCATAAGTGAAAAGCAAGCCCATATTTCAGTTTCCCGTTGGTACTTCTTACACAAATTGCCCCAGAGACTCTTAGCTGCTCGAAAGCAGTTTATTCTCCGCACTCGGAGTCTGCAGACAGCCACAGTGTGCTGTGCCTGGACTTACTTGATTCCTTTGTGTTGATCTGTAATTTATTTGAACAGCTGGCATTTTCCTTGCTTTGTATTTAATTTACGTACACTGGAGATTTAGAAGGAAAAGATTCTTTGATTTCAAGTGTATTTCTCTCTGTCTTGTTTCCCATTTTAATTTACAGGCAATTGGCAGTGTATCTATTGATCTTAGAGGCTCTTTTCTCTTAACTTTTTGGCACACTGGCCTGTGTATTCTGCATGTGGTCCCTACCTATCTATTCATTAGCTGTTACTTAACAGGGGAAGAAAGCAAAACTTTGCTTATCAAATTGATTTTGACATCAATTCCCTGGTCAAAAACCAGTCTGCAATATATTTAAAGAGCTGTGGACAGCAAATCATCTGCCAAGTTAACAGGAAAAACTGCATAGACAACTCCACAACTGTGCATATAATTTGAAGGTGAACAATATGGTCTTTATTTACAAACTTCTGTTGCATCCTCTTATCTCTAAATATACATTCAAGTCAAATATTTTTTTCAGAGGATGTATGCAAAAAAATGTTTCCTCTCTTTCAAAGTACTTGTCACTGTAAATACTCAGGCTAATTGGACTTTCAGGTGAATAAGGATGTACAAGATCAGGCTCCTCATTGTCTCCAATATTGGCTCTGCTGAAATATTGTAAAAAGTAAATTTGGTTGTAAGTGAAAATTTCCTGCCTATATATTTGATCGATCTGAGTCAACATTTTTTCTGCCTTTTTTTTTTTTTTGGCTTAGTCAGTGCTCCAGAAAAACCAAATAGAAAAAATGCTTTGAGCTCCCCTTAACATTTATGTATCTTTCCAAATGAATCCCAGTTACAGAAAGGCCTCATTTTTCTTGAATTGTGTTAACTTCAATAGGGTTTGAGTCTCTCATCAATAAACTGTGTAAATAATTTTGTAGGTACTGAATTAAAATTTATTCACAGGTGGCATCACAATCTTCTTGTAAAAAATGTATTCAAATACTGTATGAGTGAACAAGTTTTTAATGTAGTTTAAAAATGCAGATACAATAATTGAGCAGATTTAAACAATTGCATGTATAAATTGAGTGTTATTGACTAGTACTGACATTCTCATTGAATGCAGTTGCCAAAGACCTAAATATTCCTGCTTAGGACATAAAATGGCAGCTAGTTATTTTAAGAAATAATAAATTATCTATAAAATCTAAGGTTTAAGAAAAATTTAATTTTTAATAATCTTCTCTGAAACACTTTATGGCTTATTTTGATTATTTTTCCAAGTCTTTAGTGTTCTCATAAAATACTGTAATACAAACTTTGGATGTGATTTCATAGATTCATTCGGTAACATCTTTTCAGTCTAGAAATCATACTTGAACCCTAATGTTATATTAGTTCTCATTTTGTTTTCTTTTTATGATTTTATGGTCTGTTTGCCTTGAAAGTGTGACTTTGATATTTACCTTAGCAACTCACATAGACATGAACAACAGAAAAAACCAGTACATTTTGGTATAATAGTCTTAATACCTTGGTCCAAAATTTAGTAGGATACTTTCGACTGATTCCTCCACAAATGATCAGTCAAGGTATGTCACCAATTCATCACAGCTATCTAACAAGGTTGGCTCTGGAATTAAAGATAGAATGTTCTTTAATGTCTCTAAACAACTTAAGCATACTTCTAAAATCTTAGCTATAGTAAGTACAAAGCCAATATGCATTGTAAATATACAGGCATTTCCAATCTGACTGATGTCTACAAATTAGTTTCACCACTCTGTGAAAGGCATTTCTACCCAGCTAATAAGATGGATGATTGTGTTTTGCAGTCAACTTCAAAGGTACTGAGATGCCAAAGTTTTTTTTATGAAAATATTTCAGTTGTGATGAAAGACTCTTTTAAAGTGTTGGACTTTCTTTCCCCCTTCTAATTTTCACTAAAGCTCAAAGCTTTCCCTATATTTCATTCTTAAAGTTAGCATTTTTCTATTTTGTCATGAAGACCAACTTCCATTCATGAGAAATTTTTTTTTAAAATATCAGTGGAATGGCTTGTGAGTGAAAAGAGAAAGGATGAAAGTACTGTTAATGATTAGAATCAAGATATCTGTCCTACCAGGCTTATTTTTTGCTTTGAGAGTTAGCTTTGATTATATTTCATAAGCAAAGGTTTAAAAAAATAAAATTGGGAAAGAAAAAAGAAGATATTTCAGATTTTTGTGGTTTGATTCTTTTCCCTGCATGTGTTTTACTGTAGGGTCTCCTGAGATCCCTTTTAATTTTCATGGCATCACTCCTTTCTCAGTGATCTAAATGGATGTTGGCATTTGAAGTTTGTTGATTTACCAAATGTCAAATAAGTACAGGGAGAAAATGAATTACATCCTTCTTTTTCCAAATGAAAGTTAGTATCATGTACTAACCTGGGATTGTGTAAAAGGCAGTTATAACTGCTGTGTTATAAACCTCTGTATTGTGAATCTTCATGTAGTTTTATAGGAAAAGCTACAGTTTTATATAATGCTTTTCCTTTTGCTTTTGATAAATAAGTACTCCTGCTGATAATTTTTTTCAGGAAACTTTCTCTTAACCCTTCAAAATATCTAGTTTTGTAAAAGGTTATGGTAGTTAGTCTAAAGGAAATTGTCAAAAATGTGGGAAATTAATGCAAAATAAAAAAGTGGAAGGTAATGCTTTTATCTTCCTCTTTCTGTTCACAACATGCTAAAAATATTATTACTAGGAGAGACTTTCTTTCCAATTGGTTTTTGTGCTAACAGTTTTGTTCTGGTCACTGGAGCCCTTTTCTAAATGGTGAGTCTGTGGATTCAGTAACTAATTAAATAATGCTGCCTCTTTTTTTTTCCCACTGTGTTTTGTTTGGCAGATGTCTGTGTATCTGACATTCTGTAGGATTGTTTTCAGCTTCATTCACTAGCAACATTGATTTCATTCTTTATTTTAATAAGATGTATCTATCTGTCCACACAGTATGCAACTGCAAAGACTCAGATCTTCCATAGGGATCACCCGTCACAACAGGGTGCAGTGGGCTCTAAGTATTCATTTCAATATTTCCTACTGTTCCAAAGATAACTTTCCAAACTGTGGGAAGAATGTAAGCAGGAGCTGTTGTCATGTAGTGCTGAACTTCTGATTGTTCAGACAGCTTGAAATATTATTTCTGAGGTGGAAGGATGGGAAATTCCTCATTTATATGTAGTCATAGGAAGTATGAATCCAAATTGTTATCTTTGAAATGTCAACATTATCCTTTAAAAATGGGAGAAGTAGCATGGGCATAAGAATAGTAATTTTATCTAGGAGACCTGAAAACTTGCTCTGCTATTTGTCTTTTGGTGACTTTTCTCTGTGCCTTGTATTTTCACAAGAGTCTTATCTATTGCAGGCTCTTTGTGTCATTTTTTTTCCCCTGGCTAAGCAGTCTAGTAACAAGTGGCCCAAATTTCAGCTGAGAGCTTCGAGCATTGCTGATCTGTGAACAACAGTAATTTAAATTAAACCAAGTTGGTTAGGTAAAAATGTGGTTAGGTGGGTTTTTCAGAAGACTGCAGTAGGAGAGCAGACTCCCATATAGAGTTCCCTTTCTGGAGTTCATATTGGAAAAAAAAAGGCCCATTTTCTATGTAAAGCCTTGGTCTCTTAAGTGTCTAAGCTATTTATCACAACTTGTTAGGTAGCCAGAGCTCCAGCTGCACCCCTCCTGGCTGCAAAAATCCCCAGCTTCAAACCTGACAACTTCTGCAGTTATACATAGGTTTGATTTTTTCAATCTGTGACCTTTAGAAAATTTGTGGCAGCATGAAATTCAATTAGTTACCTATTTAAATGAATAACAGAAGGGATTCTGAAGTGCTTGAATTCTTCATTTTCATGTGAATTCTTCATTTTCATGTAAATTTCATAATGCTTTCTTTTGTAGTATATTTGAAGTTGGGGAGGCTGCAAGCACCTTTCTGGGTGGTACTGTGTTACCATTTTATCCTTTTCCTGAGACAAAAGGACAGTGTATCACTCACATCACTTCTGAGCTGCTGCTGAGTGCCAGGTATCATGATGGCAGCTGTTTTATGCTGACAGCAAACAGCAATATTAGTTAAAGGTACTTTGAAAGAGTAAAAGTATTGCTTTTGTTTGGTTGGTTTTTTGTTTGTTTTCATTCATTAAGGATCAGGAAAGATATGCCATTTTTGATTATTCCTTGGTTTGGCTGGTGCAAAAACACTGTACATGCATAGTCTTTACAGCATCATTTTCAAAAAACCCTATCCTTCGTCAGAGAGAGGGAAACCTTAAGTTAAACAGAAGGCTTTAATCTTTTCTCATGTGAATTCATTTCTCCAGCCTCTTGTGCTAGCAAGCATATAGTGACATCGGAATGAAGTGGCTTTTCACCAAATAGACTTTTATGCTGTACTGCAGGAACAAGCAGACCCTGAATGTTTTCATTCGTCTCGTTCTGGAAAATCAGAAGAGACATTAAATGACAATGTTGTCACTTTGGTTATGGAATGTTTTTGCAGAACTCCAGGTGGCATTACCTGATGGTCAGGCAATAGAATTAGGTACTGAGCAATTCAGGAAAGCTTTAGTATTGCTCACTGTATGATTTTGTTCTTTCAGTAATTTTGTTTTGGGAGTTACTCCTTAAAAACTTCAGAAAATACCACAGTGATAATGGTTGACTTGAAACTTTTTTCCATTTGTAAATAAAAGTAGACTGTGAAAACAACACCTTTTTTTTTTTTTAATTTCAAAACCCCTTAAGAAACAGGAGACATTTAAAAATTGACAGCCAAACTTGATTTTCTATAGATCTGCACAAAAATAAGGATAAAAAAAAATGAAGCATAAACAGATCTGTGAGAACAACTTTCAAATGCACTTGTGGGTTTTCAGATGAACACAGAGAACTAAGGAAACTTATTAATTTGGGTTTTTAATAAAGGGAGGATAGGGGCTAATCTGATACACTGTTGCTTATATGCAACGTTTAAGACCTTGATTTATGGTTCCAATTGACAAATGTCCTTGACAGTTCCTATGGTGGTGATTCCTTTGACAGTTAAAGCAGATTAGTTCTTCAGTCTTTGTACAGGCAATTGTTGCCTTTTTTTCTCTGTTGGTATTCTTTTCTGTTTAGCCTTTTACTTCCTAGTCCATTGTACTTGTTCATCACTTTGAAAACTTTTAGCAGAGCTCTGTGAAATAAATAGTTGTACGTGCTATGGACAGAAAGTATTTCAATGTTTTTCACTTAATAGAAAAATCAATGAAAATACGACACAGTGCAAACATAATATAATGCAAATTAATCATTAAATAGAAGGAAAATTGTAAAATTATTCAGAATGATCATAGCAAAGGTTATTCTATAGTATTTGAATCTCCATGCAGAGGAAGTCATCTAGAAACTTTGGCATATGGCTCTATGCTGAAAGTACAATCAAACCAGAAAACTATCCAAAAATGTTTTCATAGTAATAAAACACTAATTTAGTTCCAGTTAAGCTAACAAATTCTTATGTATTTCTGAGATCATTTCTTGTGCTTGTCTTTCCTTCATCTTATGTAACCCTATATATCCAGTTACTCTTTGTCTATTTGATGGTGCTTATGTACTTGCTGTTAGTATAGATAACAACCTTGAGAGCATGTCCCCCAAATATACTAGAGGGATTGAAGATCCATCTTTTAGCCAGATAAAATACAAAAGGAAAATCTTTCTATAATTGAGCATAAAAATCCTATTGAGTTTTATAACTTCCTTGAATAGCAAGTTTCTCATCTTCATTTGTAAAGAGTAAATTCGGTTTTGAATAGAGGATTAAGATTACTTTCAGAGTATGTAACCAAACAACTGTTAATCCTTAATGTTTTCTTGGTTCTGTAATAGGTAGTTTCTAATCAGAGCATTTTGATGTCAGCTCAATGTCTTCTGAATTGGATTTACTGTCATTTGATAAAACGTATCATTTTTAAAAGAAAAAAAACAGAATCTAAGAAAACAGCAATCTTTTGGGGTAATGACATCAAAGAGAAGGGTACCCTGTTTCTTTGAAATCTAGGATGAAGGCCAAACACAACAACCTGATTTGCTGCAGTAAGATGACAAAGCACTCATTCTAAGCCAAGGGAAGAGGAGTGAAATAAAGAATGACTCTTGATGGCTTTCACTATTGCAGTTGTTCCTAGCAGCCCTCATAATTATAATAAATGGTGTAATTTTTACTTTATGAATTCTGAGGAAGACATTACATTGATCACAATACTTTGCTTCCCAATTTTTCTCAGCATTGAGAAATGGGAGGAGAGTGATCCAAAGAAATAAAAAAAAATACAGTTGGTACAAATGAATCTATGTTTTGCATGCTGTAGGCTTAATAATCTACTTTAGTTCTTACTGATTTAGTGGTTGGCTTCACAGCCTGTTGAAATAGAGCTATGTGTCTCATTGCTGATGGCATAGTTGTCCAGAGTTTCTCCTTTTATCGACTTTTCTTAGTTTTGTTTCATGTTCAGTAACTTGGAAGCAGTTACATTTTTGGTTGCAAAACAGTTTTTGAGCCATTTTATTCTCTGCAGAGAGAGTCCTAAAAGTAATAAGAAACTGTATTCTGTTGAGATTGCCAGGATTATTAAATTATTTATATAGAGAGACAGGCTTTCTCATGATTTAGAAACTCTTTCTATGGTGGGATTGTCATTTAACTGTACTCCTTTCTCATTAATTCTATGATGTTTACAATAATTCTAATGCAATGAAGTTGGATTTCTCATCCAACATTCACTGACCTATTTCTCACTCTTTTTGCACTTCCTCTCTGCACTTCCAAAGCTCTTATGTTGTATATTGGTTAGGATTGTTACGCACCTGTTAGATACAGTGCAATCAGACAAGGTCAAACATTTTGCTGGATAATGCTTTTGGTCCTTCCATCTTTACCAATTGGGATTTTTCCATACATGTGGGAAGATTAAGTCACTCCTGCTAATATAATAATGGTTTAAAAAAAAGTTATAAAAAATTTAATATAAAAATAGGTTTTTATTTTCACTTTCCTCCACCAGATTGAGGTGTGTGTACACAATTGATAGAAAGTTTTCAAAAGCATTCAACCTTTCCAGTTGTCTGTTTCCATCAAAGTTCAAAATAAAAGTTTATGAGAACAATATTCAAGTAAACTCAGAATTTCTAAGAATTCCATATATAACCTAAATATATTTATTTAGTAAGAGGAAAAAGAGATGTTAATTTGCAGAGTTTAAGCACCAAACAACTTAGAATTGTTTTTTAGCTATTGTATTTAATTAAGAAAGCATAAACTCAGGACTGTGTAATGCCAGCCTATGGTTAAAGTACCCTCTTCCAAGTTACCATAAGTCCTCATCAAAGACAAATTGAAAATATCATCTCTTTTTATTGAACCTATGCATGCTGGGAGAAGAACTCTCTTAGCATTTTTTGTGAAGAAAAATCTGCATTAATAGTGTGCCTAATAATTTAGTTTGCTATTACACTGGGAAGTCAGACTCTCCTAAATGACATAGTTCCTGGAAAAACCTATTTCTATCTCTTCCAGATAACATAATTAGCAATATTCTATCACTACTCTGGGGTAAAAAAATCAATTAGTGGAGAAAATTACACAGCGTAAGGAATGATTACCAGCACTGGAAATACATCCTGACACATTCACAAGTCTGGTTTCACTCTCTGCATGCCTAGACCATAGAATAGGAGCTGAGAATGCATAGCAGTTTTCTTAAACATATTTTCTAAAGCTGTGGCAACAAATAATCTGAAGACATTACTAAAAACATAAGCTTAAAAGATAATGTCTTAAAAATAGATAAAATGTGAATTATGGGAAGAAGAACTGTCACAAAATCCTTATGAATTGCCTCTTAAGTCTGCACCAGATTATAGTTGCACACAGAAGTTTACATTTAAAGAATGAAACCATCAATACTGATAATTTAATTTTTATTTTATTTTAGTATTTTGCTACTCACAAGCCATAACAAGATAATAGTGATTTCTGTTTAGGTTAACAGCTGTGAAGTTTTGCTTAAAATGTTTCTGTTGCTGAATGGTTACTGAATACTTTCCTGTATTTAACGTTGAACATTATTCTGGTTAAGTGATTGATTGTATCAGAAAGAACAAGGATAGTAAACAGACAAGAAGTGTGAGTCTATTTATGGGAAACATGCCCCTACATGATGCAGAACTGTACACTCTGTATATCTAAAAAAACTGCCAGTTTTCCAGGCCATGCATTATTTTCTTTGCATGGCAAGCTCATATTAAATACGGCTAGCCTTCCCAGAAACAGACCTTAATTATTACTATCTTGTTATAAAAATTGGAGAAATACACAGGGAAGCCAAAAAAGATTTCCAGGGGGCAGACTTGACAGAAGTTAGAATACAGGTAGTGAATATGGCAAGAAGTTTCCCGAGAGTAAAAACCATTTTATTTCTGAAACAGGCCAAAGTCAAATTGTTGGATTGATTGAAGAGGATATTTGCATAGCAGTGGCAAATAATAAATAGAGGAACTGCTGCAGATCTTGTTGTAAGAAATTTTGCCATATGATTTGAAATTCAGGTTTCCAGTTGACTGAGTTTACAGTATTGAATTTCCTTTCAGTTTCTGACTGAAATAATTTCATACAACTTCCATTATTTATTGCTAGAAGGGTCATAAATTTTAACAGATCAGTTATATAAATGATGCCACTGAGATGAGAAGAGTTGAAATACCTTTATAAATGAAGAGATTGGGCTGTGCTTTAGGCACCATGACATTGTTTGTATAGGGAAAGGTTCACCACTACAAATCTGTATTAATAATAATAAGCTAGAGTAAGAATTAGAAAGCCTGGCAATATGTGGAACAGCAGATTCACCTATCTGTAGTGAAACATTGGATCCACTCAGATGATGGTCAGTTCCCATAGATGTAATTTTCTGCTATTTTTTTAGGGTATGAAACAATTGCTACTTGCTTGACTACTCTTGCCATATTAGATCTGACTTAAAATAGTAAGGTGAAGTTCTCAGATAATGAATGCCCTGTTTCTGAGAAAAGAGAAACCACAGCCAAAGTACATTTCAGGCAGTACTTGAAGAAGAAACTGGACAGTGGGTGGATTTTGCCAATCCCTGGAGTCATGTGCACTGACGGGACGCTCAGCTTCACATCTGAAGCAATCTGCCTATGACCCAGTAATTTTCTGGGGATTCTAGGTCACATTTATCCTAACTTCCTCTTTCTATCCCTTCTGAAAGAGTAAAGGACAAAAAAACCTCAAAGTAGTCACATTCTTTTCAATACACAGGAAAGGTTCTGAATATTTTTATAGTACCTGTGTTAAGTAGTAGATATCTCCTCAACCTAATTGTGTTGTTTATCATCATAGTTTTTAATGCATTTGTTTAGGAGTTTCTGTTTCAGGAAGCTGCTCTATCGTTAAATTAAGGCCATATAAGGAGTGTGATACCTTTTTTCTCATTATAGCCCTCTAAAAATTAGATATCTAACCTGATCTAATTGCCTAAGTTCTGTTTCTAATCAATATTAATGTTAGGTACTTCCAAAAGGAGACTTGTCCAACTGAGGAAACTTTCTTGATGATTTTCCTTGTTGTGTGCTTTGTGTTCTGAATGTGTATCATATAGTTCATCTGTGTTGGATATATGCTCTTTTGGTCTCTTTGATTGGCATGAAATCCTAGACACTCTATGTTTCCTTTTGCAATTTGCACTATAATCTTACGGGCTTCTGATACTTCCTGTGCTTGCACTTTCAAGGCATCTGTGATCCTGTGCATGTCTTCTTTGAAGCTTCTGCTGTGGAGAAACCTTGTTAAACTTTACTCTTAAGTGAAGTTCACTGAGATGTTTGAGGTAGAATTAGTTGTTGTCTTTACATAATTTGCTAAATATATTTTTACCTAAGGAAATTCCGCATCATTAGTTAAAATTTTAATAGTAAAGTCTTTAAGATAAATTAGGAGACTGTAAAAGCTTGTTACTCATTTGCTTCCTTTGGTGTGTGTGGTTTTTTCTTTTTTTTTTTTTTATTATGTATTGATATCAGTTTTAAATCCAACTTAAGCAATTCCATTGATAATGTTCTATTTAGGATGTTCCATGTAAGCACACACATCACAGCGGGCATACAAGGATCATGTGGTAATTTAGAAAAAAAGGGACAGTTTTGGTACTGCTATTTGCAGTACAGTAACTTCGGTCCATCAGTGTTGGTCACATGGTTTGTGTGTTTAGAAGAGAATGAAACAGTGCAGTGGCAAGGGCTCAAGCTCTTCTAAGCAGCCATCCATGCATTTTTATTGCTAGCATACTCTCTGGCATAGCTTTGATCTGCTCCAGCCTAGAATCTACCAGACAGTTCACAGGAGTGGCTTGAGTCAACAGCATATGCTGGGATCTGTTCCCAACAGGCACTTTATGCTACTGTTCTATTTTGAGCAATTTTGGCAAGTGAATAAAACCTACTATGTTGCCAGCCTGAGAAACAGAGATTAGACTTTAGCCCATTTAATTTACTTTTTAACTTCTCCAGAACAGTGTCAAACTCAAAAGTATCAGGGATTTATTTGGAAGCTATATAGTCTGTCTTCAGGGCTTTTTGAATTCGGTAGCCCTGTGGTAAATGCAGGACATTACCTTTGTCCATTTAGTTTTTTGAGACTTTCTAGTGGCTTGGTATCCCTTACCGGTGGCTCTGTAGACCAAATGGATTTCTTTATCTTAAAAGTGCATTCACTGACCAGTGATCCTTAACTGGGAGCATTCTAGTATTAACATTTTCATCAAATAGAGATTTTTTTTTGAAATTTAGGTCTGTTTAGGTTATATGGAGATCTCAAGAGTGAACATGTGTTAGAGTCTATATCCTTACAGTATCGATTTGGTTCCTTTTGGAGTTCCAAAACTATGGTAGGAGATGCATCTTTTGCATCTGCTTGGAGAGTCCATCTATTCCACCTCCCTGACATCCAGGTCCTGTTCAAGAGCCCAAAAGATTTTACAAGATCTGATGTTTTTTAAAACTCGGCTTTCAAACCGTAACTGAAACCAAGCTCCAGCAAATGCAAAAATATTAAGACACTGGAATAAAAAGCATAGCTCTGTTTAGAAGAAAGCAGAAAGCTAGAAATAGGTGTGGGCTAAAAAAATGTCATAATTGGAGTAAAATATATTCCACCTGATAAACTGATTATCATTAATATTATAAAAAGAAACAATGTATGTCACTGATGGATTATCAGTATATCTGCAGATACTGTGCGATTATGAAGAATCTAAGGATGGACATGTCTAATTGTGGTAATGCAAAGAATAAAGTTTCTTATTCTCTGCCATGTGTCCTAATGAAGAACACTGCTGAGATGTGCAAGCATAGTTGAATAGTGGATTTGGCAATAAACGCAACAGGTCAGGCAGCACCCAAACTGCAGCAGTCAGGCAGCCTGAAATTAGTTTGAAAACTCTAAAGATACAGAGTTTTTGAAAACAAAGTTGTATCCCTCTGTGGACACAAAGCCAAAAATACTGGCCTTCCTGTGCATTTCATAAGAAATGGCTTGCTGGAGAGCTTATAAAACAATATTTCTTAGGTTAGGCACTATGAGTTTTGTTTCAAAGACTTGGCTGCAGAGCAAAAGCTGTAATGGGAACTTTTTATAATTGCCATTTCTAAATCTTGCAAGGCAAAAAGGTAGTATTTTTTCTCATTAAATTGCACATTGGTAATCAACCCTTTGGGGAAATTTAAAGGTAAAAGAATTGGTAATCAAGGCAAAAAAACCCAAAAACCCCACAAAAACCAAAACCTAACTGAGAAACAACAATAGCAAAGCAAATTCCACAGCTAACTGAAGTTAAACAGAAGTAAATTATGATTAGACAGAATGCAATGAGATAATCCCTTTAGTTACAGTGTCAGGCTTGTTCAGCTTCTGATACCAGTGAGTAATGGAAGGTGGGAATGCAAACCTATGTATGTGTTCATCATCTAGAGAGTGTTCTGAACTGACAACAAGGGAAGCTCAATGCTTCAGGATTTAATAGTACATCTTGTAACGGCAAAGCCTTTTTCAGCTCCTGTCTTGTCTTCTCTTCTCAATGTTATGCAAAAACCCTCTTCATTGCTAGTATTATGTTAACATACATTTATGAATTTTAAATGCACTGTGGTTGTTTGAGTGACCAGTCATTAAGTACTGGGAAATGAAATGAGAGACCAGAGACATGCAAACTGCTGTAACTGGGATGCTTCATTAAGGTTCCTGAGATGAGAACATTCATGAGAACTTGGCTTTGAAATCCTTGTTCATGAGGGTGTTTTTCAGAAGTACTGCCAGAGTGAACTGGACTAGTCAGACAAGCCTTTTTAGATATACTGAACTATATAGTATCTTTCTTGCAGCTATGGCAGCTTCCATAGGAGTAAACAGGGGATTATATAAACAGGATGTAGGCACAGGCTGTCATAAATTTGGGTTGCTTATCAGCCCTGTCATGTGCACTATTCTTACAGTCATCAAAAGAAACAAACAACAGTTTAGTAGAAGAAAAACACAGAAGGATGATTGGTTTTATATCAGAGTATTGGCTGCACATCAAACTAAGTAGAAGACGTGCTTAAGTACCCAATACAACTGTAGCTGAGAGGCACTTTTATTATAAGCATCACTTTACAGACACACATGACTTCTTGAAAAATTCTTTCAGCTGACATCTAGCATGTTTATTTTTAGCAAAGTGGTGATTTTTAGTTTTTCAAAATATGAGAACTGATGTTGATATATGATTTGTGATACCTTGTTGGATGAGACGTTTTAATTTTTTTTAAATTCAGCTGTGGGATAAATTACAACTCTGAGAATTTATAATTTTTTTAAAAAATACTTGTCATGTCAAAAATGTCTTTTGTACTATGAAATATTCTTATTCAGATGAACTAGCAGCATATAGTAAGAGCTAGGGCAGAGGGAGTAAGGATGTTGGTCTGTTGTTTGTAAGTGAACCAGCTGGATAGAGGCGATAACTGGTAATATGTATTCACAGTACAGTCAAGTCTAAAATCCATTCGAAAAAACCTCCCCACTGATTTATTTTAATTCTCTAGTAGGTGAGAAAAAAATGGAAAACATGTAGGAAGGTAGGAAATCATGCTTGAAAATTTTAAATCCAACAGATGATTTCATCCCCAAAGTAATAAATATATTTAAAGTATGTTATCTGATCAAGAAATTCTTTGAAGCTTTAAACTGTGCTTCTGTGTTCCCTCTGCTTTCCTTCTAGCTAGTATTTGAAATTTTTCACTTTACAGGAAGATTCTAATTGCTGTTTCTGAAGGAACAACCTGAGGCTGAAGCTTTAAGCTAAGATTTTGTTTTCTACATATTATTAATCAGAATACTGGGGAGAGGAAAGATACCATTTTCAAAGTCTACATTCAATGCCATGTATGCAACACCTTTGCTGTCCGCTGGTTTGTATAGTGTTAATTTATTGGCAAGGGATATATTAAAATCATAATGTACAAAGAAGGGTGGAATCTTTTTTATTCCCTTCTGCCTGTGCTGGAATAAAGCACTTCACAAATTTTGAGAACTTAGAAAAGCTCTTTTGCAACTTTATTCAGTAAGATGAGCAAAGTCTTGCACAAAGGCATACATCAAATTTACTGAGTAAACACATTTTTCCTATTTGCTTTTTTTCATCCTGAGAAGATATTTTAAATATTCCACTCACTAGTGTTACCTAGTCTTTAAAACTCACATACTTTGTTTTCCAGCAATGTCTTTAAATGAAGCAAAAGCTCTTCTGTCATATTTCTGCAATAAATTACATAAGAACCTGATGCATTAGGTAACTGAGAAAAGCTTTGTACTTTAGACTGTGAAATGATGGTGATTGAGAAGGATGTAGGAGAAAATTTATATTTGTATTTCTGCTTTCTGTCTTCTTTGTAGAACAAACAATTGAAATTTAGAGCCTAATTATATACAAATGAAAAAAATTGAAGCTTTCTTCACTCCAAATAGGAATGCACTGAAATATCGATAACGCAGTTTGTGCTGTATTTTTCTATGGAAAGAACACATTTTACATTGTTGATTATTAGGCTGAGATTCAACTATGCAACTTGAAATGTATTTCTTTAATAAAAAATGCAGTGGTGTGTCTGTAACAAGAAGATCAACAACAAACACTGAACCAAAAAGGAAGATAAAAATATTATTTTTATAAGATCTGATGGCAAGAGGTAGGTCTAAAACAAGTGTATAAAACCCAGGAATCGGGTTCTGTGGTGGCAAACCCCTTTTCTTACGTATCATTCTCCTTATGTTTTATTCACAAATAGTACCTTTTTCGTTTGTTTGTTTTTCCTGTTAGCACTGCTCCATCTGCATGGGGCAACTACTTTCCTTTACATTGCCTTTTCGAGTGAAAAGCTTTGGTCTTCTTTTTTTAATGTGCTTTGTAACATTCTGTTACCTAAGTGGGCACTGACATGTTTTTGATAGTGAAGTGGTTATTACAGTGGAGTAGATTCTTCATCAGATGAACTGTAAATCAAGAAGAATGTATTTCCAAAAGAAATTATTTACCTCATGCAATTCACAGGTTTCCTGTAGAAATTACTCTGTAAAACTTTGTGACCTGTGCTGAATCTGGAGCCAAACTGAGAATCATAATAGTGCCCACTGACTTTAAAATCTGTGAGCTTTACAGATTTTTACATTTAGTACAAGTCATGGGCAGTTTAGTACCTGGTGTTACCTTTAACTTTTCTGCTTCATGTTGAATTTGAACTCATAACCTGGAGCTGAAGACCGTGTTGTCAAATGACTTTATCCTGTACTCAATAACATGGTATGAAATTAGATATATTGCTTCAGTATGATGCGTATAAAGCATCTATATAGAATGCTACATTTTCCAAATAAGACCTGAGTCTAAGAATAGTAAATTGCTATTAAATAGAAAGGCTAATAATAGCAAAACACAGATATATTAGAGATTTTAATAGTAACTAGAAATCATGGTGATTAAAACTGACATGACCTGAATGTATCTATACAAATGTGTTTAAATAGACAATATTTTTGTAATACTGCTGGGGAAATGAATTTTTTAAAAAATCTAATAGAGAATGATTCAACTTTTGCAGCTCTTGAATGCTTAGGATTATGCTTAAGAAAACTGTGGCAAATGGGATTCTGTATTAAATCTGCCCCTGCACATATGCTTTTGTATGATACTTTAACGACTTTGTTTTAAGTACGGAAATTTGGCTTCTTTCATATTTGACACTAAGGCACAGTCATCCCTTGTAAATAAGAAATGTTTGGATGAAATTAAGAAATTCATCACTATTTAGAAACAGATTAAGATAAAATGGGAAGAATAATGAGGATGGTGGTGTCACCAGCTTCATTTGATCCAAGGCAGTTAAATTACAATGTGCCTTTCTTTATAAAGCAGTTTTGTCAAGGCGAATATTGTTAGTTTAGGATGAATTGTGCAGAAATTTAGATACAACCATCTTTGTTTTGAAATGAAATTGCTGCTGCTTCTAACAACAGAATCAAGTACCTTGTGCTTTCCTGTTAAAAAACGTGTATGAGAATATGTTAAAGCAAATTAATTATATCTGGTGAAGTAATTTTCCCTTGGAAAATGCTCATTTGGCACAACAGAAATGTTTCTCAAAACTCTCAAATCTGTCAAAAGTGTCAATAGAAGTCATGCAGTCAGTAGTAAGAGCCAGAAACCAGAAATGCCATTTTACAAAACATGCGAGGGTTTGGAAATCTGATTCCGTTTAAGATCCAATGACATTCAAGTGTTTTATGAAAAAACATCACAGTATTTGAGAGACAGATTGACATCTTTGTAACATTTGATGTGGTGCCAGAATTAATCTTCCATATTTTTAATCAGTGTCCTAATAGCAACTGTAAAAATACAAGGTACAGTTTTATTTCCTCTAATGGTTTATAAACTCCAGTACATTCTTAAAAAAATCTGTAGTTTGATAGTCATGTTATGATGGTCACCAAAAAGATTATAATAATTTCCCTGATGCATTGCCCCTTGGACAAACCATTGTCTATTCTAAGATTCAAAATTTTCTTTCTTCTTCTTTATGGACTGCAGGAATGCACTTAAACTTCAGGCTCCAACTGGATCTGTCATTACCCAGATCCTTATTTTTATAATTTGGAAGAACATGAAAGTTTTGTCTGTTAAACATTTTTTCATCCAAAGCAAAATTTTTACTTATATTATTTATAGATATTTAATAATATGATTCTGTCATAAGAAAAAGTTCTTCCACATATCTGAACCAAAGAAAAAGTTATTTCCAAATAAAAGTATTACTTTTTCTTTTTTGCTCTCTCCTCACTTGTGAAAATGTGGAGCCATAAATTAAAATTCTGAAGTCCAGTGGATTAAGTATTTTTAAATAGAATTTTTTTTACCAGAATCTTAACTGTTAATTGACTATCACTTTCTACAATGTAACTCTTGGAACTGTGGCACACTGGCTGTGTTCCAGTTTATAAAATTGAAGTGGCCATGGTTCACTAATTTTTCTATATAGGAAATAAAGTTTCTTTATGTAGATGTGATAAATATTGCTTAGTAATGTATTACACTGTATAAACCAAACAATAACTGTTTTATGCAAGTTAATAAAATGTTCCTGTGACCAGAATCAAAGTTGAAATTATTGATATTTAAAAGTTATCTGTAATTTACCCTTCTTAATTTAAAGAAATCTCTACTTACTAATAGAGCTCTAAATGTTTGATGAAAGTATTCTGAAAATAATAATAAATTACAATATATACTTGCTTTCATCTTAATAACATGAAATAAATTTCTCAAATTTTATGTGTACTGGCGAAGTTTATTCATTGCTAAATCTATGAAAACACTTTTTTTTCTTCAGTGTCTTTAAATCAATATTTTCTTCTAAGCAGTAATTACAGGACAGATTTTATTAGCTTTTCTTTCAAGATATTCACGCTATCCCTACGTGTTGTTGTATTTTCTCAGTGTGTGCTGTGTTAGTCTCACAGAAGAAATGTATTTCCTCTATTTAAAGATACTCAGGGAGTAGTCATCATCTTATACATCTCTTGCTGATATTTTTACCTATAGCTTGAATTTATTTCAAAGTTGTTCATAGTGTATTTCCCATGTTTTATAGTGCTGTGGTGTTATTATGTGAATAATGATATTTCTTTATTAGAGTAGTATGCATAGGGGAGCAGTTGAAACTGGAGGTTCCTTCTGACATCATTTATAGACATTCCATGAGCATCCATAGAAACTGTACAAGAGCCAACACACCGAGGAAGAGCAGACAGCAAACACTCTTTGATGCTTTAGTGTAGGTCTCCCTCTGGGTCTTCTCCCTGGGCATTTCCAAGGTGGACACTCAGCAGACAGTGGAGGACATCATGGCAGTGGGGCCAAAGCAGTGCTGGTGGGGTCTTGCAAATACTGTGTGTCCTTCTGCAGCTGACTGTAAGGTGAGGACAAGGTTGATGTTCTGGAGATGAAAGCATACACTGTATAGAACTACTGGTTTTAAGTTTGACAGGGAAGGTACAATCCCGGATGAACCTCCCTTCTTTGCAGGTTTGGACAATTCAGCATTGTGTGTTTTTCACAGGTTAAAAAAGTATTTGCATTATCAACTGTACTCAAAACACTCCTTTTGATAACTGACAACTTTTAGGAATGTCTCCCTAATGATTCAGGGATCTTGTCATGATTCTCCATCAGGACATTCAATACAAACTCCACACTAAATGCAGTCATACAGAGCATGTTTTATCTTTACATTGCATGTAACATCAGAGTGGCTGAAACTGTGGTAAGGTTCACATTCTCAGTTACAAGTACTAATTACTTGATCCTAGACTCAAGTGGCACAGTAATCATCATCAAGCCCAGTAACTAATGATAATAGATGAAAACCTGCTGATCCTCCAGCTGCCACTGACGATGAGAGAGATATTATGGAGGCAGAGTAGCAATTTCTTTGTTTAAGATTGCATTGGGCTATGAATATTATCATAACAGCTTTCCCAGCTTTGGTTATGGAAATTTAAAAAAAATCTTATCTGTTTCTAATTCATGTTTTAAAGAAAGTCCATGTTTTAAAGTACATTATATAAATTACTTCTCTAGAAACTTGATTAACGCAGAAAAATTTTTGTAGTGTACAATGAAAAATTTATAGTATACATTCAAAAAATAAACACTTAGAAATATTTGCTGTAATGCTTTGTGAGTTTTTTTTTCTCTTCACTTTTCTCAGTAGATATTTGAGAACTTTAGTCATATGAGCTGCAGAACCTGATGTCGAGACTCAATTCATGCTGGCAGTAGTCAGTGACATTGTGGAATTTCAATGACTTTCATAAACTGAGTAGAAATTGGAGTTTTCAGCAATTGACATGTGCAGAGCCACAGAGCCTTGCTCCAGACAGTTTTAGTAACATTTCCGGTCTCCACTTGGGAATTTTGAAAATAAATATTTAATAGTATGTCATCTCTCGAATTACATTAAGAAAAAGTATTGAAACTTAATGGAATCCTTTGCTTTGGAATATTGACCTTGTGTCATCCTAAAATTGGATAGAGACAGAAACACAGATTTTGATCTGGACGAAAGTTATTATTTTTGAAAATGATGCTGTTTTCTTGCCTGTGGTTGTTTGATAGCAGAAGTGCAAACTGTAGTTATTGAAACAGAAGCAGAAATTGGGGCATTACAAAGAGATGTGAACCTTTGAAAAAAATTACATGGGAATACATCTCCACAGAGCCGAGCTTTGACTGCACTGAGAAGACCTGAGCAATGGATTTGGTAACAGCATATTTTTTGCTATGTTCCTACAAGACTCCTGTATCTAACCAAATTCTTGATGCACAGAGGATAGGCTTTTTCAATCTCATTCTCTGCAGTGGAACTCCTCAGTACCCTTTCAAATTATCAGACTTTATTCTGAAAGTTATTTTATTACTATTACTATTACTATTACTATTATTATTATAATATTATTATTATTATTATTATTATTATTATTATTATTATTATTATTATTATTATTATTATTATTATTATTATTATTATTTGCAAATTTTAATGAGCTGCAGTATGCTTTAAAAATAGCCAGCAGATTTTTTGAAATTTTTTTCAGTTTTATTTCAGTATTTATCATCAGTTATAGGGACTGTCTTTTGCAGCATAGAAGCTGGAAAGTAGTGCCATGATCCAGGCAGAATGTTATCTTACCAACAGAAAATTCACAAAATCCTTATCCAGCTTTGGAAATCCCTGGGCTGAAAATAAATAAAGATTTGAAGAGTGAAAGAGAAGTATCATATATGCTTGCCCTGTTGTATTTCTCCCATTTGCTGTTTGCAGGCACCATTGAACATAAGATTGCTAGATGGCGCTTTGGCCAACTGAGTTTATGTTTTTGTTTAAAGAGAGGCTAGGACAGTGCATAGCAGAACATGAGATTTTGAGGCTGAATTCTTGATGTATGTCTTAAGCACTACCCTAGCCTGTTTGTAAGATAGGAACAAGGCAGGCAGCTTATTCACTAATCTGCAGGTGAAAAATTCTAATTGTTTTTGACATGAATTACTGCTTTTTGAAAATCATCTGGCAGTGTTTTTGTCACATTGAGACTGAAATGAGAAAAAACATTGTACTGCAACTTATACCAAATGATGAATAGTTGTAGTTTTCTAATGGGCAAGAGGAAGGAGCAAGAGCAACAGTGTGTGTTCTGCACCTGTAACCATCCCCATCAGGGCTTACCAGAGTGCTTCATGTCTTTTGAACTTACAGCTCTGTTCTTTTTCAGTCAGGGACTCTGCATGCCTACAAGATCTGCTGTATTATTAAAGGTTGCTAAATATTTAGTCTTACTGTACACTGTTTAAGGGTTGTTTTAACTTACTGCACACTCTTAAAGGCTGTCTCACTAAACCATCCTTTTGCTAGGCTGAGCACAGAAAGTACTGAATTGAAAGTCTGGCTAATAAGGGCAGTTTATAATAATAAGTTGACAGTTTTAATATGCTATTTAATTACCTTAATCCATAAGGTGGAATAAATAACTGATTAAAGAATGTGTTACCCCAGTGCCAGTGTTTCCTGGGGCCTGGGGGTGTCAGTGGCCAGGGCCTGTCCAATCTCCCTCCAGGCACAGGCAGTCCCAGCCCTGGGTATTGGGCATCTCCCTTGGAAAAGTCTGGTCAAGTCTCTGGAGAGCTGGAGTCTGGCCCTGCTACACCATGGCTGGGCCGGGGGCTGATGTGGGGTCCTGGGCTGTGGGGGAGCACCTGGGAGCTGGGAAGGGATAGTCAGGGCTGGAGGTGCCATTGGAGCCCTGACTACAATAGACATATTTGTAGATTTATTCTGTAAAACTCTTGGAAAGACCTCTGTAAGGTCTCTTGATTAATATCAAAAGGTGTAGTTCTGGAGATTCAAATCCATATTACTCCCTTTGCTCTTAGTTGAACTTACTACTCCTAAAGCAGAAGCAAGTATCAGTACCTCCTTCTTAACAGCAGTCTGATATTATTTCAGAGAACAGTCTTTGAAGAGAGGATTATTTGACTTGGGTTTTTCTGATCTACTCATAAAATGAGCCACAAAGCTGAAGTAGCTGCCAAATTCCTTACACATTTTCTGAAAATGTTGGCTTGACATTATTTGAATCATTGACTGGAGGTAAGAGTAGGAGATGCTGTTGATGAGGCATGCCTCAATCATTTTCACATAATAGCCTCCATATTCATTCTACTGATCTCATGCAAAACATGGAGTGAATTAGCATTTTGTCATGATCTTCTGTCAGTTCAGTGCTTAGCAGTTGGCATCAAGTTATGTGCCAGATGGGTGGTTTTAACTTTTAGAACAGGAATGGCTATTTGGATAAACTGCCCTGCATTATATATACACACCACTGAAATATCACAGGGCTTGAGCTGTTAAGGCATTGAAATACATACATGGGACAAGAAAAGGATACATTGAAACCTTAGCTGAATGTTTGGTGACACATTATCTTTCATACGGCTGTCTCTACAGCAATGAGAAATTGGTCTAATTCTGTAGCTGGTTATGAAAGGAGGGACTATGATTTGCTTTTTAAAGAAAATTCAGAAAGAACGCTGGGTTTACATGTGGTTTTGCTTTCTTTTTCCTCATGTTTGTATATTTTGATTTTACAGTAGGTGGAGGCTGTTGTAAAAACAGAGACATGTCAAAACATCTTTTGGTTTTGATGAGATAGTGGTTTAACCTGTATTGAGCTTTTGGAATACAATGAATACTCTAAGAGACAGAGCCTAGAAAAAAGCCCTGATCTGAGAGCACAACAATTTATCTCAGAGCTCCCTTGATTTTATGTATTATTATAATTCAGGTTGCCCTCAGCTGCTTTTCACACTTTAAGAAATGTGTATCTATTTATTGCAAGTGTAAAACCTAATACAATTATAATTATAAATTCTTCCTTCCATATAGTTGCAAGAGTTTGTCTGTGATCAATTTTCTTTTCTTTCTGTGATCACTCAAGTACTGAAAATCAACAAAGGAGACATGTATTATTATTCCTTGTGTAATTATAGAAGCATTTTTAAAACCATAATGAGATTGTAGAAAATGGTTTTTGAAGAGTTGTGGAGGCAGAGTAATAAAATGATTTCGTGATGGAACAAAAAGAAAAAATTGAAATATTTTTATGACGGGATAGGTGCAGTCCTGAAATTAGAGATAGAAGAATTAGATGTGCAGCTGCAACTGATGAATTTATTGATATTCCTTAGACATAACTAAAGAAAATATCAATCATTATGCTTGTGCAATATATTTGTGATGTATTTAAGTAATCTGGTTCAATGTTTTTGCTGGTCTACTACAGACAAGGAAAAAATGCCTTTTATTTTTATATGTGATACAGATTCTGGGCATTTTTACTTTTGGCCACAGACAGACGCTGGATACTGGTCAAGGAAGCTTTAGCGGCTCTCTGAAATCTCTCAGGGAAAGTGCTTGTTTGGTGTGTCTTGTTGGGCACAATGGGCTGACCCACAAAAACTGCTCTATCACTCCTGTCTTCAGCTGGGCAGGGAAGAGGAAATAGAACAAAAGGTTCATGAGTCAAGCTAAGGGCAGGGAGAGATCACTTGCCAATTACCATGATGGGCAAAACAGACTCAGCTTTGGGGTAAAGCATATTATAATTAAATCAGAATAGGATAATGAGGAATGAACCCAAATTTTGAAACTACCTTCCCTCTACCTCCTCCTTTTTCAGGAGTTTAACTTTAGTCCTGATTTTTTCTACCTCATCCCTGCAGTGGCATAAGGGGACAGGGAAGTTTCAGTCAGTTTATCACACGTTGTCTGCTCCCCTCCTTTATTCTCAGGAGAAGGATTCAGAAGCACAGAATCACAGAATGGTTTGGTTTGGAAGGGACCTTCAAAGATCATCTAGCCCAGCCATGTGCCGTGGGCAGGGACATCTTTCACTAGATGGGGGTTGTTCAAAGCCCCATCCAACCTGAACTTTTATACTGCCTCTGATCATACCTTCTCTGGACAAGCTATGGAGGTGTCTCACCATCCTGAGTGTATTCCTCACAGTCTTTACAGGCTCCAGCATGAGGTCCATGTCATGGGAGGCTCTTGTCCACAAACTTCTTCATCATGAATCCTTCCCATGGGCTGCAGTTCTTCATTAACTGCTCCAGTGTAGGTCGCTTCCAAGGTGTCTAATCCTTTAGGAACAGACTGCTCCAGCTTGGGTCCCCGATGAGATCACAAGTCTTGCCAGGAAACCTGCTTCAGCATGGGCTTTTGTCTCCACGGATCCACGGTTCCTGTCAGGAGCCTGCTCCAGCATAGGCTTTACATGCGGTCACAGCCTCACCTGGGCTTCGACCTGCTCTGGTGTGATGCTCCTTCACAGAATACAGGTAGATCTCTGCTCCACTGTGATCCTCCATGGGCTGCAGGGACACATCCTGACTCACTCTGGTCTCCACCAAGGGCTGCAAGGGAATCTCTGCTCTGGTGCCTAGAGCACCTCCCTCTCCTTCTTGACTGACCTGGCTGTCGAAGAGCTGTTTCTCTCATATGTTCACTCCCTTCTCTTAGGCTGCTGTTGCACAGTTCCTCCCCTGTCCCCCTCACTTTTCACTTCCTTCTTCTACATTGTCCCAGAGAGTGTTGCTGATGGGCTCAGCCGTGGCCAGCAGCAGGTCTGTCTTGGAGCCAGCTGGCATTGGCTCTGTCATACACAGAGGAAGCTTCTGGCAATTTCTCACAGGAACCACTGCTGTAGCTCCCCTGCTACCAAAACTTAACACACAAACCCAGTACAGCCCTTAAGGAGATGACTAAGATGTTTTTTTCATCCTTGTTAGCTTAGATTACACTGAAGAGACTTTTAGGTGTTTGTTTGTAGCATGTTTTAATTCTTTTCATTGAATTACTCAACTTTCTCTGCCCAATGAATTCCCTTCCAGTGCAAACATAGAACAATTGCATTTTCCATTTTTCTTGGCACACATTTTTTGTTAATTTATTAATTTGGGTGCTTGTGTTTCAAATTAGTTTGTGGAATAATTCATTGAAGAACAGTTTTCACTTGTCAAGTGTGAAGGGCAAAGAATGCTTTTTCTTCTGTACCTTTCTGGATAAACAAACAAACAAATAAATAAATAAATATTCTGTTATGGTGAGGGACTGCATTTAATCTTCAGGCAGCAACAAATAACAAATAAGCAAATAGTGCCAAATAACTCAGTGGGAAGTTTTAAATCTCTTGTGATTATTCAGCCACCCTAACATGAGTGACACTGAATATGTTGAAGTACTTCACCAATTTTGTTGATATATTTTTCGGGGGAGTGTTAACCATGCCTGAAGGAATCTGGTAAAATATATTGAAATTACACAGCATAATCACATCTGTGAAATTTTTGACAAAATAAAACTTCCCAGAGAGCAGTTGTCAACCTTGTACTATCCCCTGGCATATTTTGAAAAAGGATTCAACCTGATGAATAATATTCACGGTACAAGTTATGCTTCTTTGCAAGTTGTGAGCTTGTCATCTTTGATTCTCATAAAATGTGTTGGTTCTCTACTGGAGATATTCTCACCATCTTTTTCTGTCTCCTGATAACAGCATATCCGCAGTTTAAATTCCCTTAAGATTATGAGAATCGTAAGTATAAATCTGTTGGGGAAACTCCTGTGATTGTTTTTGTCATCTTTAGTCTTTATATCCTTCATTTTTTAAAAAAGATTTTCAGCAAAATTTAATGTAAGTGTATTTTGGTGATGTGAATATTTGTCTTCTCTCAGAAACTGTAGAAGCATAAACTGTGGCAGTGCAAACTTTTTTGTTCTCTTGTTATTTGAAGACTGAATAATAGGGCTTTTATTGTGAGTTGACTGATTTATTTCATTCTTTGTAGAGAATATATATATCCATGTTCAGTGAAGAAATCTTTAAAATATTTATCATTCAAACACATGCATACTCAATTAATCTGTCCATTGAATACTAATCCGTCATAGGAAAACATAAATATGTCAAAATGAAATAATAACCTTAACTACATATAGGAAGTAAATGTCGAAAAATATGCCAGCCATGGTAATAAATTTTTTAAATTATTTTGCAAAATAGTCAGACTTGAGATATATTTTATTTCAAGAAGTCTTTCTCTCATTCTTTAATGCAGTCTACCTGCATGTCATTTTTACCATGTTGATTGAGTATGGAGGGTTAAATGGATTCCCAGTTATCATAAATAGGCTCCAAATATAAATCAAATATTTTATGACATTCTTGGAGCAGTTATCAGAGCCAAGTGGTGAGTGACTTTTTATGGCAACAGAAAGAAATGGAACAAAATGCAAATTAAATCCACAGAGCTCTTGGGTTTTGTATAAAACAAAATATTTGTAAAAGTAAACTCAATAAAAATGACTAATTAATTATGAATTGGAAACCCACTGTGGAATGTGCAGTTTTTTCATATAAACCAAATGAAATATACTATATCAAAAAATGTACTTTGTTCTGTCTTATGACAAGTTAGTTTAATTGTAATTCTATTTACAGCACTGAATCACAGTAAATGTGCTCTAGAGAATTCTGATGCTACTTTACTGAAGATTTAAGGCCTACTCTCATTCTGAAATACATAAGAACAGGAATTATTCTGAATTTTCTGAGTCCATCAAGAAATCATAGGTATTACATTACAAATGTGTTTATTCCTGAAATGTATGATGACACCCAGCCTGGCTGAAAAGGTGTTCAACAGGATTTACCTACACCTGTTTCTGCAGTGAGGTGTCTGAAGCGGAAAGTCTTTTAAACTCACTCAGTAGACCTCAGTCCCTCAAAAACTGCTCCCCACTCCAGGTTTTCCTGAGCTTATAACTTTTTAAATTAGGGAAGAGGTTAATATTAAAATGAATATTAATATCATAAGGCTTAAAATCAGATAAAGCAATAGAAACAAAAGCGGTTATGAGCATCCTTGCTCTTTCTACAATGTGTCTTTCTGGATGGGTTCAATTTAGTGTCAGCCAAGTCAGCCTTCTGAGTGACAAAACACTGGGCTTTCCTCCATTACTGCTAAAGCTTTTCAGCTTCCTTCTCTTGGGAGTCTCTTTCCATTGCTGTGCCCTTGTTTTTCTCTTAATCTTTTCTGTACCTGACACACCTGATAGTCTAGTCTTTTCGAGCTTTCCTCACAGCGCATCCTTAGTTCCCCTCCAAGCAGGAGCACTCTTCTTACTCCTCTGTCTGATGGGGCTCACCTGTCCCAATGTTGGCTAAGCAAAGCAAAGACTGGCATCTTGAGTTGTGACACAAATGCACTCTGTATGATGTATCTAAGAAGTCCTACCCTCACTAACCTCCTGCTCAGCTATTGCTGTGCAATTGCTTTTGAAACTAGTCTATAAATTCGGTTGAGAAGGTGAGGAAAGTTCTTTGTAGCAGTGAGTGATTTAGTTTGGACTGTTCAATCTTACAACTGAAGTATCAGGTTTCTGGACTGTTTAGAGGAAAGAACCTGGAAGATACTCCTCTGATCAAAAAGTGATTATAGACCCATGAGAGTTAAGTCTCCAAGGAGAGCCTAAACAGAGAGGTACCTACAAGCCATGATTTTGAGGCCAGCCAACCACCAGGCAGAGATGTGGGTGCCAGCTTCTTTTCCTTGACTACACATCACCTTATAATATATGCTTACAGTTCAGATGTATAGGGAAATTCAGGTTACTTTGCTCACAGAGCTGTGGACCTCTCTGCTGAACTTGCTTGCTCCCTCAGCGAGTTCTGCATTGTTTCTTTTTTGGGTACTTTAACCTGTGAAGGTGTTACTTCTGTGGTGTGAAATCCCACAAGTGATTGTAATTTCTGGGACTACTCTGCCTGTATTACTTAAGTCTCCCATCACATCTTGACATTTTATGTCTTCTGACCCCACAACACAGGTAGTTTACAAAAAAGTCAGTATTCAAGCACATTGAAATATTAATGAAACTATAAATTATTCCTATCTATTTTTATTCAGATCCTCAGCATTTTTGATCCAGTTTCAAACCAGTTATGACCAACATTTATTTGTTTTTCAGTGCACATTGTGCTGATTCACATATGTTGTAAAACAGAATTTGTGGATAACAGAGAGTTCATTTTTGGCAAAGGTACTGCAAAAATCATACTCTTTTCTTGGAACTGAATTTCTGAAATATATTTTGGTTTGCCTCCCTGAACTTCAAAGGAAATGACATTTCTTAAACAATAACCTGGCTCGACCCTTAATTCAGATCAAAAATTTTGTTAGACTCATAAACCGGTACCTTCAAGTTTAAGAGTGACCTGCCAAAGGACGAAGAAGGGGCTGATCTGCCTGGTTTTATCCCTTCCACCATTGGTTTAATAAAGATCCTGGACAAAGCAGAAATAAGTGAGTATATCTATGGCTTAAAATAAACTTCTCCATTTTCCTTGAATTAGGATGCTTTACTAGCCATACTAATGTGTTTATGTTCACAGAAGTCTCTACTTACCTGACAGACTGTTGGGCTTCAGCAGAGCTCCACAGTCACGGTTTCTCCATCTAATGCCATAAAGATGATGGCTGATGTCTCAAATGAGGCCATTTTTTTTTACAGAGGAATATCATTATTATTCAAGTTCCTTACTGTCATTTTTCTTTTTCATAAAGGCTTAGGTTGCTGTATATCAGAGAAAAGTTACATGGTTTGGAGAGCTATTTTTAATCTCTTGAAGTTTGAATAGTAGGGACCTCAGGCAAGAACAATTCTTGCTATTGAGTAGGAGATTAAAGCCGAGGTCTAAGATTTGCATAATGTAAAAGGTGTACGTCATTGTAAGTATTATTAATATTTTTTAGTCCTTAGGCAATTAATAAAAGGACAGCTTTAGAATTTGCCTTTGGGTAGGATCTCTTAACATAACAACATATCAAAATATTTTTTGTTTAATTATATTTGACTTATATTTCCCAGGGGTTTTTTGGTTTGAATTTTTGGTGGTGGTGGGGTTTTTTTGTTTGTTTGTGGGGTTTTTGTTTGTTTTGGGGTTTTGTTGTTTTTTCCTCAAAGGAATTAAAGCTAATTTTTCTATAGGACTTATAACAGGCAGTTGTTCTAATCTTCAGTATCACCAGACAGATAATATATAAATCTTTATTTTTCTTTTGCAAAGCATGTAAGATTTTTAAAGCATTCTCTGAAGCAAATTATTGTTAGCACTTCACTATCACCTCAATGTGACCCTTGATGAAAGGAAGCTTTCTCTCTTTTTATATCAGTGAGCTCCAGATGGTGATTTTCTTATGTCTCACAGACCAAGTTCACCAATTTATATCTGACTTTTGTTTTAAAAGTGAATATAAAGAAATCTCAAAGTTATTTTCTTAAATGATGAGTTAATGATCATAACATTTTTATAAAGTTATAAATCTGCCCACACATTTATCCAGGAAAATGAGAGTGTGAGGCATTTGTTTTTTCTGTGGGGGTTTAGTGTGGAGTGGGGAGACAACAAAGGCATTGAGGGATGAGTGGAATATCACTTTCTCTACATCAGTTGTTATGATGAAAGTCATGTGAGTCAGTTTTATGCATAGACTGGAATTTTCCTGGGAAGAGTTGTTGAAATCATAATGCATGATCATTGTGAAATTAAAACACTGATTTCTAAAGCCTTCCTGCCTTGAATAGATGTGCTGTGAAATAGGCTAAAATGCATGACATACAGCACCTTCAAGCCATAAACAATGCTTCATGCTGATGCTGAGGAAACCCACTATGATGGACACCAAAATAAATAATTTAAGGTTCGTTTTAGTATGTTCTGGGACTGAGAACCAAGCCATCCTCACTGATCCTGCAGGTCTTGATGAAAGATTGAACTGAACTTCAGGCATGTTGGAGGGAAAGTTTTGCTTTATTGTAATTTATGTTATAATCTTTATTTATGTAGTTGTTCAGCCTTCAACCGATGTCACCTTTTGATTCAAGCATACTGAAAAGAGGCAACTTGAAATATATGATAATTAAGGGGGTTTTGACATCTCTGAGAACCTATTTCTGTGCCCTGCCTCAGTTCTAGGTAGAGTAATTGTGCTGTTGAGTTCAGTTTTCTGTGGGTGTAGCTGGATTATGTTCTTTTTCCCTGACCTGCTGAGTCTTTCACAACAGTTGCCAGATTACAGCCCAGGTTTCACAGTGTTTTGATGGTGAAAAGAAGTGATTTGTACATATTGTGTTTGTATATTATGACTTCAGATACCCTGGCAAGTCTCCCACAGGATTGGATACGTTTCTTATCACTGCATGACTCATAATTGTAGTCTTTGAGACCCAAGGAAAGGAGAGACTCTAAGTCCCTCTCAGACTGCTGTTTGGCTTCTCTGTCAGATATCCCTGAATTTGTAGGAATGAGTAGTTCTGTAATGTTTACAGTATGTGAAGAGTGATATATATAGATCTCTGTAGATGTGTATTTTTTTAATAAGCGCTGCTCAGGATCCTGTTGTGGTAAGGGCACTGCAGCCTAAAAAAAAAATAAGTGTAAGGTATTTCCTACCATAACATTGTAGAAAGGAAGAAGACAGTGTGAAACAGGTTCAAAATTATGAGGTGACCTCCCAGCTTTCTTTTGAGTGGTTTTTTTTTTGTTGTTGTTGTTGTTGGTTTGGTTTGGTTTTTGGTTTTTTTTCTAACCTCTAATTTATCTTTCACTATTCATGGTTCTGGTGGGATGAGCAGTATAGCTGTGACAACATGGATGGATCTTAGTATGGTGACTAACTTGCTTGTATGGCCATCAGTAAGAACATACAAAGTAAATAAAAACACATGTAGAGTCAGAGCTTCCTGCTCTTTTACAGCGACAACAAGACTTCCAGCTAGAGAAACCTCCTGAGATCATTTTGTCTCACAGCATTAAATCGCTATGTGTTAGGATAATTATGTATATGGGGAGCAAATTGAGGGTAGGTGTCATCTCCAGCTGCTGAATCATGCTGAGTACAAATGTCAGGAGATTATGCCAGGAGTGTGGAAATATTTTTAATGTAAAAAGATCTATTTATATGTTGCTCTTACACAAAATATACAAATAATTTAATTCCAAGAAAACAGTTAAAAATACTGGGATAGATGGACAGGTGATGATGAAAGAGCTAGGAAGTAGAAAAAAAAGATATGGGTCCTGTCTAATCAGTCCAGTGTTGATAGGGACAAAAATATTAGTTTGTTTTCTCATTAAGGGAGAGTCTTAAGTTAAAAAAAGTTAAGTTCCAGAATTACATTTTTCTTGTTTGTTTGCTTGTTTGTTTTTAATGGCATTTGTAAGTTACTGATATCTTATGGTTCTTAGAATTTATAACCAGACCCTAGTTTATACCTGCAATTTAAGATAATTGCCTATCATGGGATATTGAAAAATCCACTTGATTGTGTTTCTGCATTAGCCTTTTTAAATTCTCTGATTGAAATATAGTTAACAAAAAAAATCAAATTTATCTCAAATAAGAGACATTCTATCCTTTTTTTTTTTTTTTTTGTCAAGAAGTAGTGGTCAACAGATGCTTGTTTGAAGAACAGTGTTCAATAGATACTGGTGTAAAGAGCTTAGGCAAGCAATTGTGTGATTGCTATCATCAGATTGTTCTTTGACCTTTACAGAATTGTAAATGTAGTTAAAGGATATGTCCGTATTAAGCACCATTATTTGTTTAATGGAAGAATCTTCCTCGGGCTCTTTTCTTTGGTGGGTTTGGCAAAATATTCCTCATCCGAGCAGTGGACAACAGTATCCATGGCTGACCTGAGCAGAAGCTAAGCCAGGCAGATCAAGAAGTTACCCATTTACAGACTTGAGAGAAGTTGCTTGGTGGAGGTTGCATGCATGGAATCCAGATAGTACGTGTGTAAGAAGCAGAGAGATGGCTTATGGCTTGGCTGTGCCAGTGGGTGACTGGCTGGGACCAGCTGGGGCCCAGCCAGTTCCCTTTATCCTGCTTCCCCTGCCGTTTTCCCTGCTTGTAGCCGCTGCTTGAGCAAGTGGAACTCCTCTGAGGTCTGGTGTAACACCCTAACCCAGCAAAAATGACTCCTTTTATTGGCAGGTTCATTTTCTGCTCATTTCTTTTTTACATGCCCTCAGCATAGAGTCCAGACAGGACCACAACAGTGTCAGGGAGGGTGGGCTGAGAGGAGCCATGTAGGCATCTGTTGATAAGGATTCCTCCTGATATTATGTGGGGCGGATCATTCAAAAAATTAGGGCTATGATTTATGAGATTCGGGTTGTTAGCACTACCAAAACAAATCACAAGAGTTTGGTCATATTGAAATATCAAACAGAATGGTAAATGCTGTCAATGAGGAAGTTAGGAAAGCAGAGCTCTGCTGCGCTGACTAAAAGGCATCAAACACTGACACTTTTATAGAGGTATCTATCTATTTAATTTTTAATGGTAATTACCAGCGTTAGTGGAAATTAGAAGATATGAAAGTGTCTCTGGCTCTATTAAGATCATAATACTGAAAAAGGTTACACAAGCATTTGTGCTCATGTATATAACAGGTGTATTTATGTTCCATATTTAGAAACAATCTTTCCTTTAAAAGAAAAGCAGTTTATCACATTGTGATGGCATTTGTATCTTTCCCCCTTAACAACTTAGCAGGAATTTCTGTAGTCCTGTTTTTGAAGATTTGGATTATCAGGTATTCACCAGTGTTTGCAATTCCAAAGAAGTCTCTGAAGCAAATACTAGTGTAAATGTAATGGGAGTAACATTTAAGGGAGCCTTTAATTTTTACACTCTGGATGCTAATTTCTCTACAAAGTGCCTCTTAACACATAGAGCCAATTGATGTTAAAACCATTTGTTTTCTATGTATTGTGTGTTACGGTCTATGCCTCGAATGACTTCTCAACTGTCATGGGTTTAGCCATGGCTTCCTTAGTAACCAGGGTATCCAGGAAGTGGACACTACAAAGTATTCCACACA
>JAWWLZ010000118.1:32593299-32616580 GCA_035041345.1 Poliocrania exsul
CTCTGCCGTGAGGGCTCTGGGGGGAGGGAAGAAACAGTCTAGGGTTGGTAGGCAAGCTTGGGCCAACCGTAGACATCAACATAATCTGCAAATGTTATTTCTACCTTATGCAACCAAGTCATGTATCAGTTTTATTTTGAATTGTTCAACAGATTGTGGTCCTTGGCTTGTTTTAAGTTGTGATTATTTTTCCCATGACTTCAATCTTTTTTATCTCTCCTCTGCATCTTTCCTATATTTATCAAAAAAGTAATTGAGATTAACACTTTACACATCAGATATGATTGTGTATTTATTCATATACTATTGATAGAAAAGTGTGGCATCAGTCTTTGTACCAATGACTGTGGAAAAATTCTTAGAAGAGCCCCATGTGAGAATGAATCTCAATAACAACATTTTGTTGCTGTACTCAGCTAGGCATTCGTTCTATGAAATGGGGGATTTGATGGCAATTTTAACTCATAATATTCAGCATTTTCACCCTTAATCTCTCATTCCTACCTTTGCCATGCAACCCCATGCCTTTTATTAAGGTTCATGTAACTCTGATTGAACTGGTTATGTGGAAGTGGGGAAGAGTTTAAAAATGAGGGAAAGGTGTTGTCTCAGATGTAGTTTAATTCTCTCACACTATTTGCAGGGCAGCTCCACAGACTTGCTGCAAGAGCATCTGGGATTCTGGAACAGGTCTGCAACAGGCAGAGAGAGAAGGAAAGGAAACTTCTTAGATTAGCCTTGCTGGCAAAGGAAGTTATTTTTCTCAGCCAAACTGCTCATTTCCATGTTAAAAAATGAAACATTTTGTTTGGCATGATCTACTTTTCCATAAAGTCTTGTTGACCCAAATGAATAATACCTGTATTTTAAAAGCTTTAAATTAAAGAGCATTACTTGTGATTTTTTTTGAATTTCTTTTTCTCTGGATTTACATCCAGCTCCCTGTCTTATACTGAAGCAAGCAGGTTATCTTGCTTGGTTTCAGCCTTACAAAATAGTGTCTCACCCTTCAGTAAAAATTAAGATAAGGAAGTCAGAGATCTTCCCTGAATACTTGAATCGAGATAACCCAAGTTTTTTTTGTTTTGGTGGGGTTTTTTTTATTTTATTTTTATTTTAAGCTGTATATAGATGTTCCAACATCTTTGCTAAATGCTATTAGGATGAAAATTGCTTCTTCATCCTTATATGTTGTAATTACTCTTTCATTCCTCTCCAGAAATGAAGAGTAAAAATATTTTGTGCACTTCTTTTACATTACCAATATTTTTTCTATCTCTATCAGTGAGCTATGTCACTCTTCAAATTTGTTTTTTAATTCCGGAACGCTTTTTAAAACCCTGCTTATTTCCCAGCTAAATAAATTTCACTTTATATCTTTGGCATGTCTCATTACTTTTTCCATCAATATAAAGTGCTATTTGTTAATTTTTTTGCCCATTCCCTTTTCAAGTCCAGTTGTTATTTCACCATGAAACAACAGAGTATATTTAAAACATATTTTAAAATTTTCAAGAAATTATTATTTCTGTATAATATGAAAGCCTATGATAAACATTCAGAACAACTGAAATCCATACTAGTTTGCCACTACACGACAGAAATAGTCATTTGACAAAATTTACCAATTAAATTGGTAAATGTGTGCAGCTGGCAAGTGTGTGCAGCTGAAAATCTCCTCTCACTTATCTTTGGACACCGGGGTTTTCAAATAGATCAGATCATAAGTGACATCCAGGTTATTTTTATTGAATACACCCTCACTAAATGCATCTATAAAATGTGCTTATATGTACAATGCATGCAAAATTATTATGAATAATATGTGCATTAGACTCCATTTTTTTTAAACCCTCTGACTTATTGCATCAAATTCTCTAAGTTTTTTGATTCTAGACAAGAACATGGATGTGAAAATAGAAATTTTTTCCTTATTTTTCATATCCTTCTCATGACTGTTTTAGTCTCAGAGCAGATTTGACTGAGAAACTGGATACTTTGGCCAATTATTTTCAATATTCTCTTTCAGGAATCCAATTTCTGACATATTTGCCAGCACAGTTTGGTGTAAAAATTTATAGGGGGGAAGTACAGTTATATTTAGTCTGATTATAAGTGGGAGAAATAATATATTAAAATTAAAACTAATATATGTCACTAATACATAGATAGAGCTGAGAGAAGCCTATTAATTGCTTTAGGGATTGAACATTTCTCTGTTGGTGCTGTAAATTTACCTGATTTTTCTTGAGCAGTTGATTAAACATTTAGGTATTTGATTTACATCAGGAACTAGAAAAGTTCATAGAGCTCTTAGGTGCCTTTATCTCTACATATAACTGTATGCGAAAGTTATTTCAGCTAGTACCAGTACTAACTTATGTAGTCCATGTTGCAGTGACATTCGGTAGGTAGAAGTATGTGTATCTTGTTTGTCTTCATCAACTAATATTCACATTAAATTACATTCCTCTTTGTGGATCCTATATTGGAATATACAGAACAGAAGCTCTTGAAGCATAAGGAAAACTAAAGAGCAGTAACCAGGAAGGAAGTGTTTCACTTTCTCAAAAAAAGAGACAGAAGTTGAGCTGGAGGGGACAACTTGGCTCATGCTACACTTACACAAATCTTTTAGGTACACATGTCAACAAGCTTCAGGATGCCTAAGATACAGATCCATGCTGCAAAAAACTCCAGACATGTCAGTGAGTAATAAAAATTTTGTGTGATGCTATATATTATAACTACAGGAATGAAGTAAGAAGGCAAAATTCAGATCTTCACCAGTGAAAAGAAGGAATAGGAAGCAGGTGAGCCATGAACAAAATAAATAGCAAAAAGAATACTGGAGAAAGAAATCTGTGAATTAAGGAAGAATGGGAATATAATTTCTAAAAATGAGGCAGAATTTTTTTTTTTATTTAAGTATTGGCTGCTTATTAAGTGTTTATACAGAGAGGAGAAGGTGTTGAGTCCAGGACCAGTTGCTATGAATTGACTCAGACGCACAATGCCACTGTGTCAGGGCAGAAACCTGAGTGCATCCACACTGTACAATCCTCAGCCTGAACAGCTGCTGGGCCTCAGCTTCTGCGCTCTGTCTCTGGTGTAATTAGCATTTTTGGCAGCTTGCTACATCAGAGTGCCTGAAATAATGAAAAAGCTGTTTCACGAACTTCCAAAGTAGTGATTTTTTAGCACCATGCCTATGGTCTTTCTAAGTTTCCATTTAGTCACATCTTTTTCTACTTTGTCCCCTCATTTCCTGTTTACACTGCATACTTATAAACCTTTTATTCCTTATCTCTTACTGCATTTCTTAAGGCACTGCTCCTTGATCTTTGTGAGTTTTCCTGTTTTATAACATCCTTTAACATCAATTATTTGTAGCATGTATTTATGATCTCTTCAACATTCTTTACTATTTTTTAATATTCCATCTTCATTTCCTCTATACACTAGTTTTCATAACTATTTAAACCTTCTTTATTTAAAATAACTGTGTTCTTTCAATAAATCTGTTCCTTGGATTCAAGTATGCCAAAAAAGAGCATCAAAACCGACTGTTGAACTTAAAAGTATCTTCAATGCCATCACTTTCTTGTCTAGTAAGAAAGTGATTCAGAATCACTTCTCCCTGCTTAGATTTTGTATTGTCTGTATAATACATTTAAGACAATTAACAGAATTGTGGGAACAGGAAGACAGTGAAGCTATTTTAAGAAAATCTGAAGCACAGGTAAATACATGTTTATTCAGTTGTTGCATCTTTTTTATGCAGGGACAAAAATCTACTGTGCTTGTGTGTAAAATTTAGATAACTGCTCACTCAAATAGCTAAAAAATTAACAGTGTTTTCATGATAATATCTGAAAGATAAATCAGCCTATGGAAATTTCTCTAACAACCTTCCCACATTTTTTTTCAGCTTAGATTATAATGAAAAGTCCTTTCTTAAGTGTTTGTCAGACTTGTTTCCTCTTTTTCCCTCCCTCTATTTATCAAGTCAGCCACTTTGCTATTGCTGAAGATTGCTAACACACTTTTGGATTAATTGATTTTTTTACTTTTGCTGAAAGAAGTGGTCATATCTTGAGCTAGAACTCTCTTTTTATTAGATTTTGCTTGCAAGCTTATTACATTTCTAAATATGAAAGTAACAGTTTTGCTCAGCTAGTCCTCATAATAGAGAAACAATAACTTGTGTCAGCGAGAACAATAAAGGAATTAAATATTACTAACTGCAATTTTATAAACCAAGATATTAAAAAAAAGATAGGATCCCTTATGTTGAAGTGTCTTGATTCCAATCTGAAAAAAATACTTGCTTTGGGCAAGCCATAGATAAAAAGTCTGTTTAGGGGAGGGCTGGAACAGGAGGGATTAGTGCCTGAAAACATCGGTGCAACAGACCCAGCTTTTGTGTCCCTATATTGGGTCACACTACCTAGAAAATGATCAGGATATACTGAGAGGTGTTTGTTGGTTGATGGGGGGATGCATGCTAGCTAAATCTAGTTTGCTGCTTTGCCTTTTTTCACTTTTCTGCATGATCTAGGACACATTGTGTTCAGCTCCAAGAGGTATTTAGACTTTGTTCTGAGATGACTGTGGGCTCTACAGAGGCATGCACATAAGGAAGAATGGCCAAGTCAGCTGCTGTTACTGTAAAAGCAAACATAATTTATGGTGCTGTATATCTGTGTGGTGACTACAGCTGCCCCTGGGTTGTCTTGCAACATGTGTACAGACAGGCATCCAGAACACATCAGAGGGTCCCTGGGGTAAAGCTGTGTGTCCTCAACACAGGCATGCGTTCACAGACCATGGATGTTTGGGCTAGAGGGAGGGCTTGTGCCCAGGTATAACATTTAAAACAGTCCCTTACAGCTTCCAAGGGCAGACACATTCAAGCTGACATTCCCTTACAGAACATTCTGAGCTTCTGCCATACTCTCTCCTATATCCCTCTTCCTTCCAGTTCTCCTCTCCATCCCACACAGTGTTTGCATAAATACCTCAAGCATAAAGCAGTGTCTAGTACCTCAGGGATTTACCAAACTTGATTCTGTCTTTTCTGAACTGCATATATTATGCATCAACACAAGAGCTATATTGTTGATTTAAAAAATTTAAAAAAAACAACAAACCAGGGGGTGTAGCATCCTTTAATCTTCAAAGTTTGTTTTGTTTATATGGTATTAATTAACTGATTATAGATTTCCCCATAAGATGACCCAAGTTTTGGGAAAGCAAGAGGGACCATAAGGAAATACGATTGTGCATTGTGTAACATACAGAAAATATATAAGAGCCTCACATTGTGGAGCATGGTGCCACATTAGAAAACTAAAAGACACTTGACATAAAAAATGAAGACACCGAGCTGTTATAATGCAAAGTGCAATCAGTCACTAATATCCCTAGAAATAGCTTTCATAAAAGCTGTAAACCCTCCTGTTTCCCCTTCAGCTACTGTTGAAGATAAATTACAGCATTGGTGTCATTGGACTGTAATTTTTAGGCTTTTGTTTCCTAGGGCAGTGCAGTTTATTGTTATGGCTTTACCTTTGTGTGCACATCTACCTGTTCAACTGCCTGTCTCTGCTCTCATATTAACTTTCTAAGCTGTTGGGCAATATCAGCCAAATTTGACAAGGAAGGTAATCTCCAGGATTAAAAAAATTTTGAAAATTAGGTCTTCATTAGAGGAGACCAAAAAAAGCAAGTAAGTGTCCCCACTGATGAGAGGACAGGCAGACTTCAGCTGCCATCCGCTCCTTCTGGCAGCAGGACCAGCTGGCCCTGGGCCTGTGTGGCTCCGAGGAATCTGCGCTTGCTCTGCCAGCTGGTGGGGTCAGCGGCTCAGAGAGCAGGCACAGGAAAATCCAGAAAGACCTGTGGGTGTGGGCACCGCAGACAAGTGGAGAAAGCCATCACAGGAATGTGCAGGGAATAGTGGGATGCAGAACCGAAATTCTTAGTAAATCAGGATTTATTCACTCCTTTCTTCATGATGCAGGTTGGTTTAATTGTTGGGCTTGTACTAAAATAAAAAGAAAGCAGAAAACAGAAGCGATAATAGGTTTCGTAGTTCATATGTTATTAAAGCTCTCAGTTCTCAAAGACCAAAATAATAATTGCTGTGTAAAGTGTTAAAGCTGTAATTCAGAAGCAGATTTTAATTTTGTAACATTTTGCAGGTGCCCATGGTGGATTGAGTTTAGCCAAATGCGTGTTGTCTCTTTTGTTTACTCTGGTTATATGGAGATATGACCCTCTTAGCTGCTAATGAAGTATGTGATGACAATTTGTATGTTCATCTGTGTCCAGTTCCATACCAATCTGGTAACAGCTGAGGCCCTGTAAAAAGAATATCTTTCTAAATACAACCATTTAGCAAATAAAATAGCACAAATAATATATCTCAGATAACTGTGACACAGCCAACTCAATTTTTTTCTTAACTCTGGCAAAATTTTTCAAATTATCTATTTTTTTCTGAGTAGAATAAGTGAACTTGAAATTGCCATTGTCTTAATCACTTTCTAACACAAACAGGAATGTGTCTATCAGAGCCATTCTCTTAGATGAGCTATTTTTTCTGTCCTTCATACAAGCATTGAAAACACTCTAGCCTGTCTGTTCTCATTAAGTGACAGTCAAGTAATGCAGAAGGAAAAGGAGACACAATTTCTGTCAAAATGTGTTTGTCTTGGAATAAGGAATGGAGAGAAGAATACACTATAACTTGGTAAGGATTAAAGGAAAAACAGATTTGTACATCTCCTTGTAGGTGGTCAACATGGTTTATGGTATAACCTTAACTGACAACAATCAGACTCCTGTTTTCTAAAGAATAGTTGTGTTTTTGTAAAGGCAGGCTTTACTTTTTTTCCCAACTTTCTGCACAGTAATTTGACTTCAAGACTTATTTATTCACAGTATTTAAGTTTCAACAGAAATACACAGAAAATTTGGAACACCCAGTTAAAGAAAATCTCTAAAATGTAATTAATTTGCTTACCAAAACATGTCTTTTTAAGGCAACATTCTTTAGTCTTAAGAGCACTTTGGGAGTTCATACACTTGTTTGCTCAATCCCCTTCTATTTATGGAAATGAAAGATATTTCTTTAATCTTTTGAAGAAAAGCTTCCTTCATAGTCTTGCAAATGCTGCTGTCACTGAATGAAGCAGAGATCCTGTTAAAAAAAAAAAAAGAAGCACATTATAATGTAATTTAAGTCAATAATTGAATTCTTTACCAGGCTTAAACTTTAACAACAACAAAAAAGTAAATAAGCAACAGATTTGGAATCACTAATACATCTTACACATCTTTATCAACTGAGAGTAACCAATATATGCAATGTGTTACAATCATCCCTGGTGCTATTGAGGGAGAAAGTGAAATACTTCAGAAGTACTTTGCCATGTAGTTCCGTTTATGTAGTTCCAAATAATAGAAATTGCAAGTTCCAGGTTCCATTGAGATTTAAAGAGAGAATTGTGATCTGACGGCCTTTGACTTTTTTATTTTCTTTAATTATGACTATTTCATTTCTTTTTCAGTCTAACTTTGGTGTCATTCTCCCTTTTCTCTCATTTGATGTCTTAGTCCCTTTCTGCTCATGGAGTCTCACCCAGTGGCCATTTGCCCAGGCTTTTCCTTCAGATCCCATTGTCCTTGTTCGACAACTTGTTTGTTAAACTTCATGTATTATTAAACTCTCAACTCTTTTCTCATATTCATAGTCCAATATCCTGTGCTGGTTACTGAATTTTTTTGCCATTCCCACCCAATGCATTATCAGTGAGAACTATTTCTAGTGAGGCAAAAACATTACATTGTTCTTTAATTTCTACAAGGATCTGAATTCTTTAAGATAAGATTTTTCCTTGAAAATTGATCCTTAAACAGAATTCTGTTGGGAAAAAAATAATTCCAGATAGTTACAATGTAGCATTATATTATGAAAAAGGTAAACCAGAGGACGGTAATGACTGGTATTGAGGAACTGCAACAATAAACCCTCCGTTTATAGATCATTTTCATTAAATGTTTTTGAATGTTTAGTACCTCATCCCTATGAAAAAAAAACCTCAAAACAAATGTTAATTAATATCTAATAGAAATTGGTTTATTGAGTTTTCATAGCAGGTAATGGGAATCTTCATTTTTTGTTTCTCACCAGGTTCAGTAATTATTATTGTAAATTATATTAATGACAAATATTTATGATGCACATTTGTAGTCTATGTTCTATAGGACTTTATATGCATTCGTGGATGGTACCTTGAGATTCTTTGAAAAATTTGAGCTGAAACAAAACATGACAAGAATGAGCATGATTACTGTCCTCTGTGTATCCATACATTAGCATGCAAAAATTACAGGAATTTAGCAAACTGTCTCCCCTCTTAGAAGAAGATATCAGCATGCCTTTCAATTTTGCAAAGCATCTTTACAGTGATCTTTCTAACACCAGTTAAAAAAAACTAGTGTCTTCTGAAGAACAAGGCATTTCAATTCTGAATCTTGCAGTAATTTAAGGATTATTACAAAAATGCATCTTCTACATTCTTAATATGATTTGGAATGAAATATTATATGAAATAGGTTTTCTTTCATTTACTGTGAGAAGAAAAATGGAATAGTGTTTTAGTGCCTAATCTACTACTCTTCATGCTGACTACCAAGACATTAGTTTCTTAAAAGATTAACATGTTTACTTTCATCACTCAAATCATTGAGATCTTATTAATTGCAAAATCTTTTACTGAGGCCATGTTACAGGTGAAAATCAGAAGGAGAGATATTTTGACAGATTTGTCTTAGGAATAAATGGTGAACTACTTTAGCTTAACCCTCAATCTGATAGCTGCTGGTGACTTCTTGGTGAGAAAGCACCATACATACTTTCTCTCTAGCCTCAAGTTAGCAAAATTTTTATTTTCTAATCAGGAATATTATGAAAATGTTCAATATTTGTATTTGGCATATTTATGCTATCTCTACAAAGAGTTTTTTTCTTCTTTTGCATTACTAACATCTCACCTAGGAAAGACAGTCTTCACCAAATCTGTCAATCTATCCTGTAGGCATCCTGTCAGATGTAGGAATAGTTTTTTAAAAACCCAAAACACTAGGGGTAAATATAAATAGCATAACAAGAATGAATCCGTACATGGTGCTGGCTCTAAGAGATAAATTATCTACTCCCCAGTCTGTCAGTGATTTTCTAACCCTCAAACTCAACCCCCTCAACCTCCCTGCATCTTGAAACAAGGCAGCTATGTAGAAATAAAGTACAAAATTTTGTAGGAAAAATTACGGCCTTTATCTTACATTATATCTGGCACTTTATGGTATGTTTCCTTAATATTTAAGCATGAATAATTCTTTTGCTACCTTCTTTGTGCCGTTCATGATTATAGCCTGCTCTCTCTGGAATCTTTTACCCCCAGAATCAACACTGACAAATCATCAGCTTGTCTCCAGCATTCTCTTAACATGCTACAAGTCTGCCACTTTTGTGCCGAGTGGGATCAAGTCAAAACATGTTCCTAAACCCCAGCAGTTTGTCTACGTAATGACTGAGTCCTCCAACCTGTCTTCATCTGTGCTCACATATGTATTGCCTGTGTGGGAAGGCATCATGACAAGGTGGGGATCTATGATGATCCTGGCACTGGGATTGTTTCTGCTGTGATTCAACTTAACACTTTTTTTGCAAGGAAACTTTCCTCTTTAGCAGTCCAGGAGCTGAGAGCCTGGTTGGAGCAGCTTATTTTTGGATTCATCTAAAGGAAGCTCTTTGTCTCTTTTGTGCTCTTTAGTCTGGGATGTTCACAACAAGACTGTTTCTGTGAGGGGCAGGAATAATCTGATGTACATCCACATTTATGAAGCAAACACATACGCAGCAGTTGTGTGGGGAGCACAAGCCTCCAGTCATTTGCCCATGAATTTAAGTTAATTTGTAACTTTCTTCTTGTTTCTCTTAAGGTAGTTTTATTTATGGTTATTCAGGATTTTTTTTCTCAGGAGTCAAAAATTGGAATTTTGTAGCCTCTTTGTCTCTGCTATGAAAATGATAATACAGTCGAACTTTTGTCACTGTAGCAACACCCTGTTTTGGAGCTCTGTCACTGTGCATTGGACTTGGTGTGCTGTGAGACTTCTGGAATGTCATTTATTTGTACAAACTGAGGATCTTGTCCAGATATATTGAAACCTTGGTTGCTGTCCAGCTTTAGCAGCAGAAAGCATATGGTATTTGTTCAGAGTGTTTTCTTCCCCCACAGTCCTTGGTGATGTTTAAAATGAGCCTTCAGACAGAATAGTTCTCAATGCACTATGGGCTTAAGATAGTTGAGCAAGTCTTGCAGAAAAAATATTCTGGACTCAAAATATTTACTAGATTTAATATATTGTCAATCAACATAAACTTCTAATCACTGAGTTAGGTACTGAGTAAAAAAAAAGAAGACATAAACACCTCAACTTCCTGTTCCCCATCTGAAGCCCCCTTATTTTCAGTGCTGATTATGATCAGTCCCTCACAGTCTCTTTGGTGAGCTTGTGGACAGCACAGGTGGATGAAGTTAAGGGCATAATGGTTTCTGTCTGACACTCCTTGCTGGTTTTCCTTTGTCTGTCCTTTGTTCTTAGTCTTCTGGCTGACAAGGTTCACCTGTGGGCTTCAGTCCTTCACAGGTGTCCCTCAGCAGCGTGTGGTGCCCATGGGCTGTAGTCTCTCAGGGCTTTCCCCACCCTGGCATAGCTTACCCCTGCCTTGGTGGCTGAGTACCTTACAAATAACCCCTCTTGGCATGGGGTTATTTCTTCAAAGAATACCTTTGGCTATGTTTCCTTCACAGCACCTTCAGCAGCACATCTGCACCTGTCTCCTTAGCCATGAGGCTCCAGCCACCAGTTTCTGTGTGTGTGTTCTTCACCCTGATGCATGCAGGTATGTCACAGGTGGGCTGGAGCTGGGCTGCTGTCAGCTAACCTGCCTGACTGCAGTTTTGGCACGCCATGTGTTGCTGTCTCCAGGTCCAAAGGTGTCTGGGCTCAGGTGTGACAGGCAAGGGTCAGCTTGTGACCTCTCCCTTCACCGCTCCCCACTGCCAAAACCCTACTGTGCTGAAAGCCTAAGCTCTCTGCTGTATTGGTGTTTGTATATTCTCTTTCAATCTTGCTGGACATTTCAGGAAGGTATCTGGAAGTCAAGTCCTCTGTTAAATCTTCGTTTCCTCTATTTAGAAATGTTTGGCAATGCACATTCATATACACGTGCACATGTGCTTTCCCACTTTGTCACTATTGGGCACATATATTTCTGTTGTTTGGAGCTCTGCAGGGCCATGGTGTATCCTTCAGACTTACTTTTTATTTCCTGATCAATGGAGATGCAGCCACAGTCATGTGTAAAATGATATTCATGTACCTTCTGCCAAGAAAGGAAAAAAAAAAGGAACAAAGGAGACAGAGAAGTTTCTTTGATAGGACTGAAATCAGAACAAGATTGCTTTTGATAAAAGATTGATGAAGAGGCATTCACTGCTTACAGGAGAAAACATTTGTGAAAACAATTGATATTGGAAGCTTTTGATAAGACATGCAAAAAATTTTTCATTTTAATATTTATCGCTTGTTCTAAAATAGATAGGCAGCTTCTGCATGATGAGGTCATGAAATACAAGATTGGTTCAGGCAAATTCATCACTTCTTTTTCTGTTTTTGATATTAGTCTGCCTCTTCTCAGCTTTATATAATGTATTTTTTCTGTCATCTTTTATAAAATACTTGGGTGCCCATCTGGTATGAGAGTAGGTATAAAAATATCTTTCAGAGCAAAGAGGACCTAAGTTAAAACACTTTGAGTCAGTATTTGTAAACCATATTAGAGATAAGCTCAGTAAGATCAATCCTCTTCTATGGATTTGTGTTAAATTACATTGACGGTGCCAGGGCAGTCTGCCCTATTTAGTTTTGTTTTTTTTAAATCCATTAAATAGACCTAAAGGGTTTTAAATCAATAAAAGAAATTACTTATGCAGATATTCTGCAATATTCTTGTAGAATTCTTCTGTCATGTGGGACTTGATTTTATGTCTAATTTAAACAAACAGGAAAATAAATACAAAATGCAAGAGCAGGGAGAGAAGAGGGTTCCATGTAGCAGAGGAGCATCATCCATTAAAATTGCACCACACTGTATTACAGCTCAGTCTAGACAGTAGCTGTGCAGATGCTGCCACACTCCTTAGTTTGTTTGTTTCTTATTTTCATGACACATGGCAGGACTGCTACAATAATCAAATGGTGGAGGTCAGATCAGAAGAGCAGCAGTGGGGAGGACTGTGAGTCATATAAAATTGCTAGCACCACAGAAAACTTCTAGAAGAGAATACTTGAAATACTTGGAAATACTTGAACTGTTGATGTGAGAGAAAATCAGTAAAGGACGTGATAAGCATATATAAAATAACAACTGTAAAGTGTCTCTATATTAAAAACTTTCATTCATTTGTTTTGTGTGCGTAATGTACTAGGAGTTATGTAGTTTGGGTGCTGTAGTTTGAGGAAAAAAGTCAGTGCAGCTACTATGCTAACAGCCCCATTGGAAATGAAGGCAATAGGTTTCCTAGCAGTTTTCCACTTTTGTTATAAAACTGTGTATCTGTGTACAAATAATAAAAATATATAGGAAGACTAGGAAATTAACGCATTCTCATACTAATTTTACAGGTGTTAGGAAAACAATTTTGCTACAAATGCCTTCTGCAGAGTGTCTTATAAATTCCCTTAAAGCAATTGATGATGAGTGTGATGGACCCTTTTGGGTCATTCACTGCAGCTATTCCTCCTTCTCGTCATCAAGTTACTCTTAGAAACCATACCAATTCTGTAACTGAACTTTGTATTGTAGTCCTTCAATTCCTTCCTACCTTGAAATTCTTCCTGCCAAAAGATAATATTTTAGTGTTCTTTAAAACTACAAAGATCATCATTAAGCGATAGGATGAAAACTAAAAATTATCTCTTCTTAGAATTAAAAGCACTATAAAGGGAAAATAATTGCATTTCCTTGAGGAAAGTGTTTGAAAGTTCTGTTTTGTAGCTTAGAGGGAAGAGACATCTCGCAGGATGTTAGGAATTTATGAATGTAATTAGTGATGTTTTACTGAATACTAGATTAAATATTAGCTTGGAAAACTATGTAAATGTCCTGAGTGCAAGAAAGAGCTGCCCCTGGGCTTCGAGCATTTGCATATGTTCATTTAGTGAAACCTTCAAGTGTAACTTAAATATTTATAACTATGTTTTCATCTCTATCACTTACCAATTTGTTCAACTTGTGGAAAACAGAATAAAATTAGCTTTTTATTTTAACAATAAAAAGACAGTTTCTAATAGTGAATAGCATCATTACATCTTTGTAAGTATTGCAAGGCTGCCCACATAAGTGGTGCATCGGTGCTTGTCCTAAGCCAAGTTATGGTGTGTGTTTTTGGTTTGCATGAATCCTGGGCAGTGGAGGCTGACAGGGGTTGCTCATCCCACAAGGTAGCTGTTGAACCACAGCTCCTGAAACACTGTTATATTGCAATTAATATAATGCTTAGAACATAATTTGGAAAATATACCTTTTATTAATTTGTTCTTTTTTTTTAATGTTTTTCCTAAAGTGCAACAAAGGGATAGTCACTTATCATTGTCACACACCAGAAAATGACAGCACATGTTTACAAGGGGACAGCACTTTCATCTTTAAGGATACTGGCCCCCTGCAGTAGAATCTGTATGATTTTTCATGACTTTTGGGTCTTATACATAGCTTTATGGTGCAAAATTCCACATTTTTATGAGTGCCTTGTGGCTGTATCTTTAAAGGACATAAACAGAAACAAGTGCTCGGAGGCAGTTTGCATTCAGGGGTGTGAGTGTGCATCTTGCAGGAACATGAATACACAGCTTGGGTGCTGCATCTCCAGAAGCAGCCAAAATTGTGCAAAAATCTGAAGAGATGCAGCTTTAGTCCAACAGAGGAATCTCTCATCTTGCTAGTTTGGTGAGAAAGCCCCATGCTACCATATCTAGAAAGCTATATTGAACTGGCAGTGCCTTGTGACACCCTGCATTTCCAAACATTTTAGAGAAAGAAAAAGAAATATTTATTGAAATTTTCAGATTTCTGCCTGCTGCCCTTTGTATTTAACTTACACAAATACATGAGCATTGAATTCGGGAAATTCCTTCACTTGGTGGGAACATAAGAAAGTTCCCAGATCTGTGGCACTCCATATCCACTCAAACCAGCCTATCCCTACTTCCCCTGCATCTTTTCTGTTTTCAGTTCCAGTGCTGGCTTGTTTGAAGAAAGACTAATTTATGCTATATTTCTTGCAAGGGTTTCAGTTTTACATCCTGTTAATTGCAGCCAGCCAACTCTAGCATCATATGAGTGGACACGGATAAAAGCCTGTGGATATAAGCTCTGCATCACTCTTAACTGTGGGCATGGAAACACACACATGGTGTCATTGAATTCACTTTTTGAGAGGGACCTAAGCTGAGGCTGGGCAAGATCAAATAGCTTTTAGAAGCTGAATTTGTAGCATCTGTTGCTATATTTTCACAGTGTTGACCTTGCAGGGATAAGAGCAGCATTACCTCTTGCTTTTCAGAAAGATGGAAATTCCAGAAATGTTATAGCTGGCTGAAGTCAGAAAATGTTCTCACACCATGAAACAATAATTAACACAAAAAGGTGCTGTGAGGGTAACGGGTTCAACTTACTCATAGGAGTATCCATGTACTCTGATAAAAAGTGTGCAAAAAGACAGGGATGATGCTTGTTGTGTTCAGACATGACAATCCCTGTCACAAAGAGGTAGAATCTATGCTGGTAGTCTCTCTGTTTTCACTTATTTAGGTGTGACAGTCATTGGCTTTTTTTCTTCCCTTTATTGAGTGGCTGCATTACCTGTTTTTGAGCTTTAAAATGTGTCTGTACTGTACTGTTTGTTCAGCTCTAAGACAGAGATGATTTACAAGTCCAGGCTTACAGAGCTTAATTCCCACTGCTGAGGAAAGTTCATAGGAATTTGTATGCTTTCTTGGCACAACTGTTAACAAGACATTTGTTTTCGAAACAATAGATTTTTTTGAATTGATTTTTAGTGGAGCTAACTGAGCAAACCAGGTCTGATTCTCTGGAGAAAACACTGTAGTGATTTGACTAGATACACCAGTAGAAATGCAAGTTGTAAAACCTGTTGAATCTCCACACTGCAAGAAAAATTATCAACTAATCTCTTTTTAAAACGGAAGTGGTTTGGTTCTGAAGAGAGGGCAGCATATGTTTGCTGATGTTTATTTAGCCATTCTGTGGTACTTTGTGTTTCCTCTGGTCTCTGTAAATATCTCTAACTTCCAGCAAGTCACTGCACAAAAGTCTGTGACTAGACAGTAGTTGTTGCTATTTTAATAAATCTATTACCTTTAAATAGTACATCCCCCTCAGACAGTCTGAAATTTGTCTGCTGATGCCTTTGATGAGAGCTCAGAATTAGACAATCAGTGTGCGTCTGCAGTAGTGTCTTAGTTTGAAACAGAAGTCAGCTTTTGAAATTAATCTACTGATCATCTCCATTTATCGTGCTTTGACCTGGACTGCAGAGCATCCTCAAAACAAGTGAAGTAGATACCATTTGATTGAAACTAAGCGGGGAGATAATTTTCAGAGATTCATCTATTACCGTTGCAAAAGAGGCAATACCAGAGGTAGTCTAAACTCAAACCCACCCCAAACATCTCCAAACCCTTAGCCCCCAAACTTTATAGTGTGGATGTCAGGTCCTTGAGACAAACTGTTCTGCTGTGGAGAGCTGCTTATTTTGGTCTCCACTACTTGGTATTGCAAGTTAGGTTGCTTTCTTGTTTGCTCAGACTTAGCCTATTAGACCTGAGGGAACCTCCATTTCAGTAAAACTTAACGTTTTTGACACCTGGGCACTACTCAATTTCACAGCACTTTTCCCTTCTCTATGAATGTTCATAGACATTCTTCCTGCTCCTGTTTTCAGAATGTGAATCTTGACTTGAATCCAGAACACACAATTTTTCATCCATATAGAAAGTTCTTAATATTCAAGATTTTTCAGATATTCAAAGTAAAAATTAGAACTGATATGTGACAGGCCTATAAAAAGGATGTGATGTGTTGCAAACTGAATGTATGCAGAAGAGAGAATGCCATGATACAAAAATCTTCAGAATAATTTTCAGGAACCTAGTTTGTCTTAATAATCTATGCTTTTCTACCTAAGTCTGAATATTGAACCTCTCTGTCATAGCTTGATGCTATGTCACTGAAGATTTCTATCTTAGAATTGACTTGTGTCTGGAGGAAACCAAACATACTTTTTCCAGGTTAGGGTAAAAGTACACTCTTAAAGCAGGTTTCCTTTATCTTTTTAATGGGTTGTTATTCTCTTTTTCTGATGTTCAAAACCATCTTTCACCTGTGACTTAACAAGGTCTTCTCCCCTTTATGATGGAATGTTTGATATACGGGTTGGTTATTTAGCAGAATTGCTCTGGATTCGCATTTATGTTATTTTTTCCATTTATGACAATCTTTAAGTCACACAGATTACTTACAAGTATAAAAAGGATCTTTTTATTTTAATAGCATATTGCAATTATTTATATTATAGCTTCATAGCATTCACCTTGCTTGTATTAGTATGGTACTGTGGTTTCGGCTGGTAGAGTTGATTTTCTTCCCAGTAGCTGGTATGGCGTGGAGTTTGGACTTAGTATGAAAATAATGTTGATAACACTGTTGTTTTTGTTGTTGCTGAGCAGTGTTTACACAGAGTCAAGGACTTTTCAGCTTCTCACACCACCCCAGTAGCAAGCAGGCTGGGGGGGCAGAAGTTGTGAGGAGACACAGGCAGGACAGCTGACCCCAGCTGACCACAGGAATAGTCCATACCACATGGCATCATCTATATGTCAGTATAGAAACAAGGGGGAAAGCTGGCCAGGGGCTGCTGCTCAGGAACTGGCTGGGCAGTTGGTGGGTGGTGAGCAATTGTGTTGTGTATCACATGATATATTATTATTATTATTTCTCCTTTCTTTTCTGTCTCATTACAGTCTTTATCTCAACCCACAAATTTTCCTTTTTTCCCAGTTCCCTCCCCCATCCCATTGAGGGGTGGGCTGGGTGGGTGCAAGGAATTGAGTGAGTGGCTGTGGGTGTGTAGCTGCCAGCTAGGCTAAACCACATGAGTGTTCTCCCTGGTAAAGTAAGACATGATTGCATATGGGATGGGAAGGAAAGAGTTGACTGACTATGTCCACATGTTCTGGGCACAGGGATTGACTTATATGAGTGTTTTCTGATGTGGCATGGATCCCTCACTAGGGTTTGTGAAGAACTGTCTATTTTGTGACATACCTAACTGTACCTCTGGCAAACCTCTCGAAGTCTCTGCTCCCCTCAAGTAATATCCAGTTGGATATGTAACTGTGCTGCACAATATTACACTGCATAGATTTTCCAGCATTATTCTGCTGGGATATTTTGGTAGGAATATCCCCAAAATTAAATTTAATACCATTTTCACCTGTCATAGAAACTGCTAGGTTAAAAGTAAGGTGAAGTCAAGGAAAGCTCTGGAAACTACTTGTTTTATTATCTATATTTATACTAGTGAGTTCAGAAGTTACCAAGTAAGCCCACATAGGATGCACAGGGCTTTGTTTATGGCTGTTCTCATAGCAGCTGCTCAAAATGTTATGTAGATGCATGAACTGGGACAAGTAGGAGACCAAAGTGCTCTTGGGTGGGAATGTATACCAGGTGCTGGCCATAAAGCATGAAAAAAACATCTGTGAATGACTAGTTGAAGTAATTGAAATAAATATTTATAGCTGTTAAACTTTTGATGCATTAGACAATAAATTCAAAGGAAAAAATGCTTTCTACAGTGGAGTATTAAATGCATATAGGAATTCTTTCAGAACTCTTTGGAGAAGGGAATTTTCCAAATTCCTTTTAAATACAATTTATGCCTCATTAATGTCCTGACACTTATTAAGTGAGGCCACTTTTATATCTTTTCCTCACTGATGTGTCATTATGTGCTAAGTGAAGACAGAGAAGTGTGACCAAATTGGCAATGTCTACCTTGCTGAGATAAATTCTTCTCAAAGAGGAATTTAAATGAAAGAGGAAATAAAAATTACATCTTATGTTAATCAAAAAAGTTGCAGTTTGGAATCCTTAGGCCATGCTGCATGCCAAGGACTGCAAACAGTGCTCACTTATGAGACCTTTTCTGAGCTTGGTACCTTTTATCACCTTTTAATGGAGACTAAAATGTGCCCAAATGTAATTCATTCAAGCATTTTACACAAGACTACACTTGTTACTTGTTCTGTTTTGCTGTGACTTGAGAATCTGTACCTGGTAAACAATAAGCTTGCTTTGTTTCCAGCTGGAGATAACGTGTTTAGAGAACATAAATTCAGATATTTTTGTGTGGAAAATGGATTAATAATGAGGTGCACTCAACTAACTACATTTATGAGGCAAGCAAACAGTCATGAGAACTTAACTGTATTAATTTTTAATGAAGCATTGTAAGCTTTTCATTGGCTTGTTGCTTTCTATACAGACATTAGAATAAATAGTGGGTTTACAGGTTGTTCTTGGTGCACAATATATGAAATTACAAGAAGGAAAAATTGCTCATTTCCTGAGGAGAAAAGTTTTATGTGTTCATGTGACTATTTCTCTTCCTTTTTATATCATCATGGTATGTTCTTAATTTCACTGTGGAGATACTAATAGCTTTGTAAACATAAAATCAAAAAGTTTGGCTGCCTTCTGTGTCTTTTGCAGATCATTATGCAGAGTTTTGAAGTGAATAACAATAATCTAAGCAGGTATTTTAATATTGCAAACTGTCTCATATGCTGCCAATAAAACATTTTTATTTCTTATAAGGGTTAATTTATCTTTTGGGATATTGTTCTAAAATATCTACATTCAAGAAAAGTTATCATATTAATGATGTCACGATATTAGTAATGCCATTTAGAAATGTGTATATATCATTGCTATGTTCTTAGATTGTGTACAAAAAGTAATAACCCTGCAAAGTTCCTAACTGAGCATTATCTCTGCATTCCCTCCACTGAGCTAGAAATTAACATTACATTTTTGTGTCTTGTAATGTGAAAAAGATGGAAATGAAGTGTAAAGTGATTTGTAAGTGAAGGAAGTGGAGAAATTCTGACTTAGTTTAAATTTAATGTGAGAAAGTTAGGATACTATTGGTTGAATACATTTCCATTTCAAGCAAATTATTAACTCATTAAGGGACTAGTCAGTGTGAAATTATAAGTTTTCTACTTCTCTTTAAAGAGTGTAATTCCGAGCAGAACCTTTTGTTATGATCCACCCTAGGAAAAGGGGAGGGGGAGGTAACCCAGGTTTTTATCAATAATTCCCTTGGGGTGGATTGGAGTGAAGCGACACTAAATAATCGGTGTTTGAAAACCCATATAGGTAGGGTTTATTTTAACAATTTTGTATCAACGGGTCATATAACAGTGTGACATAGAAATAACCTTGGAGGAGGGGAAGAAAATGCATAGGGGAGAGAAAGACAGGTGGGGGGGAGAAAATGAAAGACAGGTAAGGGAGGTAAGGGAGAGCCAGGAAAAAGAACTTATATAATCACTACCCACTGGATCCAGCGCTACATCTTACTAATCCTAAAGGCAATGATCTTGATCTGCAGACGGTGGGGGTGAAGAACAGAACCCAAACCCCCAAAGTCACAAGTCAATATATATACCCTCAGCATGCTTTTGGCACCTCCCCCGAGGCAGGGAGTTGTTTCCATGGAGTAGTGTCACCAGCCGGGCCATGAACCCCCAATACTTTTCCCGCCTTTCACAGAGTTCATGTGGAGGGCAGGGTAGGCTCGGCTGTTCTTGTCTCTTCAGGGCTTGACACCTTTAGCACTGGAGGGAGGGATGGGTCCCAACTACTCATCACAGGTATAATGCAGAAGTCAAAGGCCTGCAAAAGTCTCCTAGAATGCATAAATCATTAACCATTTCATTCTCCAACACCTTTGTAATGTATAGCCTACTGTGTTTGGCTGTAATCAGAGGATTTTATTTTTGTAATGGCTGGTCAAGGCTTTCTGCTACATGGAGGGACCATCAGCTGGAGGAGCTGTAGTAAATCACACAGTATCTGCTTCTTTCCTCTTGATCAACAGTCTTTGTTCTCTTGGCTAAAAAGCAATAGAATCTTATTGATATGTGTATGGCATAACTCCTTTTGTATAACATTGTATAAAAAAGTACTTGATAGAAGCTAAGTAGTAAGCATGTTCCACATAGAAGTTCAAAGCAATAGTAATATTTATGGGTTGAAGTAAATATCTCGGGGAATTTTAGGATTATCTTTCCTTAGAAAGTGTAGATGGAGTGTCTTCCTCTCACCTGGCCCTTACATATAGGGAAAGAGTCTTTAGAGATGTCTTCAGAAGGTTCAGGCTCACAGAAGGAGAAAATATGTAGCAGTATATACCAATACGACTGCTAGACTTACTGTTTGCCCTAATTCTGAATTATCAATTGCAAATATATTTAGGACTGTGACAACTTCACAGAACATAAATGTTTCTCTAGGGGGGGTTAGATAGTGTGGCCCTGATTCTTACTTAAGAGCCTTTCCTGAATTCCACTGAACTTCATTTTTCTGTGTAAGAATAATTCCTAGAATCATAGAATTTCGGGTTGGAAGAGACCTCAAGGATCATCTGCTCCAATCATTCTTGGCAAAAGCATGGTCTGGAAAAAATGAGCCACCACCATGTTCAGTTGAATCTTAAAAGTGTCCAATATTGCAGACTCCACCACTGCCCTGGGGAGACTATTCCTATGGCTGATTGTTCTCATTGTAAAAAATTTTCGTCTTGTGTTCTAATTGGAACATTCCCATGAATAACTTGTATTCATTATCTCTTGTCTTTTCCATATGACTCCATGTGAGAAAGGACTCTAATAATAGTCCTTAAAATGATACTTGGTTTTGGACTTGAAAAGCTATGAATCCTCTTCCATTTTTTTTTTTAATGTTTCCTTTTACTCCCATTTCTTTGGCACTGTCAGTCGTTAAACTACAGTAAGAGCTGAATAGGAAAAGATTATAAAAATTAGGTACAAATATTCTGCTAAGTGAAGGGTTTTCTGCCTTTTCATCACATTTATTTGAATGTGAGGCGCTTTCAATAATACATCTATTTTTCCTTCTATTTCTAGGTGTTGCTTAGCACCCACGATATTCTGAATGCTAAAATGAGTAAAGTAATGTATAACTCTGAAAATGTTGAAAAGGTGAACTGAAGTCAAATATAGATGTATTCCACAGCATCATAAAGTAGGAAATAGTTTCTGATTGCTGGAATTTAACTGCTAAGTGGTCTATGTAATTTATCCCCAGTGGTGCACTGGCTTTTTTCCCTTGCCCCATGTGGTGCAATATTTAGTTCACTGCCACTGAGCAGGCAGAATTCACACAAATGGATGGTGATATCAGATCAGAGTGCTGATTTGCTTCATTATTTTAACAGGGCTTAATTTTCCCTTCAGATTTTCCATTGCCATGACCTGCATAAGAATCTCTGAGCCCAAAAGCTTTTTTTCATTTTTCTTTCTGTACCAGCTCATTAAATAAAAGATATTAAATCTTCTTGCAAATCTTTCATTCAATTTCTTAAGCCAATGTGGCTCAACAAAATGTTATTGCTATATCTGTATTTTTTTATTTTAGGTAGTCTCTACTTTCAAGCTGCTTAATATATCAGCTTTAGCTTCCTATATAATAAAGTGTATTTTTCTATTGTTGCTTTCTTCTTGCTTTTTTGCATTCCCTGTGATCAGGGAAAGAAATAGTATCACTTTTCCAATTGATTTCCTTTCTGTGTCTGCTGCTTTTGAGGCTTGAACTCTGTCCTTGTGAGAGAGTTACAGCAACAGTACAGTATGGCTTGGTGGACTTTTCTTTTCTCTCTTCTGTGAACTTCATGTGTTTATTTTTCTATTTCGAAGGTATCTTTTAATGCCCCTCTGTTATCCATGGAAAAAAAAAAATTCTGAAAAAATTGGTGCGTCATCTGCAGTTTTATGTGGGTGCTATTGGTTTGAAGAGGTGTATTGTGCTAGGCATACTCTGGACAACAGTTCTATTAGTTCGTTCGTTTTGCCCATTAATGAGACAAAAATGTTTCCCTTATTTTCCTGTCTGATACTGAAATGCAGCACAGTTAAGAAAAAAAACTAACTGGAAGGCCAACATTTTGGTTGTTTTTTGGTCATTCCTAGAAGTTTAAAATGCCTCTTCTTGAGCATTGACCTTGTGTGACTCTCTCAAGGGTTCGCATCAGGCAGTCTATTATCTGCTTGATCTAAATAGGCAGCAATTAGGCAAACTGTTTTTGTTGCCACAATAGGCCCCAGGGAATCTTGGGCCAAGATGTGGATCTCCAGATAATGTAAAAGTTGGAAGTTCATTCTGAATTATAAGTAGTGGAGTGTGAAGAATTTCTTTTTTGTAATTGGTATGCAATAAAAAACCCCCAATACCTAAAAATTCTGAACTGGGGGTTAACATGAAAGGAAAAATTTTCGAATTCCTTTCCAAGACAAAACACCACAAGAAATAAGCCTTTTTCCATTCACATCCAAAGCTTCATATTCAAACTATTCTTTGCTCTAGTGTTTCTTTAAATAAAAGTTTTCAAAATAAAGCTTATTGGACTTAGAATATATGACTCCTCTAGTGGGCTTTATATTCTTACTTTGATTGTATTTAAATATTGAAAGAATGTTGTCAAGAAGATTCCAAACAGAAATCTGTCAGAATCACAGTATCATAGACTGGTTTGTCTTGTAAGGGACAATAACCATTATCTAGTTCCAACCCCTCACAATGGACAGGGATGCCACCCACTAGGTCAGGTGGCCCCATCCAACCTGGCTTTGAATACTTCCATGGATGGGGCATCCACAGCTTCTCTGGGCAAACTGTTCCAGTGCCTCACCACTCTTTCAGTAAAGAATCTTTTTAATAAGCCTCCTCTAAGTATTGAAGGGCTGCTATGAGGTCTCCTCAGAGCCTAACGAGGATTTCAGAGTTACTGAAACACAGTCATCCTTTCCCTCT
>JAWWLZ010000118.1:32643397-32659247 GCA_035041345.1 Poliocrania exsul
CTAAAAAAAAATTTCACTGAGAATCTGTTAAAAAGATGTGTGCCCCATTGTCTTTGTGAAATACTTCTGATAGTCCATCTCTTACACAGACATTACACCCTCTTCAGCCAAATTTCAACTCTTCTTAAACTTTTAGTCCTTGTTACAGTGACAAGTCCATTTCTTTTTTCTGAATAGCTGTGTCTTACATATATTTGAATTAGCTGAGATCCGCAGACATTCTGCAAGTTGTATTTGAATCTCAAGAAAAAGAATTATGGGTTTTTTTCCAGTTGAGTCTATTGCATATTGTTATCCATACTTCAAAATACTGCAGCTCTTTGTCATGAGTTCTTGTGCACAGCAACACCAAGTGGGATTCATGTCCCCTAATTTTAGAGGTTTGCAATGTAGACATTTCTGTCAGACCTGGTGGTTCTAATTTCCCACAACAGAGAAGAACAGAGCCTTTTAGAAACAATTTATCTGACATGTTTTTATCTTTTTATATCTACTTTAGGATGAATTAAATCAAACTATAAAAGTGCCCATTTTTCTCACTAGAATATAACACCACCAGTTTAGATGAATCTAGCTGTTGAGTGAATGCCATTTTCATGTTCTAAATTAGATAGGCATAATAAAGAATAAGTATAATCTAGAACAGGTACAAAAGTTTTGTAAATGTGTGCATCTGCACAGATGGGTCTGGGGAGGAAAACAATGTGCTTTGTGAAATATTTGCAGGTAAAAAAGAATGGTTAAAGAAAAAAAGTTTAAATGCAGAATATACCAGTTGCATTTTTGGAAAGTGAATGGAATCTTATAAGTAACATCTCTTTTTTCAATATGTAGAAGTACAACCTCCTTTTTTTTTCTTTTCCTCATAATTCAGCTTTATGTGGAAATTTTCACAGCTTTGAGACTTCTGGGCTTAGACTTCAGATGGTTTTTCCTCCTACTGTGTTGAATAAAGCAAAAGTCCTTAAAGTGAAGACAGTTGGTAGAATTTTTTTTTTATTTGCTTTAAACTATGTATTTTTTATTATGTGGGCGCAAATTGCTAAAATAGTCTGAGGTCTGACAGTCAGTCTATATTTTACAAATTACAACTACTCTAAATGTAAATAAAATGGAATCTGAAACAATGCTTGCTTTATGTAGTTTTCAATCTGTTGAAAGACTTCCTGTAGCTGTGTCCTCTTTTAAATAGCTGATTATGGGAAAGACTCAGTAATCATTATCATCTATATGAAAATGCAGTTCAAATGAAAACAGTAGGTTAGCTACCAATATCCCTATTCAGATTTTATTCACTTAAACCATCATATTGATGATAATGGTGTTTTGACTGATTAGAGATTTCAGGATCAGGTCTATGGTCATTATGACTAATGTTTTCTCATTAACTAGTCATGCATATCAAAATAATTGGTCTGTGCTATCACTAACATGTAAAAAGCTCCCACAGCATGGTCATCATTAATAACACAGGAAAAAAGGAAGTAATTCAGGTTCTAAGGAGCTAAAAAACCTAAATGGGAAGACAGTACAAAACACTGGGATGCACATCAAAGAAAGCTACTTTCTCTTTTTATATAAAACACTAAAGGGAGAGGACAGTTTTAAGCCTTTTTTGTGATGAGATGTTTGTGGGGAAATTAGCTTTGAAGAGATAGAAAAGAGAGAACATGCCTCACTGGAATGAGAAGACAGGTCCTGACATAGATCATAAAGGAGCGGCCTTTGCATTCATATCCTCATACATTTTTTTTGACCAGTAAAAGCAACATAATTAAATGAACTCGATAGAGGAAAAAAAACCCACCAAGCATTTTACTAAAACTAGCCTGTAATAAATGGCTTTATATGATAATATTTGTAAGTGAAAGCTGCAAAATAGGGATTGTTTTCTGAACTCTTATTAAACTTTTTGGTTCGTGTGACCAGGTTTTGGTAGCAGGAGGGCTACAGGGATGGCTTCTGTGAGAAGCTGTCAGAAGCTTTGCCCATGACTGGTGGAGCCAATGCCAACTGGCTCCAGGATGGACCTGCTGCTGGCCAAGGCCAAGGCAATCAGGAATGATAGTAACACCTTTGTTATAACCAATGTAAGGGGGGGGAATTATTTGAGCAGATGAAAATTACAGCCAGAGAAAGGCAGACTGAAACTATGTGAACAGCTCTGCAGACACCCTCCTCAGTGCAGGAGGATGGGGAGAAGGTACTCTAGGTGCTGGAGCTGAGGTTCCCCTGCAGCCCATGCTGCAGCCCATGGTGGAGCAGCTGTGCCCCTGCAGCCCATGGAGGACCATCAGGGTGCAGAGATCCACCTGCAGCCTGTGGAGGGGACTCTCACCAGAGCAGGTGGATGCCCAAAGGAGGCTGTGACCCTGTGGGATACCCATGCTGGAGCAGGATCCTGACAGGGACCTGCAGACTCATGGGGAGAGGAGCCCATGCTGGAGCAAGTTTGCCTGGCAGGACTTGTAGTCCTGTGGAACCCACTCTGGAGCAGCCCTGGCTTGAAGGACTGCACCCTGTGGAAAACTGACCACGTTGCAGCAGTTTGTGAAGAGCTGTTGCCCGTGGAATGGACTCACACTGGACAAGTTCAGGAAGGACTGTCTCCTGTGAGAGGAATCCCACGGGAAGCAGGAGAAGGATTCCTATCTGAGCAGTGGCAGGATCAACCTGTGATGGACTGACTGTAACCCCCATTCCAATCTTCCTTTGCCGCTGTGGGAGAGGAGGTAGAACTTGGGAAGGAGGGAAGTGTCAGGGGAAGGTGTTTTAAGATTTATTTTACTTCTCAATCTCCTGTTCTGATTCTGTTAGTAGTAAATTTAATTAATATCTCCATTTATAGCCTGTTTTGCCCATAACGGTGATTGCTGAGTCATCTCCCCCAGCTCTTATCTCAACTCATGAACCTTTCTTTGTATTTTCTCTCCTCTGGCCAGCTGCAGAGGCAAGTGATAGAGTGGCTTGGTGGGTACCTGGCATCCAGCTGGACTCAACCCACTACAGTTATACCCCCAAAAGATGTTTGCCTCATACATTTATTATCTGGTTGGTTCTGCAGCAGTTTTACCGATTACTGGCACAGTAACATAATTGGTTTTTGTTAGTACTGATATGTCAGAGCTGGAGCATAAGACAGATTTCTTTGTCTTTCAGTTCCCCTCTGAAATGGAGTCCAGGGGGATGCAGTCCCAGCCAAGGGCCATGCCAGTGTAGGTGGTGACATGAACAAGTTAGTGTAAAGGTTAATGCTGGCCATCAGTACTGTACTGTTACCTGTTTTTCAGCAGTTGCACTTTTAGTTCAGTCTCTGTTTTTCCTGGTGATGCTGTTCAGGATATACACCTAATGATGAAACTGTATTTTGTGGGAATGTGATCAGCACATCTGCATAAAATAGTGAATGGGTTGCTGGAAACTCCATTTAACACATTCCTTCTAAAATCAGTGTATTCCTCTTGTCATGTTGTGCCTTTCCTTTTTCTTTGCTGTAGCAGACATTTCAGAAGTTATTCTGTATCTCTGAATAGATCTGTGCTGCTTAACTGCTCCAACCCATTAGATTATAAATTTGTTTCTCATGTTTCAAATTTGTGCATAGGGAATGTGTTTGGAGGGACTTTTTATATTCATGAAAAAGGAAAACAAAATTGAAAGTGCTAAGAAAAATGAATATTGAGGTAATGTAGTCTATTTTTGCACAGAGCAAATATCAAGCTAATGCATAAGATTTATCCTCTATAGTAAATCAGCAATATGTGTCATTTTAGGCCTCTCCTATGACTACTATTTTTTACTGCAGTATTCAGTCATGCTGATTTATGCCATACTATCCTGTGAATATTTTGCAGAGTATTATCAATAAAATAATTTTATCTTTGGGTCCAGATGGAATGAGCTTAGAACACAGACACAGAGCATGATTCCTGCCTCAAGTATTTTAATGCTTGAAATAAACTTGGCATAAAATGTGAGACAGGGACACAAGACACCAGGGAGCGGGGGACTAGATCAGGAAAGGCATCAGCCAATTAACAAAATATTTTATGCTGTAAGGCCTCATGTACTCAGATGCTTCTGTTTAGCTGGAAGGGTTTCATTAGAGTCATGGCAGGAATCCTTCTGGCAGGAATCCTGGAGAATAGGACCAAACTAGGACAGTGAGCGGTGACACCACAGAACTACTCAGGATAAGTGCCTCTACATGTGAATAGTTGCAGCAGTTTCAGTAGTCCCATTAGGCAACCCATATAAGAAATTGGAACAGTGGGAGAGGACTGGTGATAACAAAATAGGTAGTGGGCTCTGGTCTCACTTCCGGCACTTTGAGATTGAGTCAGGAATAAGTGGCTGAAATCATCCTGTCTGTTGTGGGTCTTTGCTAGATTCTATGTCTGTGAATGTATGGGTGTGTAGCAGTTTTTCATAAAAACTGAATTCAGATTAAATTCTGTTATGCTTTATGTTTTAGTATGGTGATTATTATTCTCTAGGAAGGAATAATGAAAATACTCAATAGATTAATTATTATTGGATATATCACTGATGTACTCTTCTATAGTTTACGTTTTTGAAAAGTGAAAAAAAATTACAAAATTTCTTGTTTCAGCAATGTACTTATTCTTTGAAGATATTTACATACATTTTCATAGCAAAAAAAGTTTTTATGGACAAAATTGTTCTCTTGAGGTTGAGCTTTGAAAACTGAAATTACATTTGAGTTACGTTCATATTGTGTTTGAGCACATTTATATTAGGACAACCATGAATAGGTATAACATGTAATTGATAGGCATTTTGCATTGGCGAGACACAGGGTCTGACACTTACCATGTGAGAAACATGTAAAAATAAAGCAAGACATCCATGTTTAAAAATATTATTCCAGGTTATATTTACTGTGGCAATTTGTTAGGGTTCAAAAGCACTAAAGAGTATATTGCTGATGAACATAGAAATAGTAGAATGGGGAGGAAGACAGTGAAGAACTTTTCATCTTTAAAGGACTGCTACTGATTCTGAAGTTCACTATTAACCGATTAAGTCTTCTGTTAATATTTAGAAATACTTATTTAAAACTTTATTCTGGTCTTAGTTTAACTTCTGATAATAAGCTTGAGTCTCTGAACTGGTAGATGTACAGTCTAGATTAAAACCATGACATGTATATTTCAAAGTTTTCTGAGGAATAACAGTAACCTGTTTCACTCAAAACAGTGATCAGCACTGCCCATGAAATCAAATTCATTAGCATTGCCCTGGGCTTTCACAATTCTCTGCATCTCGCATTCTGTTCCATAGTTTCACAGAACAGAATGTGTTTCATTTCAGTTTCCTTGAAAATCTACTTGGCCTGATATCTTGGCAGCAGTTCACAAACTTTGCTAGGTTATATGGCTACCAGCAAGGATAAAGAAGTGGCTCCCAGTCTTCCATGAATAAAAGTAATTTTGCAAAGTTAAATATTTGTTTTCTTTCTATGATATCAGTCAAACTCATCTTTTTAACTTCATCCAAAGAAATTTTCATGCAATTTGACCTCATAAAACTTGCAGCTAAACAAGTAATATGCAAATTATGGAGAGCTGGGGTAATTAATCTCATACATCACTTGCCAAACATTACAGTTGGTGCTCATCAGTGGTAAGCTTAAACTATAGCCAGGATCTATTTCCTAGGAGATACGGTGTAGTCTACTTGTAGCTATTGATGACAAAGCAGGAATTATGGGAAGGTGTAAAGAACTAGACCAGGCAAGGTAAGATGATCACAGTGCTGTCCTCAGAACTTAAAATTATTTTAACTAATCAGTTATAGAGTCAAATAGAAACTTTTCATGACAGTTTGTTTGATTTTCACTACACATCAAAAGTGCTTGTTTTCTATTTGTTTGTTTGTGTTTTCTTTCTGACAGGTGCAGCTAGTTACAACAGTTTTTATGTTTTTTGCAAACATTTCTGCCAAGCTGTGAAGCCTGGGAAACTGAGGGTCCGCTGCAATGTGTGTAAACAAGGAACCCTGACGCTGGCAAGGGTAAGCTTCTTTGGATTTGTTTCAAGGTTTTGGAATATATGGAAATGATATATCTAGCATTTTCTATTTGCATACATGTGGCTATGTATATATATGTTTCTACTTTTTTTTTCTTTCTGTTTATAACTGAGAAGAGTAATTCAAAGGCTTTTGAAAATTTCATCTACTTATCTCCATTATTAGCAGCATTTGCAAGGAACATAGTGCAGACTAGAGCTCCAGTCCTGGAAAGCCATACTTAGCTCTTTATTTTAAGGAATAATGATTAACCTGGTAGTATGCACTATGTATACAGCTACACGTGTGCTAAAAAGATGGGATTAGAGATGCTTATTCAAAGCTTGAAGCAGTTAAGGCCCCAGAAAGACCTGAATTCAGATATAGATTGTGGCTATTAGGGAATGAGACAAAAAGGTCTTGAGTGGCAAATGAGCATATTAATCCCTCCAGACCAGTCGCTGCATGTAAAGTCAAAGGAAAGATATTGTTCTGGGACAGAAAGTTACTAGGAGATCTTCAAGCTTGATTTGCATCCTACAATGAAAGAGTGTTGTTTGAGTTGGATATGTAGTAGTGTAAAGTTTTGGAGGTTTTTTTTGTCTAAGAGATGTTAATTTTGCTGGTTGTATTACTGTTGAAGGAGAGTCCCTTTCTCTCATAAATAAGTGTTTATCAACCAGTTTTGTGATGTTAGTGTCTTAAGTGTTGAAGAAAACTGAGCTGTACCATGCTATATCTTGAGGCAGGGACTTTCATATTTGGCACATGCTATAATGTTTAAATTCATCTTTTGCTCTGGTTGAAAGTGCTTAATTTCAGCTTGATGTTCTCAATGTAGCACAGTGCTTCACTGTCTTTATATGTAATAGCATTGTAAGACCCTTTAAAAGCCCAGCTCCTGTATTCGGAACAAAAAGAATAAATCATACCATGCTTATGCACATCCAATTCAAAAAGCTATAACAACAAACTCCCTCAAGCTTTGTGTGCTACTCCTGAATCACCTGACTATCTCTGATATATTTCAGAGGCTTCAAAGTGTTGCATTTTTGGTGTTTGAAAAGAACTTATCTGAGGGGATTGTTTTTTCTCTCAATAGCTACATTTAAATATTGGTGTTTACCATAGGCGTGAATCACATATAAATCAAGATACAAGAGAAATCACCATTAATGTACATTTTCAATGGTAGGATTGATAAAAACACAGACAACATTGTATTCATCTGGAATACAAGCAGTCAATGCTGCTGAAACACATTGCTGTTATCACTAGATGACTCTGAATCTTGTTCATCACATTGACATCACACAACATGAGTCCTTTGCTAGACTCAGTGGCTTCCTCCTGCATTCCCACTTTTGGTAACAATGACTTTTGCATCTCTGCTGTTTGCCTTGGAATCGCTATGTTATTTTTCGTATATAAACTTGAATAAATTTCCAAAGTTTTTAGATTTACAGTATCTGTTAAACAGTGTTCTTTGTTTTGGAGACTTATACCCCCAAACAAACAAACAAGAAAATCCTACCCTATCTTTTGGAGAGTATAATATGTTAATTTTAGTCTGTTTTAATTTTAAAGTACTGCTTGTCTATGAAGTTACTTTGCACTTGATATTCTTGTTACTTTTCCTGAAAAACAAAGAAAATCTGTTATTATTCTTTTCTGTCCAACTCAAGCAGAGCATAGTAGTTAGGAACAGTGAGCATGCTGTTCCTGCAGTTTGGGCTGTCAGTCCTCTGGACTTGCGAAGTGCAATATTTGCAATATGGAAGATTTAGTGTCATAAATGTGATGTGCAGCAGTCGGTTTGTTTTACAAATACAAAACATCTACATCAGTTCTGTGGTTGTAAACAGTAGGTACAAATTTGGCATGTGCTTGGTCCTTGTGAATCTCTTTCCTTGTCATTTTCTGATCCATCTTCCAGGGAGACAGGGAATAATTCCAGCTGAGGAGGCTTCTAATATGTACTAAGGCTCATTTATATTTGAGTACTGTCTAGAGACATCTCTGCATTAAGGCCAGGCAGAAGTGTGGCCCTCACAGTAAGTGCATGGTGTCTGCTCTGCTTTCTTCAGTGCATTGCAGTCTACAATAGGTAAGTTCTGTCTATCTGAAAATCTTACTGTCAATCAATTGACCTTTATGCAGATTTTAAAAAGTTCAAATTCGTATATTATCCCAATCCCTTTATCTTTTGACTCCAGTCCTGCTGGACTATACCAGTGATTGCTGATATACATCTCTACTGCTACTATAATTATTTTCCTTTTATAGAGAAATTAGGCAAAACAAAGTTGACATGAACAAACAATAAAAAAGCTTGTCTGTACCAGTATACTGCAGATTTTTCAGCAAAGCCACTGTTTTTAGCTCTCTCTTTTTCCCCTCCATTTTTCATTAACCGTGCCTGACCTTTACATGGCAACACAGCAAGTTTCTTGAGGAGCTCTCTTGTGCCATAAGCACCAAAGTGCCGTGTAAGCCAGCATTTGTTACTCTAATTCTTTTATTGAGATGAAAGTGAATACCTGTGTAAAACCACAAAAAGCTTTGGGCAGCCTTCACTTACTCTACATGCTAATCCTTTTCCTACCTAAGCCACAAATGACCAGCCTAATTAAACGGAGCTTTATTTTTTCATGGTGTGTTGACTGACATTTTAAATTATTACTTATTCATTTAAACAGTCTTATTCTAAAACCTTATTTAACTGTCATGCCTATTTGCATAGTATTATTTTAATATATGATGCTCAGAGTAAATTTATTGTACTATATTTCTATGAAATTAAAGAGCCCACTGTCTTTATTTTTACCAGAAACATCCAGCTAAATATTAAATTTGTAATTTTCCAGCTGACACTTAGGCTGGCATTTTATGAACATTTCATGACCTAATGCTTTATGGGAGATACATGCCAGGTTGATTTAATTATAAGAAAACATCAGTCACTGCAGAAGTATCACCTCTCCCTAGTTTCTCTAATTAATCAAGCACATAAGCATGTCTGGAAAATTGGAGTGTGGGAGTCTGGTGTAGACTACACCACCACTATACCAGCTACGAGCCTACCAGTAACTTTATTCATTAGTTTCACACTGTTTGTTGTTTGGTTGGGGTTTTCTTCATATCATACAATGCTGCTATTTGTTTCAGGAGGCATCATTCAGGTAATTGTGATATTCTTCTTTTCAGAAAAAAATGAACCAAACAAACAACAAAGCAACAGAAAACCCAAAATAAACAAAAACCCCCTCACCAAAACCAACCAACCAACCAAAAATACAAACCCAAAAAACGAAGTCCGATTATAGAAGTCCCATTTGCAGTTTTCTTTTGGAGCCTTTGTGTTAACCTTCACAGTGTTAATTCTATATTGAAAAGGAAAATGTGTGTCTGTGAATGGAAGGCATGATTCTGCAAACTGATATGCACCAGCCTATAAACAAACATAGACTTTTTCAATGTAGGTGCTCTCTTATGTGCTCCTACTACAAAAGACAGTAACATTTGGTTTGGTATCCATTTGTCATAATACTGAATTCAACCAGAGTAAGAGTCTGGATTGAAGTATGGTAAATAGACTTTGCGTCTCCCTGCTCAGCCACAGGTGCTATGGTGAGGCCTTCACTGGTGTAGGGACTCATTACTGTTTGATGGTTGTCCTTGTGTCCTTGGTAGTTAGTACTGGTTGAGTTCTCAGTATATCCTCTGGTGTTTGTCATAGCTTCTTCTATACTTGTCAAGTGTTCCTTATAGTTCACATCATTACATCAGATCTTTTCAGACATGGAGAGTTGTATTCACATCTGATTTAACTTCCTGCAGCTGAGATAAGACTTAGTTTCTGGCACTTACAGGACATCTGGTACATACAGTCCCATTGCTGTGCCTGCCCTCTGTGCTCCAATGGAGCCTCCCAACTCCACAGGTTTTGTTAAACTGTCTCTGCCACAGAACTACTCTTCCATCAGGCATGTTGCTTTCATCTACTGTTTTTCATCTTAAAACTAACAAAGAAATGAACATTTGCTGAATTTTGTTTCTCTGGAGCCATGAAAGCCTTGTCATTTGGGGCTTGTCAGTTAGCTCAGGCTGTGCAGTACATCACAGTTCTGTGAGGGAGAAGTGCCACACTCTTCTGAGTGCCTTTCAGTGACTCACAACTAACAGGTCATAGACAGTGCAAGTGATCTTCCTCATCGATGATAGTGTGACATTTGGAATTTCATGCCTTCATATTTCTTAGGAAGAAAAAGATCTTCAATGATTTCCTTTGACTTCTTATTCCTAATTCCATTTAAGTTATTTAAACAGTTTTCTTCAATGAATATAAACTTAGCAGAGATAAATAAAAAGGCAGTTTACTTCTCTTTTTTATATGTATCTTGTGAGACTCCATTCCTTGGTGTATGACCGCTTAACACCGCTCATTTCAGATCACATCTTTTTCCTGGAATTAATTACTTGTATCCTGGCTCAGTGACAAAGAAAAGGAAGAGTACTGCTCACTGCTTTGGAGCAAGGGTGACTGAAAGAGAAAGGGACAAGGAGCATCTCTGAAATTATGTAGCCCTTACTGCTGCTGAGTCAGCTTCTCTCCTCCGCTGCTTACACTGCTGGGGTAAAAATTACAATGAGGTTACAAAAATCAATTTGTCCTTTGAAGCTAAATGGCAAAATGAACTCCCATTGAGGTGTATGTGATAAAGAATGATCTCATTTACAGGCTAGGGAAATATTAAAAATGGGATTGAATTCTTGAGACTGGGTGACGTAGGTATTTGTCTCTCCAAAATTACACGTCTGCTGTGAGGATAAAAATGGTTTTGATATATTTTAGCTAACAGATGACAAACACTATGTATTAAATGACTTCTGCTGAATACTGTGCACAGGAAAGTTACCACTGTAATGTGTGTTCCTCGGTCAAACTAACAAATGTGAAGCAACCATTTATTTTTGGGTTCCTGCTAATGAATGTGTTAGTACAAAAATAGCTTAATTTCCCTGCATTTGGCTGACAGAAGTAGTACTTACAGGAAATTACATGTATTCAATATGTGTGCTTCTTTCTACATAAATAATGGGAAATGTCTCAATTCTGACATCTAAATTACCACCACTGGGCACTGATGTTAAAGCTGCCTCGAGAAGACTAGTGCAGAGAAAATGAGCTCTCGGAATAATTTTTTCCAGGATTTCCACAGATTCAGGAAATCCTTCTGCATTGCTTATATTAAGTCAGCACACTTAACCATAAGCCTAGAGTTTGGGGTTTTTTTAGTGAACAAATATTTTTTGAGAGTGAGGGAACATCTTAAGATACAGATGTGTGATTCTGTTGTGTAGGCCAAGCCCAGCTGTGCCAGTATTTCATAGAGAAATCAAGCATATTGTGATCTTCTACCTACCTGCTGCACAGGGAGATGCACTCTTTTGTGCTCTTGTTTCTGTTATGAACTGATCTTATGGTGACAGATCGGTCATGAATATGTACTGCTGAGACTGTGCAGAACAGCACTTTGATAGTAAGCCTTGTTTCCTAATGGTGTTTTTTTGTTCATGTCCAAGTCCATGTTAGATACAAAACCTCTATGTTTCATATCCATTACATAGTTTGAGCAGTTTCCAATAACAAAACCTATCTCAGAAAGAATTATTTTTCCATTATAGCAAAGGAGAAGCTACCAATAATTGGCCTGACCAAAGAGGCAAATATTTTTGGTATTTTTACTGTAGTTCCACAGGTGCCATCCTCATAAGAAATTCGTGTTGTCCACTCCCATATTGTTCTCATGTTGCCTGTAGTGACCCGGTGCAGAGCATCAGCATTAAATAAATTTAGTGCTGAGCTGACTCAGAATTTGGAATTACTGGTGGAACTTTCTTAAGAATGATCATTGGCAGTCTGCAGGTCTGATTCTGCCATTGCTTATCTGTTGCCTGAAATTGAAGAATTTTCATACAATATTAATCTGGCTAAATGTAACAAAAACAGTTCTTTAGTAAAAAGCCTTTCCAGTCTACAAAATATTGACATGTGAATGCCACAGCATAGAAATCTTACAATTTGTAATACAATTATCATAACTAAAGGTTCTATCCATCCAAGTATTGTTTACTCTCAGGACACCTTGGTGTTGCTTTCCAAAACTCCCCAGGGCCTGCCGCTTGGCATACCCTGTTAGAATTGGGTCTGGGGTCCCGACATGCCTTAGTTCATCTTTCTTCTTCATCCTCATGCCTCTTTTCCCTCTTTGGAGTTTTCCCAAGGTTCCTGGGTCCTCTCTTCTTATTTTGACTGAAGTGGTATCTTATTATCCTAGTGTTGGTACATGGCAAGATGTTCTAGCTCTTATCTTCTCCATGACACAGAGATCCAGGAATGTGTCACAGAGGTTAGAAGCTGCCAACTAGTATTTCACTAGTATAAGAAGCTACATAACTATATAAAATCTACAAGTATATAAAATCCTGCAAATATATAATATCCTAAGGCAACATATCCAGTGTCTTCATTGCTTTTAATACCATGAATCTCAGAAGGAACAAAAAAGCCTATGTTTTTACCTTAAGGAATATGTTTTCTTTGATGATGTGTCAGATTTTGCCAAATCCAGCCACATCCTGGGGAGGTTGCTCCAACAAATGTTCCTGGAGCCTGTTTAAGATGCTGAGGAACTTGCAGAAAAAAGATAGTTCAATACTGTGTGACTGCAAAATTATTTTAAAGATGTTTTATTCTTTTTTCTCTCCTTCTGTCTTTTGGCTCTGACTCTCACTTCCCACTGAACCTCTTAAAGGACAGCCTCACTCTGACACCTGTCTCACACAGTGACACTGCAATTGTGGCTGGCCTCCAAAGTGCTCAGTTCCATCTGACAAGAACAGTTGGGAGGATTCAGAAGACTTGATGTGGTTTTATTCAAGCTTTTGGTTATCTCTTTAATTTATTTTTTAAATAGGCCTTAAGAAAAAATTAATTGTATTGAACCTGAATTGTAATATACAGTAAATGAAAACAAATAGATATTTGATTTATGGAAAGAAATATTACATACATTTCAAAAAGACAGGAACAGCAATTCTTTCATGCAAAATAAACTTGGCAAAAGAAAGAGTTTTGCCTCTATATTGAAAAAAATAATATCAGTTCTTCTTTCATTTTAATGGTATAAGAAAGTATATTTTAACTTCTAATTCTGTTACAAGCTCTGGGATATCTATGCATGATTTATAATATTTATTGCAGTCTGTGTTTTCAGTAAGATTACATGTTATAAAGTATCTTAAAAGCTGGGAAAAAAACCCACTATTGGAGACAGGGAAAATGACTTTGGTATTATGTACTGCTTCAAGTCATGCTGTGAAAATAAAACTGCCTTTTAATGTGGAGCCTAAAGTGACTTTCTCTGGCCTGTGTGACAACAGTTATAAATGAAAAAGAAAATAGTTACCAAATTTACTTTCTGATAAGACTTTTCCATGAGTTTCTGAATAAAATGTCTAATAAACCCATTTGCCAGAGAGGATAGATTTATGCCTAGTAATGCAGATGGTGTTTGCTGTATCTTGTCCCTGCATTTGCTATGGTATCAGAGAAGCACAGACTCACAGAATGGTTGAGATTGGAAGGGACTTCTGGATATCAGCTGGTCCAATCCTCCCTACTCAAGCAGGGCCACCTAGATTAGTTGCCCAGGATCCTGTCCTTTTGAATATCTCCAAGGATGGAGACTTCATAGCCTTTCTGCTCAACCTGTGCCAGCACTCAGTCACTCTCACAGTGCTATGGTTACACCTTATGTTGAGGCAGCACCTTCTGTGTTTCAGTTTGTGCCCATTGCCTCTGGTCCTCTCACTAGACACCCCAGAAGAACCTGGATCTGTCTGCTTTACATCCTCCCTTCAGATATTTCTACAAAGAGGTGTGAGATCACCCCTAGTGTTTATTTCAGTATACTGTGGAGGGCCTTGGACTATTAAAAAATACTATGCTCAGAGTAACACTTGTCAAAAATCTTAATTGCATTGTAGTTGGTGTTGTGTAACATTACACATTCTTTAAATGCATAAAAGTAGATCAGATTGGAACTTTAATCTGTTTCACTCTTTTATACATCTTGTGCTACTTCTATTAATGTGTTTTAAGGTTTATTTGTTTAGAAGTATACCTTTTGGGGGAAAAAAAAGAGTACCAACAGATGAGATATGTAAGCCTTACTCAGCTTTAGTTTGGGGTATTCTTAGGAGCAGAAATGTAACCAGAGAGGGAACACTCTTTCCCTCTGCTTGCATATTGCTCTCACAAATGTGTAATGTTGGCCAGGGAAATGAAAATTTACTTTTTTTTGCGTATTAATTAGTGGCAGCTCTGACATTATTGTCTTAACTATATGTAAGGATGGCCGCCTCTTCCAAGTAGTAACTCCTCCCCACACAAAGAAAGGCCTCTTTCTAAAGTTACTTAGCCTTTTATGCTGAAAGTAGATACAGTGAATATTCATCAGCATTTTAAATATTACAGACATATCTGCTCTATTGACATCTTAAGTTGCATATGTAGGTAAATCCTTCTTGATCTTGCCTTCCTCTCTCTCTCTCTCCCCCTCTCTGTAAATATCTATCTCTTTTAGATCCCCTTTTCTACTAAATGACAGAAATATGCTGTGGATGTGTTGCTGGAATGTATTAAAGTACAAACAAATCATGGGCTGTGACAGTGGGGCTGTTTTTTAAATATGACAGCTGCCACTGAGATTCAGATATCCCTATGCATAACTCTCATAATTTGCTTTCTTTATTAAAGTACAGCCAAACTTCTGTCTTCCCAGTAATAGTACTTAGATAGCTGTGAGTACAGCATGATCATGATAGCGCTACATTATTTCAACATTTTTCATAATGATGAATATTAAACAATTCCAAAGGGTCAGTAATTTTAATTTTTAAGATGCTGGAATATCTGAGACACTACCTGGCTCAAGAGGAAAAATTAAGTGTATTTATTTAAGGTATCATAGTTGCAGAAGTAGCAAATGTCAAACTAGTTTCTTACAAGTGCTACTTCATCTCCATTAAGAAGCTGATGTATGTTCTAAATTAATATTATTGTTTATAGTATTTTGATCTAAATTATTCATAACTAATGTGGTTATTTTACAACATGTTAAAGAGAGTGTTCACCTCTAAAAGAACTATAAACAGGTCTCTATTTTACCTCTTTGGGGAAGAAATCCCTCCAAATCTTTACAATTGGAGTACCTGAGGTTGTGGGCTTTTTCCTGGTTTTGGACTGAATTACTCAATAAGAAAGGTTTAGGGTACTTAAACATCACGTAAGTAAAAACTCAGAATTCTGTAACTAAAAAATTAGCTAATTTTAAGTTATATTGATAGGATTGTGATCTAAAGGTATTAAGGTCAAATTCATTAAAGCTTTCCTCAGAGCTTCATTACTATAAAATATCTTTATCATGATGGAACCACAACCATGGTAGTTATATTGATCTAACCTTCTTGGCAGAGGCATGCAGTGTTCTAATGACAGTTTCCCCCTTTTTCTTGGGGGTGATGACCAATTAGTAATCCACAAATAAATTGTTAGTACTCATTTAAGTTTTTCTATTAAAAGCACCTGGGCAAAAGAAGACATCTTTGGTTCCATGTAGTAACAGTATTTGTTTAAAGCTTGCTCCTTTTAACTATACAAATTTACATGTAACATTGAACCCTGAAATTTTTCTAGTCTTTATTTGTACACCATCCTAAAAGATGGGTGAAAAAAGTATCATGACATATT
>JAWWLZ010000118.1:32659347-32706595 GCA_035041345.1 Poliocrania exsul
TGAAGAGTACCAAGTGATATTTTTGCTGGCATTTTTCTGCTTAGCTCTGCCTGTAGCCTGCCAGCTAAAAGCACTGCTGTCTTGTTGCAGAGTAATGTCCGTAACTTTGAAGAAAGGACCAAAGATAGTGTTATTTGTCTGTTACCAATACAGATGTCATAGATGGTAGAGCATATTCTCATTATTTACATCAAGTGTGTTGGTCCTCCCTCAGGCTGCAGATTTGCTGTCTGCTCACACTCTCTCACCTATGCAGCAAAGAAGATCTACAATTTTGCCCTGTCCTCATCTGAGCAGCATGTTCATTCTGATTTTTCATATTCCCTCTGTACAGTCTGACTTGATTGATTTGAAAAATTTTAAGATGGAGTTAGGTTTTTCATTTTAATCTGGTCTAATTGCTTTCCTTGCTTTAAACTAATAAACTTGGGCAAATAGGCAAGAATGTGTTTAACCCAAGATGATCCTGGTGTTTTAGGTGGTGCTTAAGAGTGGGAGAATATTTTTGTTTTAATATGCAATCTCTTCTGAATATCTAGATATATCTGCTTTAGCTCAGGTCCAGAAACATCCAAGCTCCTTCTATATGTGGTTAGTGATAATTTAATAAAATTTTGTGAAACACAATCACCCAACTGAAAGATGTCCTGGTTACTTGCATGAGTCTTGAGCCTCATAGACCTTTCTGTTGAGGTCAAGTCACCAGATTGAATCTCTGTCTGAATTGTGACAATACTTTTGGTGAGAAACAAAATGGATTTAAAGTAGTGCACTCAGGTGCCATCAGAATAAACAGTTTTATATATGCATTTCTTGCCTTACAGGCTGTAAATTTTTTCAGTCAATTTTAAGATAACAAACCAAGGGTTGTTTTTATTCTGGGCTAATGGGAAAGGATGTTCTGTGGTTTTGTAGATTACTAAAAAATTCTTTAAAAATTCTTAAAAGGAAAGCTAAACAAAAGCCAAAATACCAACTCATGGGAACATGTGTGCTTTTACTATGCAATAGTTTTTCTTCACTTTTTTTCATGCATTTTAAGCAATATATTTATTATGTGGTATCATACATGGGGCTTTTTTGGTGTAAGACGATTTCAGAAAATACCATTAGTTCTTGATGGTGATGTGCAGATTTATTTTTTGAGAATGGATTTGAAAAAATAAACTAAGACTACCTCACTCTCTGGTTTTGAAAGTGTCAAAAGACTTTTTTTTTTTTTTTTTAAATTTTTCGCCTGATTTCCCTACAGGTCTTGACCTCACAATAATAATTCTTTAATGTGCATTCATAATTATTCAGTTGATGTTATCATATGTTAGACTTGATTTCATCCTATCCCTATGGCTAACCCAAAGAAGAGGAATGCAGGATGGGGCTGTTCAGGTTCTAGGCAGTGATCAGAAATGAGAGCCAGCAGGTTGTCCTTTGGTTTTCTGTCACCTTCTGTCTCACTGCTGTGGCTAATTTAAAAAGCTATTTCCTGAAATTCAGGCCCAGTGATGAACACTAAGATTGCTGGCTTTGGCATTTTGGGAAAACAGTAATTTATAGAGGAAATTAGGATTCATAGGCTTTCTTTACTTCAGCTAGAATGAAATTGCTAGATTAAGGTTGTTTTAACTCTACAAATTTTGTAATTTTATTTAAAATATTTATACTCTGCTGGAAAAATTCTCCTTCTGTTTGACTCATACATTTTTCTTCTGCTTTTACTTTGTAGCATATTTCAATTAGTATATTCCATTGAAGGGAATTGATATTTTGCAGCTTTCTTATTTAAAATATAACCTAGAGACTTGAACCTTAACTTTGTGCAGTGAGTACAATCTTCCTGTATACTTCAGGGAGGCCACATACAATCTATTTTGCCCTGTATTCTCTGATAAAATAAATTAGAGAGCCTCAGTGTTTGTGTCTTTCTTAGGTGACAAGAGGAAAGAGAAGGTGGGAGAGTGAAAAATAGTTTACTTTTTTCCAGTACAGATACTCATTTTGTGCTGGGTGAATATGTTGGACATGCATGGATAGTAACATGTCACAAGAAAATGAAGGTAAAATTTGGTATAGGTCCTGTTATATTCTGATAAAATCATGACCATTATTTCCTAATGCAAAATTTGTTGAATGCCAGCTCGTCCATAACTATAATAAAACCAACTAATGCATAAATGAATTCTGGCAATTTTTAATAAAATTTGAAAACCTGATATGACAGAGAGGAATGCTAAGAGGTAACCAAGTGTGTAAACACTAAATGAAGGATTATCCTTATTTGTGAAAAATCCATTCCAGCGAGAAATTGAACTGGGGCTTTTCTCAAAAAAGAAGGGCTACTGTGTCTAGTGAGCCAAATCAGTGCCTGATTTTACTCCCTTTATAATAATAAGGTTGTATGAGATCCATAAACCATACACAAGTAACAGTAAGTGTAACTGAGTACTCCATGCTCCCTCTTCTTTAAAGATTCACCTCCAAATAATAAAGTACTGATTAAAACTGAATGTGATCAAACATATTAGGACTGGTGCACTTCATTTATCAGAGCATATTGCGTATGCAACCTCACCTCTCATTTGGTATTTGTACCTCGCAGCAAGTATTTTCTGTACAAAGCACATATGTATAAAATGACTACCATGCATAAAATGGAAGATCCTGTATTTTTTGATCTTTCATCTGAAGAAGGAAGATTTTACCTGAAAACAGCTGGTCCAGAACCTGGGATATATCAATGACATAGAGATTAATGATAAAGAAAAGATAAAAATATTCATGCCACTGATACTGTCTTTTAATGAGCCTCAGCAATGTGTAGCTAGCAATTTCAGAAACTAGATCTGTCAGGAATTAGACTGCAAGAATCTTGGCACTAGTTTATTCTAAATAGATGCATCTCACTTAGAAAAACTATTTGCAATAGACTTACCTGTCTGTATGTACTTTAATTATACGTCAACGTTCTACAATTACACAGTGTACATAAATCCAAAAGCTGCTGGTAAAAACTAAGACAGTAGATTAACTTCTGGGGCAGGCTCCTCTTAATGAGTAAACTCTAAGGTTCCTGCACTGTCAGGAATTGAAACTGTCTCAGAGTAAAAAGTGCTCTTGTAAATACTGTGTCTTATGCAACAAAGGACAAGTGTTGTAGCAACTGGTACACAACTCACCAAAAAAATAAAAGGAGAAAGAAAGAGAAGGAGAAAAACATATGGACCTGTTCCTTTTCAAATGCAGATTGCTGGGGCTGGAAGTCTACCACTTAGTCACTGTGTTCTCCGTTTGACCATATGGTTGCAAAATCTAGTGGAATGATGTAAAAACCCTAATTAGGTTTCTGAAAACAAAAAAGGTAGAATAAAGTCAGTAGAGTGAAGGATTTATTGTATTCATTCTTCCTGTTATACAATATTAAATAGTTTTATTTTCAATGACTGATATTTTATGTACTCTGTATCTCTCTCTTGGTATTTGACTCCCTTGAAATATATGGGATGAAATCTCTAGGTATGCCTTTGCATTTAAGATGAAATGACAAGGATCATCCATATAGCTCCATACAAAGTTAACATTTAGCACAACACAACACACCTATCAACAAGGTTTTTCATATTTGTATGAAAATTGGAAGCACACAGATGGAAAAAAAGTTATTTTGTGCTCTGTTAAAACCTTATGTCAACCTCCACCATGCTGCTAAAATTTTGATGCATTTACTGGTAATCAGTCTCCATATGAAATGAAGGATATGACCATATGTAGCAACTCCTTGGCTGCCTTCCTTTCACTTTGCAAACAGGACTCAAGAAAGGATGGATAATTCAGATACAGATAAGGACTTTTTGAGAGAGGATGGGGGAAATGGAGTTGTGTGTGTGTGTAAAATACCTTTCAAATGGGGATCATGAGGGAAGAGGCCTCTCTATTTGTCACCGACAGCAACATGTCTATATTGGAGTAAAATTTCAGTTTGGGAATAAGTAGAGAGAATAAATGTTCTCTTTTAGACAAATAGCAATAGATAAGCAAATTGGATTTAAAACAGCACTTTGCTTGGCTTCAACTATGTTGTTTTACTGTTTCAGTCTAGTTTTAGCATGGTGTAAAATCATGTAAACAAGATCCATGCAGTGTGACTTGTGTCCAGCAGGACCCGCTGGCTAAGACTGTCCCCAGGCCCCAATCTCAGTGTGAAATGCCTGGGTAACACTGATACACAGAGACTTACAAGCTGTAAACAGGGGTGTTGTATAATAAACAAGAACATAGTTCTCTCTTTATTTTAAGGTCATTTTATGCCTATTCACAGTTTGAAAATCACAGTGTTACTGTAAACAGAGTCTTTTTATGTACTTTATCTATTCATAAATATACAGTATTCATTCATGGTCAGTTAACTACATACTGTAAAATTATGGTAGTACATTCTTTCTAATCTTTAGTAACCAAATACAGGTATATATAGACTTGGAAAGTCCATGAAAAGCAGAAGGTTTATTCTCTATTGCTTAGAACTATTTTACATTGAAGTAAAACATTTAGACCTGTAATGCTTGACTTGAGTGAAATTATACCTCATCCTTACCCATAAAGGTAAAAGGAAAATTAATCCTCTGTGAAAAATTAATCTTCAAAAGTTTTACACTCCTTTTCATCACCTTTGTCTGAAGGAATCCTTTCCTGCCTTTGTATTGTGGTAGAAATTTTCCATTATGATTTTCTGTCTTTTTAATAGGGTTTAGAAAGTAATAGTATTTGCTGCAGTTATTCAGCACCATTTCAAAGCCACAAACTACTACTTCTGGGACTGCTGTAGCAGAAAATCTTATGTGGACTGGTTAAAGAGCAGACCCTGTTGGTTAAATTGACCTGTTTGCTATACGAGTGTTTTCAGTTCAGGTGCCAGTAACAAGGATGGAATTGATAATTTCTCTTGTGAGAAAAATAAATCTGTCATTAACTATGCCAAGAGATTTTAAAATATGGTAATTTAGTTTCCTAGATTTAGATTCCTGTCACCACCTGTCTGCCCTTGGAATTGGGAAATAATTTTAATTTTCTAGCCTGTTGTTTGCCAGTGAGATGGTCCTCACGGTTTATAGAGCACAGGAGAACTTCATCCCATATTTATGGTTGTAGGTAAGCTTCCTAACCTCTGTGACAGATACCAAGCTCAGTGCTGAAGAGTCAGCTGTAAAACACTTCCTAAAGATGCTGTAAATCCCACTGTAAAGTACATCTGTTAATGGTGTTGTAATTGTTATCATTCTTCTTCCCCTGCCCCAGGACCAAGTATATCCATTTCAGAACATATGGTTTCCTTCAATAGATAAGATACCAACCATGATGCCAAAGTTACTTCTGTTCTTTCTGTTACCAGTTCAGCTCTGCAACCCATCAGGAACTTTTATTTCCCCTATTCATCATTTAGGGATTTAAGGAAAGAGGTCTATTTATTTATCCAAGAACATTCTTTTTGCTTCCTTAGTGAGATAAAGTGAAATTCTTGATAAGCAATTTACATAGTGTTCGTTTTCACAGTATTTGTCTTTCTAAAGGAAAATATATTCTGGGTGAATATAATAAGTATGCATGGGGAGAGAGAGACATAAATTCAAATATTGAAATTCATTGTGGGACAAGGGAGACAAATTTTAACTAGACTCCCTATACTTCTTCCTTGCAGACTGTAGTGTAGGGTAAAGATACATACGGGCTTTAAACTTGCTTCCTTGGGCCCCAGAGACAGAAGGTCAGAAACTGAGTAGTAGCCGATTCCATTTCTCCAGTGTGTTTGTAGACCCTGTGGAACTTCAATTTGCTCTATCTAAACTTCTACAAATACATAACATAGCCCTTTTAAAGGTCTGGCATTCTTATATCTGCATGTCTATTGCAGGAATAAGGCCTATTTTTATCAAAAACAGAGTAGGAACTTCAGCATCCTATTACACAGGAAAAACAGACAATTCTTTCCTGTTTAAAGTCTCAATTAAAAGTTAATCGATTAATTAAATGCACTTTATTGAATTTGCTTACATTAGCTCAGAGAGATGGAGACCTAGGAGGCTTACAGACTTATAGCAAGTAAAGTTGTAGGTTATGACTCAGTAATTAAGCTTAAACTCTTCACCTGTCCCCTTCAGCAGGAAAGCATAAATAAAGGTGAAATGCCTTATCTTCTCCTCTCCTTCCTCCATTCCTTTCTTTCCCCATCAGTGACTTCTGAGGTCTCATTTGTCTGTTCCAAATTTTTACTCTGTTAGTGTTAGTTGTCTGCATTATGTTTTCAGGCAAAGTGAGCCATCTTCTTTTACTTGCACTGATTTTGCTTTTGTTCTGCTGTCACAATATGATCTGGCTAACCTTGTACATTCACATAGGAATACACAGTTTATGCACATGTTGTAATACTGGTCCCTGACAGTGATGGTTGTGTGAGAACTCTTAAAGAAGTTAACATTTTGCAGAAAATATACAAAATATTAATATTTCATCACAAACAAACTGGCAGTCAAGTCAGAGGCCTGTTTTTAGAACCCAGGTTTCTGTTAATAAGCAGCTCTTTCACAGGCCAATTTCTAAAAATAAAGTTCTCTAGGCAGAAATTTTAAACTTTAACTCATTATACAAAAGCTTGCATAGGAAAGTAGCAAAAGAGATTTGTCTTGTTTTGGGGGTCTTTTTAATTTCTATCTCCTACCTTTGTCTCAGGTTTTAATGTGTAGTTGTAATCAGGGGAGAAAGGAGAAAGACTTAAGTGCATTGAGTACTGAAGGAATGAAATGGAAGCACACACTTCTCAAGTGAGGTTATTGCTTTTTAATTAGTGCCTGTGGGAAGACACTTGGCTATACCAGTGCCTTTTATACTAGTACTACCTTGCAACAGTGATGTGCAAAATGTTTCCCACATCTCCCACCACCTTGTATAGCCCCAGAGCAGACATACATAAATAAGGGAAAAGGTAGAAAACAGATTCAGTCATGCCTGTTTTGCTGATGTCTGATCAAGGGGCAAAAAAGGAGAGAAGGTACAGAGGAAGATGAAGAGTATGTACTTCATAAATTCACTGTAACAGCTGTTGTATGAAATTCTGGGATTTGCTATTCCACACAGCACAGGATGAAGGCAAAACTATATTTCTCTGTGTAATGAGGTAGGCAACCATGCGATTAAATTATTTGCTTTCTCTGGGGCACTGCTGTGTTCTTTGCCATTGCTTTTAACTGCTCTCAGGTACCCGAGTGTCATTCTCACCCTCATTATTATAATTTTTTCCCTTGTACTTGCCACTAAATGAGAAGCTTTACAGTGGAGCAGCTGTTGGTAAAAACATTGACCTAAAATAAAGCAGTCAATATTTTATAAACAGTTGGTTGAAGTAGCTTTAAACTTCTGGGTACAAGAAAACAGAAGCAGTGATGAGATGAAAACTGCTCAGAAACTGTTTTGGAAAATCTTATTAGGCTTGTGCATGACTACTACCAACTTAGTTTTCCTGTTCACACAGCTGGATTTCCAGCCATAATCTTAGCTCTTCTATGAAACACAGGAGCATTAATAAAGTAGGATATTCTCCTTAAATTCTGTGTCTTGCAAAAATAAAAAATACAGATTTAGAAATTGGTTAAAGCTTTAAGATTTTGTACAGAAGCAAGAATTACATTTGGGGTTTTTTTTAATATAGAATCCAGTTACTAGTAAAATGCTTATTTTGATATTTTCTGCTGGTGAGCTTGGACAAAAATCATCAGTATAACACTGATTTTACTTCAAAATTAGTCAACCTATTCATTGCCAAAATATTTTGCAGGTCTCTCTGCTGAAATAAGGCAACTTTCAAAGCGTAAAAAAACCCCTGCCTTACAGGGTACCTTACAGGCAGCTGTAGCACATCAAGTCAAGTGTAGTTTTGATCTAAGTCTTTTAGTTTATGCTGTAGTGTCATATCTATTTTCTGAAACTGTTTCTATAATATGTTATATCCTAGCATATGCTATATTCTACCAATGTTTATTTTATTCCTAAGCATGGCAATTAGATTTTGTTCTTGAAAATCAGGAATCCAAAATAATTTATTCTCCATTGTCATTGCTGTAACACAGCACTGACCACATTTCTTTGGTGAAGAGTTGTAAGGAAAGACCGTACATGGAGCCACATGTACGTATGTATGGCCAAACTTTGCGAATGCAGATTTAGGCAGGGCTTTCCCCACGTGGCTGTGCCCTTCCAGCCTGCGCAGTGGATTTTTTAGGTGAGGCACAGTGTGCACAGAACTGGCCCCACTGTTTAAGTCCTGAGGTCCATTTGTCACGGCCGAGCGAGCTTGGACAGTGACAGTGAAGTCCTCGGGACTGTCCCAGCCCCCGGTACTGGCCGGGGCTGACCCTGCTGAGCATCCGAGATGTGACGGGATGGGATGGCAGGGAGGCATTGAACGGCCAGGGGACGGTCCCCATTGAGACTCGAACTCAGGTCCTTGGGATTCAGAGTCCAGAGTGCTCTCCATTACATCACGAGACCGTCCCATGGAGCCACTTACACAGGAGAAAAAATTCTGACTGCCATCATGGTTCTCCTGACAAGTGTGTTTGCTTTGTGTGTTTGATGTAGAGTCCAGAATGTAAGAAATGGAATGATCCCCTCAGAGTGTTTATAATTAAATATTATTTACCCAAAAGGCCATACTCTGATCATTTGTCTAAATATGTGCTTAGGGACGTTCGTTCACATATTGAAAATCTCTGTGGTCTAAATCTGGCAGATTTTATCTGTCCTTTCTAATAGAAATATTTTCTGCTATGTTGATTTTGGCCAACCATCACAGTCTTCAGCCTGATGAGTTATTTTAAATTCCTCAAATGCAGATTGTATATTTTATGAAATGTATGTTTTAAGGTTTTTTCAAGGTACACATTTTAACTACTGCATTATTATAACCTAGTGATAGTAAAAGACCATAAGTAAGCTTTTAAACCTCCAAGTCAGGAGTGAGGAATAGTAATCAAGTACTTCAGAGAAATAGCCTTAGATTTTGAAGTATTATTATGCCATAATTTTGATAAATATGTTTTAAATCCCCCTTCCTGTTTATTTTGAATATTTCTTAAAAGTGAAATAGAAAAAAACAACTGTTTATGACTTAAAAACATCTTAAATTGCAGAGAAGCGTTTAGCTTTTTCCTCTGCAAGGAGCAGATTTAATAAAATCTCAGTATTTGGGCTGAGATATCTAAGGGAAAGAACTTGTTTTTATATCACCTCAGAAAATGCTGGTTTTTAATGGAAATTCTGATGGATCAATAATTATGTCATCATTAATAGCTATTGTATTGAGGGAGGTAAAGTGATAGTTTTCATATTAGGTCTGTTTTGCCAGACCTATTAATTACTTTCATCCTTGTGCTGCTTTTCTGGGACTGTGAGCTCCATAAATGCAGCTTTGATCTTTTAGGAAAACTGCTTGAGAAAAACATCTGAGTTCTCCAATCTATTTTGATGAATGTCATCAACTTCTGAGGGTTTCTAAACACAGCAGAATTTGTCACACAGCACACAAAGGTTACTTACTGTGTATTCATATAGATCTGCTTAACTTGGGGCAAAGATCTTCTGAAAATGCAGGCAACACTGTGGAATAGATGCAATTTATTAGAGAAGGGGAATGTTCTGTTTTGCACTGGTTTCCTTCTTTTCTTTGCATCACTTATGAAAGTGCCTGACAAGAAGTAGCTTCCTGTAAAACTTTGAATTTTAACTATTGCACTTCAAGTGCTGTGTCAAAGGTAATCTCCTGATGGATCCATATGCAAGGCCCCAATGAACTGTAGAATCCATGGATGTCAACCTTTCCAGCTCACGCCAACTACCAGAGCATTTTATCCCTTTAGTTTAAGATACTGGCATTCTCTCTTGCGCAGTGACATTCAGCATATAATATTGAGACCACACTCTGACTGATATTCAAGTTGTTGGGTCTGTTCCTGTTTCCAGTGATGTCTTTGAAATAAAAACCAAACAAGAAAAAAACAATCAAATAAAAAAAACTACCCCTCCTAAATGATAATTTCAGTGTAAATTGTAGTAATGAAAGTGTCACGCTCACGGGACCCAGATTCTTCTTCCTGTAAGACTCTTTGCAGGAGCTCAGAGGAAATTTAGCCCTAAACAGATTACAGTTGCCTAAGACCATGTCTGGTTGGGCTGTCAGTATCTCCAAGGATGGATTGTCCCTGGTCTGTTCTTTGCCACAATGGCACTTTGCTTGTTCATTACCCATTAGCACCACCTTTTTTTGCGAAGGTGCTTTTTGCCTGCTCAGCTCCCCTGCTGCAGTGGAAGGTTGTTGAGAAATTCAAACATAAATGCATTGTGGAAGATGCATGAAACTGGAGAACTTACTTAGGAATTATCATGAAGATATAAATAAAGTCTTTAATAGATCTGACATCAAGTACTAGCAGATCATATGAAATCTTAGCAAAAAATATTTCCTGAAAACTGCAAAAATACACTTAGCCTAGACTAGATGCTTGTTACCACTTTAATTATTTTTTAATTATTTTAGTTTAAAACATTTTAATAATTTTATTGAACAAATATTCATGTTCACCAGAAAGACTGGGCAGAGTTGATACTGAGAAACTGAGTAATTCCACATTTGTATCACTGATATATTGAATCTTATACAATACAGTGCAACAATGAGTGGGGATCTCCTAGTTCCCTCCAAGTAATGTATACCATAAAAAATCCTGTTAAAATCCTAATTTTTTGATGAAATAAAGTCACCCATTAGAATTCTCTTTCCTGAAATACCTATTGGGTGTTGCATATTTTGGATAATTCACTGCTTAACATCTGGTATTGCTTTTCAAAGATCTAAACCAAAATATTTTCTCTGAAATCATCACCATTCATGAACATGGTCAGTTTTCTGAGGCCTAGGACAAAGCTACTTCAGCAGTCAGCATGGCAAATAAATGTATTCCTTCTCAGCCTAAGTTCCCTAGAGTATTTTTCCAGTTCAGAAACAGAGGCAGAAAGAATTCCATATCAGTCATCCACCGAACAGATTCTTATATTATTATTATTATTATTATTATTATTATTATTATTATTACATCATCATTATTATCATCATTATACATTTTTGCCATCTAAAGGTGCTGTCTTCATCTTCTGAGTATACAAGAGCCTTTCTTAAGGCTGTTCTGAGAAGAACATAACTCAGTTTAGACTTCCTTCTGCAAAACTTCTGATTTTAAGATGTAGCTGGATGAGTCTTCTCTTAGTAACTTCAGAAAGGCTGTATAAAACCATCTCTGATTGCAAGCCTCCCATTTTCTAGCCACACATCACAAGCATCTACCATATCTTGACTGCTAGGATCCTAATCAGGGTTACTTTTGCTGAGTAACACAAATTCTATTTGACTTGGTCACATATGTTTTGGGATCTAAAGAGGACTGTGAAATGAACCTTACTTTTCCCATTGGCTCTTCAGTGTCAAATCAGAGTATGACTGCATACACCCTCAAAAAAACACTTAGAAAACATCTGGGGAAGACCCGTGCTCTCTTTGAGCCAAATGTGAAGTTAGGCATGCTGTCAAAATGACTCTTGTAGAACAACATGTCATTGCGTGCTCGTAGATGTCCTTTGGCTGATGCTTTCCTTTGGGCATGCACAGCCCCACTCACTTGTGCACATTGTCTGCTCATTTTCTACACAATTTGCTTTGAAATTGTTTGGGCGCATGTCTGTGTTAATAGAGAAATGCATTTGCTGGTTAGTAAGATTAGTAAGATCTGCAGCTCACTGTGGGTGACAGCAATAAGTAGAAGAGATGGTGTTTAGTGGTGCTCTCTCATTCACAGAGGGCTCTGTGGTGACAGCCCTATTGGACTAAATGTGTTTTCTTGAAGTGTCACACTATTTTGCAGAGCTGCTTAGGACTGCACAATATGCTGTGTTCATTTTCTGGGTTGCTGTGTGGGTTAAAACCACCAGGATTTTGGGGTTTTTTTAGCCTATTTGTGTAGTCAACTGAAGCATATTTCAAGATTTTATCAGTCTTCAGCTGCAGAAGATCCCAGCTTTGCTGTTTTCCTTCCACCTCACTTCATTTAGCCTGGAGCTCTGTCATTTAAGTATTTTCTGTGTCTGCTAGGGATGATGAATTTTAAGACAGTTACTTAGGCTACAGAAAGACAGTGGGATATATAGTCAAAAAGTCACAGTCATTAGGAAAATGTAGGGACTTGTGGTTTTAAACACTGAATTTGATTAATGAGAACAAGTGAGCAAAATTTAGCACAGAAGTGTTTTCAGCAAATTTTTCCTTCCTATAAAGATAAATGGAGACTTCTTTTTAAACTGGAAAACATTCTAATAATTTGCATCAGTAAATATACCAAAACACAAGCTTCTTTGCTTTTCTGTGAGTCTATGCATTTTCTCATTGCCAATTTTGCTACTTTCAGCAGGTGTTTGGATCTTTGCCTTTTCCTCCCCCTGCTACTAGCATGCAGTAGGTACAGGGTTTTTTGCTATCATTAGCTACAAAAAAGCCAGTTTAACATTTGTGCACCCTGGAGATGGGAAATGACAGGTGCAATGCATCCAGCTCTGCAACTGGAGGTACCTTTGAACACATAGAGTTGGCACTCTGTTTTTTTCCTTTTCTCTTACCATACAGTCAGGTTTGGATTCTCTAATAGCTGGTTGCTAATTAGTGTTTACCTAAGAAACCTTTACAAAGCCTAGCTAGCTGACCACCTCTTTGTCCAAGTGGTCTGTTGCACTGTCTTATGTTTCCTAGACACTGAAAACAAGCTGTTTTGATGACTTCTTGTACTTTAAGTCAAATCCTTTATATATCTTGCTTCCTGTGTTAGATTATTTTTATGCTGGATTTGAAGAGAGCATTTGTGGGATGCAAATATTGCACTATCCTTCCAGTAGACACTGAGAAGGTTCTTAGCAGTCACTTAATTTTGATTAGTCACCCCATAGCTGTTTTGTTTATCAATGTCTGATGAGTTACAAAATTCCTTTTTGTTATTCTGAAGGATTGTGTGTGCTTCCACCTGACAAGATTTTGGAAGCAAATGAAATGTATGTTTTTGGACTCCATTTTGATCAGCTAGGTGGGAGAAAATAGTTATTGATAGGTATAAAGCTAGTAATAGGCAGATCAAGAAGAGTGAAGGGGTAATCTTTATATTGGCTTAAACTTTGATGGAAGATTTTCAGATTTAAGAGGCCACAGACATTCCTTCCACCTTGAGTCTTGACATGTTTTGTCCATTTGACAGTTTCCTGTGTGCCCATGCCACATATTTCATGCCTGGTCTGTGCTCCTCAAAGATCAAATTGGCTTTGAAATCAGTTTTAACTGAGTTAAGGACTCCTTTTTTAAGGATGCAAAGCACAGTGCATCCTTTTTGAAAAACTGGAAGTGGTTTAAGCTGTTTGTATAAACAGATGCTGTAGAGGAGGTAGATGAGGAAACAGAACTATAGGGGAAGGTAGCACGTGGGACTATTTCAGAATTAAATGCATTACAAATTCCTTAAAGCAACTCTTCCAGCATATTCCTTTCTATCTCTTTTTCTCATACTATTTCAAACAAGTCTAGAAACAAATCTCCTAAGCACAGAAGGAAGCAGAGGAAAAGTAGCCATTTCTAGATCTATTTCTCAGTATTTGCAAAGTTCTCAGTACAACGGAAGTGGTCCCTGTTAAAGATAAATAGTTAGGTCTCAGTCAATTTGGTTTTCAACCAAAACTTTCAGCAGAGACATTATGATTGATTTCTGGCAGTACATTCAGCTACTGGCAAAGCAAAAATAATGTTTTTTTAGAGTTTTAATCTGAAGCACAACATAGACTATAAGGAGGGGGATGATTCCCACTTGAAGTATTCTCAACAGTACTGGAGGATACACTGATGTTTGTTTGGAAATAAAAATGCTGAATTGGTTCTTTTGGATATTTTTACTCACACAGAATATTCTAAATGAAACTTGGTATAGTGAAGAATTAATTTCTTGGTAATATTTTCAACCTTCTAAAAAGTTTTTAAGAAAGATTTGTGTGTAACGTCTCTGAAATTAAAAATGTGATTTTTTTTTCCTTATTTTAATAAAAATAGGATTTATTGAAAGTCTTTATATTAGTTTATGCAACTGATAATTGTTTTAGGTAAACAAAATAGAAGAGTACAAACAAGGAACAAAAATAGTAAATTAAATTTGGGATACAGTCTTTATAGATAGCCAGAATTTCACAGCATCCTTTCTAAAGTGTGGAATAATTTCACAAAAATTACTTTTTCCTAGGAGTGGTTAAGCTGCACAAAGCAGAAGCCTGTGAAGCTGGACTAAGGGTCAGTCTGCTGTCTTGTTACTCGGCAGTAAGGAACTGTCACTTTACAGATGAGAAGCACCTTCACAAGCAGTATGTTTTAGTGGCACAGCGTTTTCCAAGCAACTCAAGAGAGAAAAAAACAAGCACAAAGATTGCCCAATATTGTTAGGAAGTCCTTCAGCAGAGGGTCTCATGGATTTAATGACAGAAGGTTCCTTTGCGAGGTTAAGCTTCAGCTTTAATGGTGTTTTAACACTCTTCCTTTCTTTTGCATTCTAATGTGGTCTGGTTTTATGCTAACTATGCATCAAACAGAAGTTATTTTCCTTTACCTACCATGCCTTTGGCAGGATTAAAGTAGGCCATAGTTTTACTGCAGTGCCATGCTGCACATACCCTGGTGGAGCCCGAATGTTGGACAGGCTGTAAAGTGGAAATACGGTCAGTATAAACTGGGAAGACCAAAGCAGGAAACTGCTTGTGTTCCTGAGAAAATGAGTTACTCCATTAGTGTACTTCTGTTTGAACTCTTCTGTAGTTTCTCTGCTTGACAGAAGAGGAAGATTTTGGGTGGAAGAACCAAACAAAAGACATTTTTTCTGATTTGTGTCCATTCAAAGGACACAAACATAAAACACCACGCCACTTAGCCTCAACAAACAAAAAAAGGAAAGAAAAAATCAGAGGATAGGGAAAAGTGGGTTCTCAAAGACTGTTTTCTTTATAATGGCATTTAATAATAGTTATCAACAGCAACATACTGAAACACACCAGTAAGAATTGAGTTTCTTTAGATTTACAATAGTAAAATAAATTTTATGTCACCTTTTACCTGATTTTTTAACCCCCCATTTTTATAGTGGATGCAGACTCTTCTTTCAGTTATTGCATCTTAGAAATTTCCAGACATAGCCTGAAAGGACCATCCCCATCTCTGTAACCAAGAAGAACTTACCAGAATTGCTAGAGTTTTGCATTATAATCTAAAGTAAACAGCAACAGGGATTTTTTTTTTAATGAGGCAACTGAGAGTATGGAGATGGAAGTTAGGCTATGTGACACTGTCAGAATGCTGCTAAGCTTTAGAGTGGAATAATTGTAATTGGCAACATCCTCATTAATCATGGCTAATGTTAATGATAGCTCCCTGTAGTGACTCATGAAGAGGTGATGGCCTTAATGAAAGCTGCCTTAGAGGCTAACAGATGGTGGTTGAATTTCAGTATTTTAAATATACAATTGTTCAGTTCTTCTAAATAAGGTGATGGGGTTTTTTCCTACTGAATAATAATATGGGAAACTTGGTATTCAGTCCTACTCTTTACTGAGCTTATTTTTTTGAATTATTGAGTACATAATAGACAAGAGCAAAAGGAAAGCAGCTCAGTGTGCATTGTAAATTCAGATCCACGCACACAGGTTAAACTTTATGATTTCTGATCTGTGTTTAATACTATAGATGTCATTGTGAATGTACTGAATAACACAACAGTGTTCACTGTTATATATAAGAAATATTGACTAAGATATGGGAAAGAAACATAATAGTCTGCTGCTTTATCTCTCTGCTAATACTTGATAGCTCAATACTCAGTGTTTACCAGTGTTGCTAATCTCCTGGTTATGTTTATGAGTGCCTTTGGCTCCTGCTGCTCTTTTTGTGAGCTTAATGAGTACAAGAAAAAAAATCAGCTCTTAGCTAAGGCACTGGGGTAAAACCACAGAGAACTTGAAATTTTGGCTCTCCTAGAATTTATTCATGAGCATGGATATTTATGGGCTCTAATATTGAATGAGTAAGATACTTGTAGTTCAGTTAGAGAACTGGAATTAATCAAGTGCTTAAACTTAATTTTTTAGTAAATTTTTCACTGAACTGGAACCCAATATGTATATTCTCTAACAGAAAAATAAGACAAATAATGCATCCTAATTTCACTAGGGTGTTTGATGATTAACAGATTAATAGTTGCTAAATGCACGTATTTTATACTAACAAGAATAAAACTTCTACATAAATTTTCAGTTTTTTTTTTTTTCACCATCATTTGCATTTCTTAGCACATAGGTGAAATGTATATTGACCCTTTTCATTCCCCTTATGTACTCATATCTACATCACACCAGATCATGTCCTTCAGAATTATCTTTGTCTCTGAAAGACTGGGTCTCACAATATATTCTACAGAATTATCATTTTACCTTTAGATATGTATCAATGTGCATGACATTTTATTGTTTTGTGCCCAGACTTCTCTGTGAATTTCCCACTGTCTTTAAGCTATTCCCTCCAGTTTAGTGTGTACAAGAATGCCAATTTTTGAACATTTAAATTAGACCTTTAAAAAGGTCTTTAAAAATTCTCAGCTTGACTATGGCATTAGCTTATACTGTGTGGAACTAAAGCAAGCCTGAGGTCAAATCTCTTTATTTAGGTACCAGCACCTTTTTATACACCTTTCAGGACTTCTGACACTTCTACTTGTCATCTTACATTGGTTTTCAAACATGTCAGTTAGAAAGCAAAGAATATCTGTATTTACATGGAGATTTTCTGAGACATTGTGTCAAAACTTTATCATTTAATGTCAAGGGACCTGTTGATTTAGATATTCTTCATGCAGTTACATGAGCCTCTGAATGTTGCCATCTTTGGTTGAGCATTGGTACATCAGTAGTGTGCTATTTATGCATTAGGGAAAGACATTAAAAGTATTATAAGATTGCTATATTTGATACCCCTTGATTTTCAACAGTTACAGTATTTAGGTTTTCTTTACAGGTAAATTGTTTTATGACAAGGACAAGATACACCGTGGAATCATATGTTACTTCTGATGAAAGTCTGCAGGTTTTCTAATGATGTGAGCAAACTTTGTTGCAGCATTATCTGTTTCTGTATGATTCCCTCCTGAGATACCTCTTGATTTTTCTGCCATCATGGTAGGATTTTCAGAGAGCTGAATGATTCGTATCTTATGGAATTAAATTTAATTGCTTATTTGGACAGATTTTAATACGAGAAAGAATCAGACATCCCAAAGAGCTGTGGGGCGCAGGGTAAGGGGTCACTTTTTTTTTCTTTTCCTCCATACTAAGTTTTCCTTTGACTGTCAGTTCCCATGAACACACTGCTATCTGAAGTAAAAAATCTGACCTTTCCCTATATGTAATCAGATACGGGAATATAAAGTAGGGGACAGGATGTCAAATATCAGGGTCATTGGCATGGAGAGAGTTGCCACTTCCCTGGAAACACAGTGTGTTAAGAATCTTCTATGGAGGATTTACTTGCTGAACTGGTGAGACAGAAAAGTAGATTCATGATTTAAAAAGAGGAAAACAAAGAGCATCCATCATTCAGACAGATAGCAGCCTTAATTGTATTCCCTTTTAATTTGGCCTGTTCAATAATGCATCAGGTTAGTCATCTAAGTTGCACCTCTCTGTGTTACAGTGTGTTGCAGATAGGGAGCTAAGTTTATTACAACTAATCAAACAATTATAAATTTCGAGGCAGGTACCTGATGGACGACTAAAAGAATAAATTGTAACTTTCAAGCGAAAATTCCAGAAAAAAACAAAACAAAACAACAAAGAGAAATGCAAAGAAAGGCTATTGGCTAAAATTAGGCTAGCAGAGACTAATTTCAGGAAGTCACATGTAGCAACTTCTGAAGCTGTGTCTGTCCACTCTGACATCTAAAGGTGATCCTTCATGCTTTATAAAAGCTGGTAAGATAAATGTTATGTATTATAATTAAAAATTAGGAAAAAAAAGTTCTTCCTCAGGAATGGTTAACTTAATATTTGTGCTACTTTTTATCTGTACCACGGTAGGTACGTATTACAGTGTGACTACATTGTCCTACCATACTTGCAGAGAAGTGGGAATCAGATCTTACTCATTTTCCATGTGCCATAGACTCAAATTGTTATGTTGTATTTTTCCCTTCACATAATGCAGGTAATAATAATTCTTCCTTCTGTTTCTCAGGTTCTGAGAGATCACAAATATATTGTTTCTTTCATGGTAGATTTGCCTTCAAAACTGTTTCTAAAGAATATAAGAAAGTAGATTTTGCTTTAGTAAAACTTCAGTATTGAATCACTGAATATATAGCAGATTTCAGTCATCTCCCTTTCAACACTCACTTAACAATCACATTCCTTCTTTTTTATATTCCAGACACGGTTTCTGGATCTAGTATCATTCTGAGGCAACATTCTTTAAGGCGGTGTTATTGTTTATGTTTCATGTTTTAACCTCGCAATTTATAAGCAGACAGTGATGCTGTCATTGATTCATTTGTTTTGGAGCAGGTCTTATAATGGGTTGTGACTGTCATAAAGCAAATACTCTTCTCTGGTCTGCTAGAGACTGGGAGCAGTTCCTCAGTCATGCCAGCCCATGGGCTGTCTGCAAGAATTTTTTTTTTTCTTTCTCATTGTTTTCATAGTTTCATAATACCATTGCATTAAAGACATATTCATTGTTTCATTCATAGTTTTTTAAGAAAAATAGTTTATACTCCAAAAATTGCTCCTTTTTTTGAACACAAAATGAATTTTATGGAAGTCTGCAAGCTGATCCATTTAAAAATGAAATCCAATTAGGCTGGAAAGTTAAGAAATTTGGTATGCTTCTGATTCTTCTTTCCTAGAAGTATTCAGAGTACAGAATACAATGCTTTGAAGTTGCTAAAAGCACCTACTGTACTTCCAAAAGTAACCATACTACTTGTAGAGGATAAAAAATCATAACTAAGGGAAATTTCTTTTGTTACATGTTTGTTCCTGAAATACTGCCTAGTAATGCCAGATTTTACCAAAATTAAAGTCTTTAGGCTTGTAGATGTGTCAGATCTTTCTTGCTTGTAGATTTTTTTTCAGATCTTTTTCTAAGCATATTTTTAAGTGCATTTAGTTTGTGGCTTTAGTTTTCCTTTTGATTGCATTCAGCTACATATTCTCTTCTTCCTTCCAGCAAATTGTCTGAGCTACTTTACATAGATCATAAAATTCAAACCATTAGGTGTATGAAAAGTTGATCAAAATGTGCATCATTATTTTAAAACTGAAGCTAATTCTTCTCTACATTACACGTTAAAATCATATGGAGAGATTTGTAGGCTACAGTTTCAGTATTATTACACACAGTGATGGACAAAATTCTCAGCAATGATACTCTGCAAGGAAAACAGATCAATTCACATTTAGATAGCTTTATGTGTTTGAAGTGTACATTCTGGAGCACAGCAGTGCTGAAGACCTCTTTTTTTGGTCCCTTTTAGTAGTTATATAAGGGGTTGTTGGGATGTCAAAGGAGTTAAAACTTAGAGTACTTTTCCTCACATATAGTTCACTAATAAGAGACCAAATCAGCCCTTGATTCATTTATGTGGCTATTGAACAAATAAAATTATTTTTTAATGGAGAAGGCAAACATACATACATATGCATATATATAATACAAAAGGAATTGAACAGAAAACATTTTGTTTCATCACTTTGTTTCAGGTTGCTTGGACAGAGTGTGGAAATCTCAGCTTAGGATGTCATACTTGTCTTGTGAGAAATTTGATTTTAAGGTTTGGGTATCACTGTCTTCTTTTCAGTAGCATTTACCAGTCCATTTTCTCTCTTAAAATGCTGTGCAAAATAAAAACATCAACAGTAAAGAAAGGAACAGCAAAAGCTAATTTTGTCAAATCATCCTGAATAAAAAAAAAAAACAACAATCAAAATCAATGAGGCCTCTTAGGCAGAGCATCCATGAAATTAAAGGGAAATTTGAATCATATGTTGCTTATTATGTGTGACTGCCACAGTTTGATGTCTGTTTGATGGTTAAAATCAATAATCCATTTTTTTACCCTGGCTTGTTCAACCTATCCCTTTCCACTCCTGACTCATTCATCTTGCTTATAGAATACCTCTCAGTTATACAAAATATCCAAGTATTTTAATTTTTCTTTTCTCCTTTCAGTTCTAAAGAGGAAGTGATTTCTGTACTTTTATGATGACAAAAGATTTTAAAATTATGTACCAATTTGTAATTTAAACCCCTTTGGAGACAGATACATGTTTCTTTGGGCTTCCAAAAATAATTGCTCCATGAAAGATGATGAAGTGTCTGTCCAAGTGCATTTTAATGAATTCTTTTACTCTTTGGTGTGAGACGCCCTCAAAATGATTTATACACAAATCTTACCTGTGACATAATTAAACTATATTAATAGCCTTGGCAACAACCATGTTTTGTTGTTATTAGAAACATAATCTGTCACTTGAATATATGCATTTATTTTTCTTGCTTGTGCATGTTATTTTCCTTCCTATTTACTCTTTAATTAAAAAGCCAACCAGCATAGCTCGGCACTGCATTAGTCTGCTGCCATTCTGCATGCATTTTCCCTTTATTCAGTCTACTGTTGAGTCATAAGGTATTCTAAATTCCCCCATAAACACTATTAATGAGAACTTTTGGAAGTACAGCAATGGCTTAATTTGCTTGGAAGAAAGCTGTTTGGTAAGCACCGTTGAACCACATTAATTAGAACTAGGTTACATGCTCTACAAAAACATGGTTGTATTGGTAGAGCAACACACACTTACTTCGGCCAGATATCATCATAGTTTTAATTATTTGTTTGCATTTTACCTTACAAGTGGATGAACAAGGTCTGGGGTTTTTGTTGGTTTTTTCCCCCCCACAAAGTGTCTGAATATCTTCCTGTCAGTCTTATGCTAACAAATAGAGAAACCTTGTTTGGGGTTTCTTTTACCTGTAGGGAAACAGATTTTAATTTACATGCTTCAAAGGTTAGCAAAGCACAAGTAGAATGGTAGAGTTATAGCACTTCATCTTGTTTTGTTCTATGATTGCAGCACTTTGAAGAAGTCATCAAAAAGGGGAAGCAAGTTCAAAAGATAAGACCCCTGTGTTGCAGAGGGGTCCCTGTGTTGCAGGTGTGAGCTGCAGTGTTAGTGGGTGTCTCAGTTTAACCCCAGCTGGAGCTGAGCACTACGCAGCTGCTTGCTCACCTCCCCCCCACCCCTGTGAAATGGGGAGAGGTAAAACTTGTAGATTGAGATAAAAAGAGTTTATTAATTGAAGCAAAGTAAATAAACAAAGTAAAATTTAGTAAGAATAGTAAATAATGATAATAAAAAGAATAAAACAAGTAATGCATGATAGAATTGCTCACCACCTGCTGACTGATACCACACCCCATTCCTGAGCCCAGATCACCCTCACCTGCAGGTAACTTGTCCAGTTTATATCCTGAGCACAATGTTCTATGATGTGGAATATCCCTTTGGCCAGTTCAGGTCACCTGTCCTGGCTATGTTTGCTCCCAGCTTTTTAGTGCACCTCATCACTGGAAAAGCATGAGACACAAGAAAGTGCTTGACTTAGGATAAATATGACTTAGCAGCAATCAAAACATCAGTGTGTTATCAACATTATTCTCATACTAAATCAAAACCACAGCACTGTACCAGCTACTAAGAAAAAATTATCGTTATCCCAGCCAAAATCAGGACAGTGGAGAAAACTCCCCCGATACTGGAAGTGCTGCCTCTGGCCTGTCAATAGCTCAGCCTCTGTCAATGCAAAGATTTCCACAAGCTTACAGTCTAGTAACAAAGACTGAAAACATTATGGGGAATAGCTTGACAGTGTCCTTCTAAGATAAATGTGTATATTAGAGGTTACACACTTGAGTTATAACTTGGATGAGTGTTTTCATTTCCAGCATGCTTTGGTTATTTTCTTAATATCCATCTGTTCCAGTGTTCAGTAATTTATTCTTTATTTACTAGCACAAATTTAGCTCTTAGGCTCAAAAATAGACTGTTTGCACTGTTTCTGGGCCACAAGCCTTTTCCTCTCTTCCCCAACTTCAGCAAGCCAGTGTTTGGACATATTCCCAAGTATGGGTAAGGCTCTGTTTGAGGCGTTACCTCTGGGGTGGCCTCCAGGAGCTCAGTGGGAAAGAAACACAGTGCTCTGTTTTATTCGTCTATTAGAGCCAGCACACATGATCTGCCACAAATATAGAAACAGACTTTTTGAGACTTTTCACTTATCCAGCAATTCCAAGGAGCTGAAGGAGGCTTGCTTAGGGTTTCAGAGTAAAGTTTGGGGCTCCTTAGTAGATTAGAGGAAGTCAACTGAATGAAGTAAAGAAGAAGCTGCTTCATTTTAACATCATCATTGTTGGAGATCTGTCTGGTTCATTATAGATCTCTACAGACTTTTACAGCCTGAGAGTCATAACAGAGATGAAAATTTGTGAGGTGTAGTGGTTCCAAGATGGCATTCTATCCCCTGGAAAAATTATGTTGAGATAAAAATGGGAATGGTTTAGTAATTTTCATAAGATGGTTTATCATGACAGATGGAAACAAATGTTTTGCTAAATTTGATTAAGTGGAATATTGTATGACAACATGTAGATATCTTAAACATGTCTTTGATTATGGATGGCATCTCATTAAATCCTCTTGGACATAAGCACACATTCAAATATATTATTGAAAAGGCTGGATTCAAGCATAAACTAAACTTTGGTTATGTCACTTAACATTCTTTTTAGTAGTAGGCTTATGAATCAATGTCTTCCTTTTTTTCCCTTTCTTTTTCATTGATACTAAAGGAACTTTTTTTTGAGGTTTAGGTAAAGTTTTTTTGAATTTTCAAATTTCAAAGGAAGGTTTGCTCTTACTTTAAAATATTTCCAAATTCACGCCTGAAGGATTTTGTATCATCGAGTAATCTGTAGTGTAATGTACATATGTAGACCTGAATGGTCAAGGAAAACACCACTGCTGCTTACAGACAAATTTTCAAATATTTTGTATGTCACAGTGTTTTACTCTGTGAGAATTTATTATAAATATATGATTTTATTCCTTGGTTAACCTGTTTTCAAAACCAAAAAACCACCTAGTCTCTCATGCTTACACACATGTGGACAGTAGGTGTTAATATTGTTAACATTTCTATGGAAAATATGATTGAAATAGACTGATTACCACTTTTTTTGTCTCTATGGTATGTGATATATTGCAAAGCTTATTTTTAATATATTTTAGCTTATAGCAATAAATTTCTAAGCATAACACATATTTAAAAATAAAACTAAAATAACTCTTTTAATAATACAGTAAGTTGTGATGATGGTGCGATATTCTGCAGAGTTATTTTCTCTCCCCTGTAGTTTTCATGTGAAATTCAGATTTCCCCAATGCTGCTTTTCTTGAAATGCTTATGATATAGCCTCTGTGTCTAAAACCCCACAAACTTCTTGTAGTGATAAATTTCTACTGACATAATTCATCTGCGTGTGCTGGACTAAATTGCCTTCTTTTTGTGCAGCTGTTTCAGGGGATTCTTTTGGAAATGCTTGAGGTTTTTTGGCACCTTTTATAAATGCAATAGCTGTCACTTTTCTTCAATTGGCAAAGCTATGCTGCCAATGAAGAATACAGGAAAGGTAACATAAAACTCCTTTAAAATAAAGCTGGAAAAAGTGAACCGCTTCCACATTCCAAGCTCTCTCTTTCCCTGCCCCCATACTGTGCTTTGTTTTTCACTTGTCATGATTGTTTTTCTTCACTGTGTGGCACAAAGCACCTCTGAAGCCAAGCACAATTTATATTGCCAAGACAGATGCTATAAAATGAAGCTGAACATGGCAGATGTTGAAAGAATTGTATGTTTGCAAATGATTACCTGTCATAATATGTTTTTCTGATTTTTTTTTTTTTTTGTCCCTGAAACACTGGACTAGAAAAGAAAACAAGGTGGCCTGGTCTTTCAGTGCTTGATTTGATGCCAAGGAAGACAAAGAGTTTAGCTGCTCTCTATTGGACTGAAGAAATAGCTGACATCATAACTTAATTCCAAATAACATGTTGATGACAAACACAGTGAAAAATATTTCACAACTTTGAGTAAAGATCTTCTTCCATTCCTTAGAGTAAATGGACTTTGCCTACCTGAAAAGGACTCTGAGAGTTTCTGTAGAGAAAATTACTATGACAACCCGAAATTGTCTTTATAGAGCCTTTTATTGCATAAGCTCAAATAGTAACTTAGTACAAAATGCATTTTTATTTTTAATTTTACTGAGACCCCATTCTGAACAATTCACAAAGAACAAAAGATGGAAGAATTTTAGTCACAGGAACTGTTTTCCAATTCCCTCTCTAAGAGTCAGGCTAAACAAGTGGGAGATGACGTTAGTTTGAAGTTTATTTTATTCTAAGACATATAAAGCTTCATTGAAAATATTTTGCAGAAAAAGGATTTGATTGAAATTTTTCAGTGATCCATTTAGTAATTCAGTTGGGTGTTTTCCTTTGAAATACCATGAGGAATTAATACTGAGGAACCTGTGTTTCACTGTGTCTGATAGTCTCTTGATGTGGAAAAGTCTGTTCAGAGAAATGTTACAACTTTGGAAGTAAATCCAACGCTCCATACTGACGTCATCCTCAGAAACAGAGGATTTTCCTAAGAGAGTATGAAGACTTGAGGGTGCTGGCTTCTGCTAAATCTGTGCATCCTTCCAAGTTTCCTTGACAGGAAGACATTTCTCCTGTCAGTAAGTTTTTCTGTGCTCTCCTGGCAGTCAATATCTCCTTGGTACAGGTGGATGCAATTTGCATCTGACTTTGCCAACTGTTATGGGGGACAGAAGCTGGAAAATCAATTTTATTAGTGCTAGCTGCCTCATATTCAGTACAACCAGGAATATTGTTCTATTGTCTATGAAATGGCTTCAGTGAAAAATTTGATGAGCTATTTAACATTACAAAAACCCAAGAAATTCAAGAAGATACCAATACTGTGTCTTTCCTCTTTTGATAGTTTTCCCAAGTGTAATTTATAGTACAATCAGCAAGCTATTAAGTAACTGAACTTTAGAAAGGTAGGGAAAAACTATAAAAATAATTTTGGAAAATATTTTATTTTGCGTGTTCCCCTGGGTTGACACATTTTATCTCCAGGAAGAATAAGGCATTTAGTACATGCCAGATCATGCTAGATTCAGCTGTCCTCGTGTAGTCTGTGCTAATTGAGTGGACAACCAGTGTCATTTCATAGCTGGCTAGTTACTACAGCTTGCTTGCATTTGCATATATTGTTATTCTTGCTAGGGGACGATGAATGTGTTAATATATAGGATCTCTTACAACATAGATGTTAAAGCTACTCAAAACATAACAACCTTGAAAGAAAAAAAAACAGAAGTGTGTTTTAGCAGTAAGAAGAATGCCATAAATGGTATTTATATAAGAAAGAGATGTAAGAACAGATATGGGAAGAAGAGCAACTGAGGTTAAAAGAAAACGAACCAGGGAATCCAGAGTGTACACACACAAAAAAAGAATATATAAATTATGTCAGTGTTACACCTTGTAGATAAGATCCATATGCATTATTTTTGTTGTGTGCCCAGAGCACCCTGTACAAACATGGATTTGAACAAGTTAGTAGTAGTATAGTCTTTGCAGAACTGGTGGCTTTGTGGTCTTTGTGGCCGAAATACGCTTGTGACAACCCAAATGTCCTTGTCTGGCTGTGAAGCTCACTGCACAGGGGTTTATCACCCCATTTCCTTTCAATTCCAAGCTTATGAGTTAAAATAATATGAATAATTCCATCAATGTGAAAGAACACATATTTTAGAAATAGATCTATATCATGTAGCTTATTAATTATTTTGAGAATGTCGTCTTGTATTTGTTCTATTTAATAGCTTTGGAAATTATATAATAAAATTAATTGCTCCTATATGGAGTGCAGTGTGGAGTGAAAAGTAGTAGACAAGTAATGAAGCTCTGCAAAGTCAAACATTTGAGCTGTGGGACTGGTGTGCTGCAGCAAGGAGTATGTGTTTCCAGAGGAAAAGGCTGGATTCTTGAGAAAGCTGGTGTGATTCTTAAGTCTATCACAACACACTCCCAAATCTGTAGGAGCCCTAAGTTTCTCAGTTGCTGACCCTCCTAGAGCTTCTGGCAAAGATCAGGCCATATAGATGAGAATGACATCCATTTAGCTTTAGCTGGTCATGAATCTGGGATACAGAGTGGGCAGGGCAGGCAGCACTCATGTGTCCCACTGTCTTATTGTCATTTAGCTCAGCATGTGTGGGTGGGCTGGCCGCAAAGTGCTCTCAGTCTTTTTGTGACTAAGTAGCACTAGAGCTTACACCTCTTTTGTTTTTTCTATGAACTACACCCATGTTATGAGACTCATGAGGGCTGAAGATAGTTATTTTCCAAGAACACGTCCATGTCCAGAATTTGGCTTCGTTTCTTTCATCTTCCAATTCTGATTCTTTTATATATTTATATTTCCCCCTATCACCCCCTAAATGTCTCAGGTCAGATAACAATTTTTCTTAATGCTTCTCTTTATACTTTGAAAGTCTGGAAGATGAAAGACTTTCAGGAAAAACGTTGTTTCTGCTTTTTTTCCTATTTAGCTAATATTCCTGTGGAAAGAGACATTTTCAAAAGACAAGGTTAGCCAAGCAGCCTCATGCTGGATTTCCTTCTCTTAATTGTGCTATCTTCTCAACATAAAAAGTATAAAAGTAATATTAATTCATTTTAGGGTTTCCAGAATCTGGATGCATTTCAGATCAAACCTGAAACTTCAGCTTTCTACTGCACAAAGGTTGTTTTATTTATTTGTTTGTGTCATTACAGGTATTTCTTAAAGACATTTAATTGCACTGTTCAATCTAATAGTCCCTGCTCCAGCTTTTATGACTCCTCCAAAAATTTACTGTAGCCTTGTTGCCAGTTTTAATTGTTCAGAATATCTGGTTTTGTTAGAGTTACTTATGCAATATCTTTTGGGAAAAGTTAAATTTTGTGACCCAAAGCAGCTTATTTAAAATGAGCTATCATTTAATTCCATAATAGCAGCCACATATAAAAAGAGAAGGTGATTTTAATACAAACAAGTATCTGTACTTGTCATTCTTAATCCAGATACTCCATTTTTGTTAAGTGGGCTTCAGTCAGCTTCCAGACTGCCTTTGATTTTCTTTTCGTCTCTCCTTTTGGGACCTTTTTCTCAGGTTTCTTCACGGGTTTTTTTCCCCTCAAAATTTCCTCAATGTGGACCAAGCAAATAGCACTTGCATAATTTGGTAACAGTGAGGGAATGGGACTTTCGGAAGTATTTATCTGCTTTCCTGACTACTAGCAATTAGCTTCTGCTGGAATTACCTCCTTTTAGTTGTGTAGCAAACACACCATCGTGATCCAGAGAAGTGAGTGGATTTTATAAAATTTATAAAGTGTTATAGGCAAGTTCCAGGTATTTCAGAATTGTCTTACCAAATCTGTTAAGATAGCACAAAGATGAAAGGGACAGAATTTCGTTAAACTTTTGCAAGTTTAGTTATTATTTATGGCAATGGGTGACAATAATAAAATGAAAACACAAAAAGAAAGGCAAAGATCTCTCAGACTTGGTCATCTCAAAGGATGTACTTAGAGTGAACTAGTTTCTGTAACCGATAAAAAAGGGTGTATTTATTTAACAGTGTGTGCACACACAAGGGACTTCTGAATTTAAATAAATAGTGTCATATTGGCAGACTGCAAAGTTCAGCAAAAGTCTGATGAAGTCTGGGAGCTGTGGTGAGACACCTCATCTGCTCTACCACTGTGCTTTCTACCTGACTCAACAGTATGAAATTATTTGCATAAAATGCAGGTAAAAGTTAAATTCTAACAGGGACAAATTAAAAAGATATGCTAACTTCTTAGTTACTTATCATGAGACAGAATTTTCAAGACAAAGTAATTTGTTTCCATATTTGTCAGACAGTGAAGGTAGCAACGAGTGGTCATAGTATTCCCTTGACCTCTGGATTTGGGTGACAATTGCAAACTACTTTATCTTCCTGTCACATCTCCTTGAAATAGTACACCCAATTATAACTCTCAAATCTAAACACTGTTGTGAGAAGCTGGGCCCACAGAAATGAGCATGCTTTAATCTTAATTGTATGATTTTGTGAAAATAGAGGACTGTAATAATAGGGTTTGTAATTTTAGATTGGCATAGCCAAAGCGAAATTTTAGATGCAACTGTAACTCTGAAATTCACATGGTCATGAAGTTCAGTTTAGGAGAACTGTAATATCTTTTTAACATATTTATTCTGAGGTTTAAACTATTCCTGGTACTTCCCCTTAGTTTTAACTACCAATAAATGTTTCATCTCAGATGTACAAATTTACCTGCCTTTCTTTTAACCCTCACTGCAAAATAACAACATAGTACAGTAACAAGTGGTTGATTGAAAATAGATAAGGTTATGGTTTTGAAAAGTACAAATGGCAAATCAATGATGGCAGAACCACCTTGCAATGCTTTGCTCACATTGACTGTTTTAAGGTTGGCATATGTGGCGAGTTTTAACCTCAGCATCTACTGCAGTCATGGCAGTTTGTGTCCCTAAATAACAAAGCAAGGACTGTCCTCTGAAACATCAATTTTAATCCCCCAAAGAGAAAACTACTGATATAAAAGGTCAGTAAAACCTGGCGTTCACTCTACAACAGTGTGGGAGGGCGAAAGGTGGAAAACAAAGAAACTAATGCTTGATGTTATAGAAAAATGTGTGTCTTGTGAAATGGAGGCACCACTCAAGGACAGTTTATCCTTAAAAAGCAGCATCTGTATAGAGCTGACAGAGTCAACAAGGGGCTGACTTAGCTGTGCCACAGTTAAGTCAGAGAAGTAATATACCTCTCTTTTCCTACATCTCACTGTCATTCCCTAGCCTTCACATTCACTGTCCTTTTTTCAGCACCAAAAACCCCTCCAGAAAGGCAGATAATTTTTTGTGCTGTCACTTGTGTTGATTTTTTTCCCTTCCTTTTAAAGTCAAACAAGGATATTCTCCATGCTATTTCTCTCATAAAAATGGGAATATGACATTTTTCTGAGAGACAATTCTTGCATAAACATGACTTAAGCAACTAGCCAAAACTGTAGAGTGATTCACTTTCAGCTCCAGGCCTGAGAAGTCTTTGTACTACATTTCCAAAAGGAACAAAATCCTGACAGGTGCTCCTTAAAGGCTGAGGATCAAATGCAGATTTTCTTCTCTCCCTGCCCCTGCCCCTGTCCCCCCGTAGCAGTGCCGAGGGAGAATCTCTGGACCATGAATGCATGCCAAAGTACTGAGAATTATGCCTGCAGTCTTTGGGCTGCAGTCGAAGAGAAAGAAGACAATTGCTCCTGCCTATCTCCTTGTTGCTGTAGTGACTTGAAAAAGACACAGGAATATCTAGGATCTGATCCAAAGTCTATTCAAGTCAGTAGGAATGTTTGTGTCAATCATCAGGAGCATCATGGGAAGGATGATGGATTTACATGTTCATGTCACATACCCTGAGGCATATATTCTGTACTGTTTAGATATTCAGTGTCCATACTTCTATGTGGACAGGTCAGGAATTATCTGTGGGGAGAAGCTTCTATTCAGAAACCTTGTAGGTTATACACCCCTGTCAGTAATACAATAGCATGATTCTTGATCATGCCCAAATTCCAATGAGATTTTTACAGAAAATGTGCAATATAATTGTACTTTACTAAATTGTTTGTTAAAGAATTTGGTAAGCTGCATATTGTTTATACATTTCAAAGTCCATTGAAAGGGCTTAATCTCAAAAAATAGATGCAAAATAACAGATCTCATTTAAAACAGCAACATTTTGGTACAAAACAGAGTATGAATTGTGTCATTAAATGAACTAGAGTATTGTGTTGAAAAGTCTCTATATCCCATTTATTCAGAAATATCACAGTTTAGGAACATGTTTTATTTCTGTGGATCATGTCTTAGATGAGACTTTTCTTCCACAGTCCACAGATGAAAAACAGGTTCAGAAATAGGTTGTGTAAATATGCAGAATAAATTCTTGCTCATAAGTAAAAAGGCTATATGTACTTATACACAGGGTTGTTTTTTTGGTTTTTTTGTGTTGTTTTTTTTTTTAATTAAAAAACCTCAAACTATTATAGCTGTTTTGAGATTTTAAACTCATTAAACTCACTTGTTCTTATGAACATTAAAAAATACTCTTTTTTGGAAATCCCAATATGGAGAGGATCTTTCTTTACAGTCAATTTACCTGCTCCTCTCCAGGAGAATATTTTACTGATTTTCAAGGTTAAAGAACCCTTCTTTGCCATCCAAAGACACCACCACAAGTATCTTTTAAAAGTATAGACTGCAATGTGAGGTGAAACACTGGATTTGCTTTCTTTTTCTCTTTAGATTTTTTTCTGTATCTTTGTATTTGGCATTTTCTTGGCAAGAAGGGAACGCAGAAATTAAACATGATTCTTTGATATACATTTTCTTTTCTTGTATTTTTCACATGCTGTGGTGGCATTTGCATCTTACGTTCCAATACCTCAAATAGCTTCCCAGATACGATTTTTCTTGAATCATTGCTCAGTACTTAACTCAAATTGTGTACACATGTGATCGTGCTGTGCAATAGAAGTTGTTATTCTGTATGTTTTGCAGATACTTAATCGAAGGTGCAGAGAAATAAAGAGCCTTTACTACAGAGAACTGTCAGGCATGACTTTTCCCATCATAGAGAAGTGCCTGATTCATAGGTCAGTGAGCTGCAAGCAGACAGAGAAATGGTGCATAGAACTCTGCAATGGGGACAGAGGAACAATTATACAGAGTAATTGGTGCAAATCCACTTTACTGTTTTTTTTGGGAGGGGGTTTAAGTGTGAATGATAAAAATTAAGGCATGCAGAATGCTCCAAGTGCTTCTGACTCCATATTGCTGAATGACTTTATAAAGGCATAAGATAATAATTATGCACATGCGAATCGTGCAGTGCTGCCTTGGTGTGCACACTGATGCAAAGCTGGACTAACTCATCTTTTTTAAAGGTGCTCAGCAAATAAAATTCTTTTAAAGTCTATTAAAATTTCTGGTCCTCAGTGCTCTTGGTCATTACTAGCTTTTAATATTTTATCTGAAAGGTGCTTCCTGTAGCAAATTGCATGGAACACACTTTACCTTAGAAATATAATGGGCTGAAACATACCTAATGAAATTTCACATGCTAAAAAATGAATATGAGTTCAGGAAAAGTTGATATAAGATATTTCTAAGTAACATGCATTTTCAGGTTTTTTTCCATATAATAAATATTTTTATTACATTTATTGTACCATATACAAAGCAATTATTTTGAAGACATAACATGCATCGTTATAGGTTAGGAAATTACTTACATATTACATGTTACTTTGGATGTAATTTATTCTGTAATTCTTATTCTTTAACTGTTTATTGTAGTAGTTTCCTGAAAGGCTATGTGGGCTTTTACCTGAGTTTTTTGGCTGTCCTTAAGCCTTTTCTTTCAGAATTCCTTAGCTATACCTCACATGTGGATGAAGGCAACTTCTGTGTCAAGCAGCAAAAACCAGCTCTTGTTTCTTCTCCTCACCTGAAGGAACATGAAAAAAATATTTCTAAGAATCATCTACATCCTGTTCCACAGTCTCCAGCACATCTTCTGATAGAAAGCAGAAAGAGAGTTGAAAACCAGCCAATTTCTTTGCAGCATAATTAGCCAGCTGCCACATTCACGCTGCTCTACTGCCACCACCAAGCAAGCCCTGAACCCCTTGCTGCTCCCCTGTCAGTAAACCCTCACTTATCCTCTTTTGAGGGGAAGCCATGTGTTTCTGTGAGAGATAAGCTTGTGGTTATTTTATAAATTTTCTTTGCTTTATCCAGGAAGTGAGTCTTAATCATGACAGAGCTCATTACACCAAAATGTTCTGATATGCAGTGTCTGCCATTTCTCTACTCTGTCCCTAAAAGTCACTGATGAGAACTGGTGGAAATGTGAAAAGTAGTGGTCTGGACTGAGGGAAAAAGGAGAGCAGAAAGTGAGATTTGGGAGTGGAGAAGAGAGTGAGAAAGTGATGAGAGGACAGAGGCAGGAAAGTTTGTACAGGACCATTCAACACAGAAGGGGATGTAAAGAATTAAGGGTTGGTGGGGGAAGCTGATAGACTGGAGCAAAGGCTATTGGGCAAAGAAGGTAAGAAGAAGGGCAGTGAGGGGCAGAGGCAAATGGCAAACTGTGGGAAAAGGAGGGCACTGTAAAGAAATATTATGAGAAGGGATTGAAATAATAGTAAAAAAGAGTCAAGAACTCAAAGATGATTATGAAAATACAATAACAAAAATTACTTTAATTGCAGTGCTTAACACACAAGTAATATGTGTGTAAACACCTGATTGGAGGCAATGCAGGAGACTGAGACATTCTCTTTCCATTGTGTCCAGTAACAGCACAGAAGTCATGGGCACACTTTCAATCAGATTGTTCAGAGAGGTTGTGGAGTGTCTAACCTTAACCTTGGGTATATTCAAAACCCAAGTGAACAGAATCCTAGACAACAGGCTCCAGCTCATACTACTTAGAGAAGGGGGTTGATCTAGATGATCCCTAAAGGTTACTTTCCACTTCATCACTTCTGTGATTGTGTGGGCATTTTCAAGGGGTTATGAAATAGATGCAATTATTTTTTTCTTCCAATGTGTTGGGTTTTATTATACAAGGCTATTCTCCTAATAATTTGCAAAGGTCTGGAAATATACTTCAGTACACAGACATATTGTTTGGCTTGAATTGTTGGAGTTGAGGTTTTTTTCCCCTCTTCAGAAGCAATGGAAAAAGCAATGGCTAGATAAAAAAATGTATGTGTACAGTTTCTTAAATCCCTCATTTTGACTGTGTGATAAAACCTGCTTTTGTCCTTGAAGTTAAGCTAATTGCCAGCCACTGTGAAACAATATGGTTGTGGGGGTTTTTTTTAAATTTTCTGTTTGTTTTAAACTGCACATCTTCAGTTTGCTTTAGGATACAAAAGATGTGTTGTGGTCATGGTCCAATAATGCATGGATATTTTATAGACAGCTTTGAAGCTGATGATTTTTATGGAGATTCACTGTTGCAGAAAACTCATGGGGTTCCTCTGCCATCCTGTGTTTTTATTTCAGCCAGAAGATAATCTAAAGGAAATACATGGGAAGTAATTCTTGTGATTTATAAGGGGAAAATACAAATGTATGGACACATGCAATCATTTTTGGAAACACATTTCTTCTGTAGTAAGCAAATAACATTGATTGTGGTGATAAATTTCTTGCATGGATTTAAATCTGTCTCCATGAAACCATGTTTCTTACCTCAAGCTATCAGCAAGACTGGTTATCAACACGCTTGTTTTAAATAGTTACTTAGTTTAAATACCTCTTGGTTTATTCTTGATGTTTCTTACCACAGGATCTGGGAAGCTACACAAGTATTTCATTAAAAGACCTGTTTAGGTGGAAGTCTCTATATTACAGAATACTTTAGTTTTATTTTAATTACTCTCATGGCCAAGTAGAAAGCTATTACAATGCAATTACAGATAAAACAAACAAAAAATAGAATTAATTTTGGATTAGCCTCTGCTGTGACTCCCAGTTATTATCCCCAGAAAACATAAATATTAAAAGATTAATGAAAGCATTCTGAGACAAATCAGTATAAACAATAGCAGAAGAATTTAACTGGGGAGAGAACCAGAAACAGTAGACCATAGACTATAAAAATGCAGAATCAATTTGTTGGTTCAGATATTTCGTCTTTTGACAAAATACTCTAGCTCATTGCAGATCAGAGTCTGTTCACTGTTGTCACTGCTCCAAATGCCTCAGAACTCACTGTTTTATTTCAGATTCTTTGTGCTTTGTTAAATATATCAGAAATTCATCTCGCATTTAAGCTACATGGACTTCTCCTTCCCTTCAGTGAGCTAACATCACAGTTTCAGAGAAATTGTTGAAAGCTCAATGCTGTGGGTGTTGGGATCCACAACATGGTTTACTGCACATGTTTCTTACTTCAGCAATATATTGAAATGTGCAACACCTATATAAGTTCAGGAATGTGAGTAAAACTCATGAAGCATGCAGTTTTAGTCACTGCACTGTAATAAAGATGCTAAGCTCTTAGAGAATGTAAAAGGAGGGCAACAAAGATGATGAAGGGCCTTGAGGGGAAGCCGTATGAGGAACAGCTGAGGGCACTTGGTCTGTTCAGCTTGGAGAAGAGGAGACTGAAAGGAGAGCTCACTGCAGTTACAACTGTGAGGGGAAGAAGAGGAGCAGGTACTGATCTCTTCTCTGTGGTGACCAGTGACAGGTCCCAAAGGAATGTCCTGAAGTTGTGTCAGGGCAGGTTTAGGTTGGATATTAGAAAAAGGTTCTTCACCCAGAGGATGGTTGGGTGCTGGAACACTGGGTTAGGGCTTTTAAGGATACTCTGGTTATATAAAGAATGACTTGCATTAGCATTAATATATTAGTAGTTGACAGAGCAAATTATTGTCAATGGTTTTATATATATTGTTTTGCTAACTATGCAATCACAGATCTATTTTAGATATTATAAATGCCCCTGAACAACTACAACAGAGACTTCAATTAAATAATAAGGAGGTTGGCAATGCAGTAGAGAGAAAACTGAGAAACGGTAATATGATCACAAACCTTATTCTCAAATCTGTGTTAGCTTCATCATTTAGATCTATTTGCTTCTTTATTTGTCTAACTAGTTTTTCATTAGAAAAACTAGATAGGTGGAATTTTAGAAAATTAATTTTTGGAATGCATTAATAAAAGCCTCATTGAATAATTGACATTTCAATCTTATGAATCAGAAGTTTATGAAATACTGTTTGCTCATATCCAGATACCAAGATTCTCGATTCTGCATTGCTTCTTGTTTAGCTTAGAGTTTTAGTCAGAAGTTAAATTAGAATGACCCTGGGGAAATGCAACTGATACATGGGTTTGATTTTTTTTGCTTTATATATATCTGGTTTAAATTATACTCAATTTTCAGCATATAGTTAGCCCAGGTCAGTTGCATTCTGTTAAAATCTTAAATATTCACTTGAATACCTTGCTGACTCAGGGCCATTTTCAGGGCACATGTTACTGTGAAATGGTTTTATTCTTTTACTTGAAGGATCATTCTAATAGTAATAATTCTTCACTCGTGGACTATTTTTCTTCTAGTAACTTAAAATCAGAGGAAGCATGGACTGATAAAATCCCTCCAATATCTCACTAATAATTAGTATTATTCATAGTCCTATGAAATTTTAAGGTAGGCTAGGGAAGCCAAATATTGGCAGGTTACAACTAAATTTCTAGATGTGTTAACGAATAATGGAAACTGGGATGGACTTTTGCAGAGCACCCACTCAGCCACTGATTTACCTTCTGCAAAATACAATCTTTTTATTAAGATAAATAAATATATATGTAGATTCTTAGTATTCAGTATCCAAAGTATATTTTCTACAGCCAGGTAATCACAATTAATATTAAATATTTATCTGTCATTGGTTTGTCTTGTAGCATAAAGCAACCCTGAAAGTCAGGATTTAAAAAATTATTTTCTGACTAAGAAATTTTCCAAGTACCAGAGAGGAGATTAGCTATAAAGCTGGGTGTAGAAATAAGAAGTTTTGTCTTCTTACAATCTTGTGTATTGCTCCATAACTGGACGAGCAAGATCTGGAAACATTCCATTTGAGATTCTTACTATAGTCATCTCACATTCTCCTCTACTATGGTAATGTGTGACATAATTGTTTTTAGGCACAGTTTGTTACTGTCATGCTTCCCTCCAGCATGCAAACAAAGCCAAAATTATCTATTGAAACACTTGAAATACTTTATTTTGTAATTTAGAGTTATAGCCTCCAGTTATCTCTTTTGTATGAAATTCTTTGTGGAAATTACTTAATTGTACTTTTTTTTAATAAATAATTTGGATTTATGTTGCTCTTGAGGTAAAGATTTACAATCTATTTAGATTACAACATAAAGCTACCCAAAAACATTTCCTTCTCTTACATTGCCTTATTCTTTTAAAATGCTTAGTTTTTTGGTAGCTATACACTAACGATCTGTAACAATATTCTTTCTACTGGCAATGTTGGTCTTTTGAAAAAAGGAAATAGCTTATTTTTTTTTTAATCCAAGTCACTTTCTCATTACTATGCAATGGGAACTGTAGTGCTAGCTCCTTGTCTTTTCCTAAACCAAGATAAGATGACTGGATGCAGCACTTGCTCTCTTTCTTCTGAACATAGGCATAGCTTGTTCATAGAAATGTGTAAACTGAACACCCAGACACTGTCAATGCCAACACTCAGATCCAGAAGCTCATCATGAGCTTAAATTCATATCTGACACTGAACAGTACCATTGTCTGAGTACCGAAGCAAGAAGTAGTTCATGTGTTGAGAACGGTTTCAAAGATGATGTTTTATGGATGTCAGCACTGAAGGATGTTAGCTATATGCATGTGTGGAACAAGGAGTTATTTGGGGAAAAGAAAATTTCATTTGTGTGGTAAACCAAATTTTTGGCATTAATTTCCCACAGTGCTAACTTAAGCATTCCCCCTCCGTTACTTAGCCCCATGCCCTTTTCTGGCTTTGTATCAAACATTTGTAAAGGCTGTTCATTTTCAAAAGAGTCTTTGAAGTGGCTATCTTCTAAAGAGCAGGCAAGGATATTTTTCTGTAACCTTTAAGAAGTAAATAGAGGGATGTGATTGTCATGCACAGAGTGTAAAACATGACTGCAGATTGAAAGAAATTATTGCTTAACTAAGTTATAAGACAATGTATTTATTTATGATAAACCTACCTTGACAAAACAAATACTAGCGATAATAGCAAGGGGTTTAGGTATTGTATGAAACAACCCTTCCTGTTAGATTTGTGATTGAGGGTTTTGAAATAGCAGAGGGAGGGGTAGTCTTGAATGTAAATTTGCTATTGGATAGACTGCATGCAGGTATAAATGGTACAAATAAAAGCATCTTTCTTCCTGTTTAGTTTAATAGAAAGAGCTCTAAGAAATAACTGTAGATCATAATGTTGACTTTACAGCAAAAGGAGACTACATTCTAATGAAAAATCTGCCATGAATCGTTCATAATTTGTTCAATAATAATTTACACATGGCTGCACTTTATTGTGTTGAACAGAATATTATCAGGCTTGATGACCTTTAAGTCCTCTTTTAAGTTAGGTATCTAAAAATGTGATCTGCACTCAGCAAGGACTCAGAATTGCTTTTTTTACAAGGCTTTGAAATAAAAAGATCTGCAAAGACACAATTCATATCCAGTTGGTGGATTGGCAGTACATTTTAACATTTATTCTCAGCTTTCTGCATAGCTCTGATTTCTATTTGGTTCATATGAAATTGTAATGCATGGTATTAGTGACTGAGGAGTGCAGACTGGAGCCAGATATTACAGAGATAGAACAAATAATGTTTCTCTAAGGAAAATATTTTAATAATATTAAAAATAATAAGAAGTATGTCAGCTATAGATGAGCTGTTTAGTACAATACATTACCAATATACCACGTTCATTTCTAGAAAATGTACTCTTGGATACAGAATGTTCTACTGTCAAAAATGGCAAGCTCTTTTGAAAATGAAAAGTGATGCTTCTATCTGTGTTGTCAAAGACAGAAGAGATCCTGGTACTTTTTATTACAGTCTAGAAAAGAGTAATATTAAACTCATGTGCTTCTTGTGTGTAGAGCATAATCTTAAGCCTTTGGTATTGTTAGAATCAGTACCAGCTTTGCTCAAATCAAAAGACAAAAAGTACAAATTTTTCTCATCCGAATATTTTTCCCAGGATACCTTAATTGTCCTTCTATGAAGGCCCTTTATTTCTTTGCTCCTTACTTGAGATAAAGTCTAATGGGGCTGAACTCAGCTTTCCTCTTCTCCTCTGAAAGCTTAATTCCTTCCCTGTGCTGCCACAGCAGTGTGTCCTGACTTGGTTAAGCAGATGGACTGCTGTGACAGCGGGTTACTGAGCCAGTGTGACCTCCCACAGGAATGAAATATATAAACCTGCTCAAATAAAGTAGTATTTTCATGGCATGTAATTAAAGCTCAAGAAATTAGAATGTATTCTCAGTATGTACACAATAATTATTAACAACAAAGGTTCCCTGTAGTCCCCTACCTTCCCCATGAAGAGCCATATAAATCTAGGTGAAAGAGGGAAACTCAGCTGTTCTCAAGACCATTACTGTTGCCCAAGGCATATGAGGATCTGCTACTTGATTATTTCGATGCTCATTAATGTGCATTATAGTATCAACCAATATAAGTGTATTGGCCATCTACACCCTGATAGATGATCATGCTACTCCAGAGTTTGGTGTATTCATCAATTTGGCTTATAATATTCTGGCATGCAAGAACATTATAAACATTATAAGTCCCTTATAATTTTCTTTGAGCTATTGTCATGAATTAGAAGTTTTGTCATTTTTAATAAAAAAACTAGCATATTCAAATGAAAGTGCAAGCTAAATAGCAAAGGAAGAATGGAAATCATTCACAGGGTTGCCTTTAAGATACAAAATCTAACTGAAAGTTTATAAGATAAAGGTTCTTCCAGCCTTAATTAGATGCCCAGTTATACAGTTGTAATAATTGGATAGATTTGATTTCAGATTAATATTCCCAGCATTCTCAGGAAGCACAAAACCAGGGAGCAAACTTCTGTTTTAACCATCAGTTGAGCTTATTCATCTTTTGGCTATAAAAAATTATAATTACTAGTAGTTTTTTCAAGCTGACATATAAGCATCTAATTCTGACACCAACATACTTTTTACTCAGTTTTGAAATTATTTCTAGCTGGAGATTTCTTGCTTGTTCCTGTGTATTTCTGCCATCAGATACATGTTGTGGACCTATACATGTGTGCTATACTTAGCATTGTGGCCAAGGGCATTTGTTAAAGTCTATAAACAGTAACTTTTCCCATCAGATTTGTTCTTGTATGTTGGTAAAGCCACTTTATATTCTCATTATTATATCTTATTTAATATGCCTTTATTAGGATTCACATACCTATTTTTTTACTCTATGAACATGTGCTCAAGACCTGTCAGTGCTATAAGCCCCTTCTATTATGAATCAGATTTTCCCTGATCTCATGTATCCTGAAAAGTTGAAAACAAACACAGCAGTTTTTTTAATGAAAAAGAACTCTTCAGTAATTTCTATCTCCAAAGAAAAAAACAGTTCTCTTCCCTCTGAGTATCAGTAAGGAATAGATTCACATCATGTAAATTTAAACATTTATCACACAGATACTCATTTTGGAGTTAACTCTATGTTATCAGAATTGGTAAAAAGGAATAGAGGATTTCAGGACACAATTCATCTGACCTGTTTTTAGAAGTTTACTGGAGAATAAGATGATCCAACTCTGAAACTAGGTATTTTGCTTCATTATATAGAGAACATAGGAAATCTTGCTCATACATAAATGTCTATATTTAGTCAAATAAATACCACTGTAGGTGTTTCTGGACCAGACTCTCAAAGATATTATGTTGCTTTTGTGCTCAGAATTGAGATGTTCTTGTAATTCATATAACTCATATTGAAATAAGTATCATAGGTGAGTGGGGGTCTGAATATCAGTGGAACTGTGATTTACTGGTGCCACATTTCCACAGTGACTCTTTGCCATCCTAGTTGCATAACCTTTCCAAAACTCAGTGGTGCAGTATCTAAAATATTTAAAAATCTGAGCCTCTTGTCTCAAGATAGACAATTGGTGTTAATGTAGGAAAAAATATTGCCTTTTTCGTTGGTAAAAAGTTGTGGCACTTAAAAAGGGCAAACAGAGAGTAGAAATAAAATGTGCTTTGTAGATTCAGTATTTTGGATAAATTCTAGTAAATCAAGTTGGTAATTTGCATAAATATTATTGAAGTCCAATAAAAAACCCCAGTCTCATCTGGGTTAATCCATCATGTCATTTAACTAGCTCAGAGTTACAAAGCTTGCTTCAGGTAAAGCAAAATATGTGGGATGTACAGTTTTCTCTTTGGCTCTATAGCCTGTGAATCATAATATACAGATTATTAAACATGGGGGCCAGTTTTATACTTTTATTATGCTATTTGACTACCAAGGCATTCTGTCATTTAGTATGTGGTCACAATCTTACTATAGGTAAACGGCACTGTGCCGGCTAGGCTTTCCCATCATTTTCATATTAAAACCAAATATGGGTCACCTGCCTCATTGACACCAAGTCATTTCCCTTTCATTGACTAACCCTGTAGATCTAACCTCATTGAGTTTGCACAGGTACAATGTCCTTTTCTACTTAAAGGTAGCTAAATGAACCACAAGCAGAGAGTTTCAGGTTCCTTGACTGCTTTAACTGTTAAACAGAAAGTGCTTCTGTGGGATTTTTAAATGCTGAGTAATTTTCATAGAACTGCTTTAGCCAATTTACGTGGGAGCACTCTGAGAGTGGTTGCGGGTGTAGTGTTGTCTGGACATTGTACCAGAAAAGAATTCTCCTGCGCATCTTCCCAGCAACACTGGTACCCCTCAGTATCTGACTAGAAAATATAGATGCAACAAACCTCAGTACAGTTGCCACATTCCCTGTTCTCTGTTAAAAAGAGCATGACCTAAGTGCAGCTGTTAGCATTTGTAAAAACCAAAACTCCTGTTCCCAGCTCTGGATTGCCTCAAATTTTCCCAACATTACCCTAGACAACTTGGTCTGCCCAGTCTGAAAATGAATCTCAGCACACAGGACCAAGACTGTCTTGCAGCTGTGCCTAGTTTTAGCCCTCAGCAAGGGTCCACCAACAGCCCTATCACTGGCCCAGTGCCCACAGCTGGAAGTCGTCCTTCTGATTTGGGAACTCACCTGCATGTGATAAACAACCATCAGCAGTGATGATCCTCCTCACCCTCTTATGTGAAGCTCCTTGGCTCATATTCTGTCACAGTCACAAAGGGAAATGCCTGGTAGAAGCACTGAGGGGGAACTCTGTTAGTTTTATACAATGAGAGCTTGTTTGAAAGTGGACAAATACTGCTTCCAAAGACTTTTTAAGGTTCTTTCCTTATCTTGGATTAAAAAAAAAAAGAGAGGTGAGTTTTTGCTGGGTGATTTTCTTTATGTTACCTGTCTGTCTGCAGTGCTTTGAACAGATAAACCTTTAGCAGACTGGAATTACAAAATCTGGACACCTAAATGTTTCTGTGTTTGGTTGTTTTGCTTTTTTTTTTTTCCTTCTTGAATCCTTAAAAGTCTCTTTTTGGAGCAGGTTTCTTGCCAATCCTGAAAACTAAATTAGAAAGTTATTCTATTTACTTACACCCTTCCTTATTCCCTTCTTTTTGTGCTTCTCCAAACTTATCCATTCTGGGGAAAAAAAAGCCAAACAAAAGAAAAACATGAAGTAAAAAATAAACAAAACTGGTTTCTTCGTTTGAGAAGAGCTATCTCTCAGTACTTTCCATGATTATGCTGCATTCTGAGGCTTTGGTTTGTACAGGAATTTCTCATTATATTTCTATGATACCTTAAGAAAGTGTTGCCCTTTTCTTCTGTTTTTCCTAAAGGAGTATTTTGGAACCATGTCTTCCATTCATTTAAATAAATAGGTCCTGATAAGTAAAAATTACATAGTCTCTTTTGCCTTACCTCTGCTTTCTTTTGGGTGAAACTACTTAACCCAAAATGTGCTGTGGAATTGCTTGACTTGAGGGAGTTTAAGTACAGATAACGTCCAATATGCATCTTCTCTTCTTCTTGGTGTTTCGCTATTTATTTATATCTCTGTGTCTGTTTGTGTGTTTAACCAAAAATAACAGCACTTGGGTATAGAGTACAAATATTCAGTAGCTGATTAGTGCAGCATTTAAAGAGAAAGTTCAGCGAGTAAATATCTGTGGTGTTCTCAGCAGGACCCAGACAACTGGAATTGCTGATAGGAGTCAAGGGAAAAAGTGCAGTTAATAATTTGTAGATATTTACACCTTTGCTGTTTTCTTTCACGGTACAAAGGCATTAGCGAAAGTGACAGAAACGAGTTATGAGCCATTTACTTGGGCTATCTGGAGGGATTTAATCTCACTTGGGTCATGGAGTTGAATTCTCTGGGAATTGGTGTTACTGTGATAGTCTGTATCTGAAGGCCTGGAGTGCAGAGATAAGACTTTAAGTCCAGCTGGAATTAGAAGCAATAGAATTAACTGGATTGTAATGCTGTAAACCTTTTGGTTCAGATCCTGAAATGCCTCTGGATGGTAGTTCAAATCTCTTCCAGATGGAGGTTTGGCTCTGGGACCTATATGCAAGACAAACATTAGCAATGTCAAGGACTTTTTTTGGAGCATGCACAGTAAAATCAGCCTTACGTGGTTCAGCAGGCTTGTTGTTGTTGTTCAGTCTTATGGTTTCCTTAATATGGTGGAGAGGATGCTTTATGTGTTTAAAAAGGCTAATTTTCCACTTCACTGCCACTCACATGCATGTTTGTGGTTATTTGTTTTAAAAGAAGACTTGGAAAGTGTTTGAAAGGTCATTGCTTTTATAACAAATGAGACAAGGCTGAATATAGCTGGCATATGCATATCAATATAAGATAATGAGATAATGGGGATTGTTATAACAAAAAAAATAAAACATCTATAAAGGAGCTATTAAGGGTCGAGGTTTTTGTTGTGTTTTTTGTTTTTCATGGTTGTTGCTGCTCTTGTTCCCCCTCCCACCTTGAGTTAGCTTTCCAAGGAAATGCTTTAAAATAGGGGATGCATAGAAACCTACTGATACATGCACCTTTTTTGAAATATATCACATTTTATGTCATAATACTGTATAATTAGTCAAAAGTTACAATGCATGAGTTGATAGATTAATTCTATGCTTACATTAAAGATGAGAAGTTAATTGCAAGCCATGATTGGAAAAGGCAACAATTTGTTTTTCTGAGCTTAAAATCAAGCAGTTTGCTGTAGTGTAATAGGAAATGCAATCTCTAAGTCTACTGCAGAGAAATGTAAAAAAAAAAATCAAAATAAAAAATATTCCTTAATCAGTATTCTCTGGTACTTTTAAGAACTGAGTGGAGATAAATCCTTCTTCTGATTTCATTGGAGCTATGTAGTTCAATAACTAGAACCAGTAAGGACTACTTCAATTTTTAATTTGCGTAATAATTATTTATTTTTAAATCAATGCTCTTATAATATTTTCTAGTTTTATGCTAAATTATAAATTATGCTAAATTTAAAAGTGAGGACTTCTCAATAGCTCTGAGGAAATATGAAGAAAATTACTATGTTATGGAATTAGAAAATGGTGGGCCAAGAGAGAAACTGCTGTTCCTACAGCCACTCAGTAGGCAAGTGAGAAATCTGAACAGAAACCTCCTTTGTCCAATCCCAGCTATTCCTATTAGGCATTGAACTACAAGCACTTTGTCTAACACAATAATTTGATTGCTATCAAACTGTAGTCTTCTCTTTCCTGTTTATAATAGGGTTGTGCTCTGTGCTTATATGACCCATTATCTCAATGAATTTGCACTATGGGAATTGGTCCAGTGCAGTGCATGGATATTTGCACAGTGTAATTAAATGCTTATGAATAACTATCATGCATAAACGTCCATCTCTAGTCTATCTGGTGGTAGCAACAAAGCTCTGGAGAATAAGACTTTTGAAAATATGTATTTTTCCACCTGAGGAAACTTGGAAGAATTTAGCAGGTGAGAACTCAAGAACCAGAGCGCATGAATCTGTTCTTTATTTTATCTTTTTTAAAATCTTAAGGTGTGAATTGTTTTAGTTAGTTTTCTTGGTGGTTTTTGGGTTTGTTTTTTTTTTCTTTTTACGAACTAAACATATTGCCTAAATGCACAGTAGTTCCAGAATTTTTCATTGGTGTTCCGTTACTGTGTAAAATTCTTAAAATGGTTTGAAAGGGAAAACTTATGGCCTTGTATTGATAATTTTGAAACTGTTCATGTGGAATTAATGGAAGAATATTGGCATTAATTAAGAAGAAGGTAGCACAACCCTGATGTGTAAAATCTTATTAGTATATATTAGAGGTTTTTTTGTCTTTATAATGTATCATTCTACTGATTTTTCTTTTTTCTTACTGGCATTACAAATTAATGAATCTATGAGAAGAGACATTAGATCCTGTTTCTATTGGCTGTTCCACTTCCCCTCCCCTGCCACCCTTTCCTCTGCTAAAAGAAAATTAACTCTGTGTGGCATCCCTTTTGTAGCTTTTGGGGGTTTTTTTGTATTTGTTTGTTTTGGTTTTTTTAATTCTAGGGTTAGACAATTAAAAGGTCTCATAACTTGAGGAGGAAGGTAATGAAGTTGCATGAAATTGACTAGTTACTTGACTTTCCTCTTATCTAAAAATATTCAGTGTGTTTCACCCTTTTGGTTTTCAGTGGAGTCACTCGCTGTCTTGTATCTGGTATCAGTTTTTGTAACAAGAACGTGATCCACTAAGATTTCTTGCGCACAGTCTGTGCATTGTAAAGATGATGGGATTACATATGCTTTATCTTTGTGAAGAGAAGCCATTCCCTCAGTTATAGTTCTGTTTATAGAGTTGCAATTCTGGGCTATGAGTTGCTCTGCAGATATAGTGTCTGTTCAGAGCAGACCAAAACTTGAAATAAAGAGGAACAGCTCGTTCCTTATATGGAGACTGAGTCTGTGTAAGACTTGGAATGGTGGAACATAGTTATAAAGAAGCGTTGTGCTACTGTGTGTGTGTTTGAGGAAGTTCTGCATATTTTTTTCAATATATAGTGTGGTGTAATGCACAGCTGTGTTCTGACTGAAGTGCCAGTTCTAGATTCCCTTCATTATTCTAACTAAATTTGTTACAGCTAAGCCTGATGATGACAAATAAATAAAAAGTACTTATTAAGCAACTGCCATAGACACTGAGCTATAAATAAGTTGTAATAGTAATTCCAGTTAATTTTATTTGTTGCCACAGTTTACACTAAGCCATAAGCAAGTCAAACAACATCACAGTGATAGTTAGAATGTTATTTTAAAATGCCAAACACTTAAATAATATATCTACTGTCTTATCATGTGACAAAATAAATGGATACTCGGTGAGATGGCAATAAAAGGGAATTCTGTCTCTGGAATAAAATGTATTGAAATCTGTAGAAATGCAAATTAATTTGAACTGACTGTCATACCATTGTAGAAGTAGCCAGAATTTATGTCTGAGGGCCTACTCTTTTCTGAAATGATTAGCATACCTGCTTTTACAGGTGATCTTAGTTTGAAATGGATTCAGCAGTTTGAATGCAAATCATAACCTTCGTAAATGAAATACAGATATCTTGTCTACAAAACTAAAATCTTTTAATCATGCTGTTTAGAATTCAGGAGAAATTTGAACTTTACCATGAAATTAAATGATGATTTATGTAGCTTCTAGCTGATCTTGTCCTGAATTATGCATTTCAAAATAGCTTGATAGCAGACCCCTTTTAAAGTAACTTATTTCTCTACTTTCTAATGCTTGTGAAGTGACTTCAGACATGCCATCCATGACTGGAGAGTTACTCATTTTCTAGAAGAGTGTATCTCACTCTACTGTGTGGAAGGAAATCAAAGGTAAACCTGATAAAACACTGATGGGCCTGAAACAGGGTGGGTGTGGGGTAGAGTTATCCCTGTGATGCCTGGCTGTGTTGCCCTCACCTTGTGGGTGTCTTTTCATAACACTGCAGCACAGGGAAGTTCAGTGCTTATGCCCCAAATGTCCCAGTGCTTATTTAAGAAAATCAGCTCCTAGAGTTACGTGAACAATTCAGAGCAGCTATAAAAAATGAGGCATTGTTTCAAATTCATATCCTTCAAAGTCTGATCCAGTAAGACAGTCAGAGATCGCCATGTATGTTACAAAATTCAGGTGGTAGTGGCCTCACGTAGCCATGTTACAAATCCCCCCGAAGGCCAGGGCACCTGAGGTTCTTGGCAATAGGTCCCTCGCAGCAGATTAGAGTGAAACAAGACTGAATGACCCGTGTTTGTGTATATGTGGCTTATTTTAGAACAGTTTGATTGCAGTTGAAAGGAGGCATGTAGACATTTTAGTTTTTATTTAAAGATGCAGCAATATAAAAGTATATCACTTAAGAAAATGTCTAAGGAGAAAGAGAAAGAGAAAGGATAAGGATAGAAAGATAATCTCCATGGTAAAGCATTACCCCACCTCCATAGGATCGGTTTTTTATTGTCCTTCTCCCTTATCTTGCTCAAAACTCAACTTGCTGGTAAACAGAGGATGGTTGGTTGTGCTTATCCTCTGGTGATTGGTGCTCACCCCCTCTGCGCTTGGGCTGCTCTTATGGAGGTCAGAGGTTTTGCCACCACACATTCACAAACTCTCCTCCTCCTGTTCAGTGGGGGGATGCAAAAGTGGCCTCAGCAAAGCACCTGCTGTTTTTGCAAATGGCCAATTGTTTGAGTCATAACTTTTAACATTTCAGTCTATCACAAAGGGGCCTTTTTAAGTTTCTGTCAGGAAATGGGCAAGTTAGGTTCCAAACACCCTTTTAGCCTGAGTTGGTTCACATTTTCTGTGATTTTTATGAAAACCATAAAGATTGACTTAAGATATTTTTTCAGTTTTTCCAATAGGTAGAAAATACTTCAAGAGTAATTCAAAATAATTCAAGATTCATGGATGGAGAAACAGAGATGGAATAGAAAAAAGGCTGAGCTGTAGTCTTTAAAACACTGCTTTAGAAGAAGAAAAAGTTGGGAAATTTGATACTAGATCATAGGAATATATCTCTGTGTTAATAAATCATGTTATGCTAAAAA
>JAWWLZ010000118.1:32712097-32751500 GCA_035041345.1 Poliocrania exsul
GGTGGTTTTGGTCATAAAATTTGCTTATTTGGCAGTTCTTACCTCCAATAGATTATCTAATATAATAAATTTTCAAGTGTTTTAAATAGAAAATCTGTAAAAGGCTACAGTTTTTGTCTTTTCTCCCTCTCATGGTGAGTTCTGTCAGGCTGGCCTTTGGTAAGGGGGAAGTGCATTTTTTGCTAAACTGGATGCTATGGCTCATAGAGTTTTACTTAGGAACAAAATAATATCTATCTGATATTTGAGCATTCAGTAGAAATCACGGAATCATGGAATGGTTTGGGTTGGAAGGGACCTTAAAGATCATCTAGTTCCAGCCTCCTGCCAGGGGCAGGAACATCTCCCAGTAGACTGGGTTTTTCAATGCCCCATCCAGCCTGGTCTTGAACACACCCGGGGTTGGGACATCTGCAGCTTCTCTGGTCAACCGGTTTTAAGTGCCTCACTGTCCTCACTGTAAAGAGTTTCTTCCATGGTCTAGCCTAAATTTCCCCTCTTTGAGTTTAAACCCACTACTCCTTTTTCTATCAGTACAATTCCTGATGAAGAGTCCCTCTCCAACTTCCTTATAGGCCCCCTTCGGATACTGGGAGGTCTATGAGGCCTCCATGCAACCTTCTCTTCTCTAGGCTGAACAGCCCCAAGTTTCTCAGCCTGTCACTGTAAGGAAGGTGCTCCAGTCCTCTTAACAGTTTCATGGTGCTCCTCTGGACTTGCTCCAGAGGTTCCATGTCCTTCTAGTGCTAGGGGCACCAGAACTGATGCAGCACTCCAGGTGATGTCTCACAAGAGCAGAGTAGAGGGGGTGAGTCACCTCCCTTGACTTGCTGGCCACTGTTCTTTTGTTGCAGCCCAGGATTTGCTTGGTTTCTAGGCTGTCAGTGCACACTGCTGGCTCACGGAGAGCTTTTTGTCAACCATCACCCCCAAGTCTTTCTTCATAGGGCTGCTCTAGCAAGTGCCTTATTTAAGAACATAGTCTAGTTGTGTTCATATTTGTTAAGATTAAGAATTATGAAGTTAATATGGAGCTTTACGTGAATGCTATGATTGAAATAGATTTTTCTTTGGAATTGAAATTAATTATCTAGCCTCTTTACTATTATAAATGTGTTGATTCTAATTAAGTATTGCTCATATAACAGCTAGGTTTTTTTTTTGTTAGTAAGTGCTTCAAAAGATGGTCAAATTTCTCTTCTAAATGAAGCCTGTTGAGAACTTATGATATATGGATTGGTGTATTTAAAGGTATTAATTTTTCGTCTCCATTTCTGCACTAAGAAAACAGGATGAAAGCTTTTATTTAAAGGTATTATGTCTGTACAATGCTCAGAAGAAACAATCTAGCATTCAGCAATGTCACTCTAATGACAAGTATGAAATGTGAAAACCAAATCATATACAGGATTAGTGATGCTGAGGAAAAAGTATGAATGCACTGATTTACCTATGGTAACATCAGGCTTAATCAATAGCATTTTGTCTACCCAAGAAAAAGCTCTGTTTTTTATTCCCCCTCATTGACTAGAATTTGCTCATCTCCTTGAGGATTTGTCAGCTGTTGACACTTCTCCAGCCTTACCCATCTGTTCTGAGACATTCATGAGCCTGTTTGTTGACTGTCTGTTGTCTTGCAAGTTGCTTCCTTAGAAACACTGCGGAAGTAGCATAATAAGAATAAAAGTTTTGGAAGGTGCTAGATTTTAGAGAAGCAGACAAGATTTAGTCATGTGGTGTTGAGTGAAACTGCTCTGATTATTTAGTAATGTCTATACTGTTGTATGAAACTTTCTTCCTTTTATAAAATTATTTTTCTAGGCAGAAGTGCTCGTATTGTGAAAGCAAGCTCAAACTTGCTTTGAGTAGAAGAAAATCATAGCAAGAAAATTTTATCATCTCTGCTATTGGTTAGGTTTGTGAAAGGATCTATTGCTGTTCATACGATAGTCATCATCTGTGCTAAGCTGTGTTTGCATATCATTGAATGGCCTGGATTGGAAGAGGCCATTAAGACCGTGTAGTTCCAATCCTACTGTCTCGGGCAGGGACACCTCCCACTAGACCAGATTGCTCAAAAGCCCAATCCAACCTGGCTTTGAACACTTCTGGGGGTGGGTTATCTACAATTTTTTTTGGCAACCTCTTCTCATTCCCTTACCACTCTCAACAGTGAAGAATTTTTTCACAATATCTAATCTAAACTTACTCTCTTTCAGTTTGAATCCATTCCTCCTTGTCCTGTCACTACATGCAGCTGTAAAAAGTCCCTCTCCACCTTTCCTCTAGGCTCCTTTTAGGTACTGGAAGGCTGCATTTAGATCACCATGAAGCCTTCTCTGAACTGAACAAATCCAATTCTCTCAGCCTATTCTCATAGGAGAGGTGCATGCTTACTGTCTTATTCTATTTGGAGGGCAGAGCTGTCCATCTGTACTGGCACTGGAAGTAGTGAATTGTGGTAGCTTGGACTGGTTAGAATCGCAAAAAGAAAAAAACCCATTTGTTAAATAATCCTAGCATTTTGGAGAGGTTTTTCTTCCTTACTGTCTCAAGATGCTGAAATCATGCCAAGTGGTCCCTACAGAATATTTAGCTCTTCAAATACTCTCACACAGATGGGTCAGTAGCCATAATTTTGCAGAGGAGCCTGAGTGTCCGCATGGTTTGAATCAGATTGAGCACTTTTCTAGTGACTTGTATTCTGATTTTTAAGTCCTCTCAAGACTTGAAATTATTTCTTACATAACTTTAAAAATCCTTCTGCATTAATACTTGTCTCTCATGTAGATAGGAGCAGGTACAAAAATGTGTTTTAATGATATTCTGCTGCATATTGTTCATGGGGAGAATGCAAAGCAGGGAAAATACAAAGCATTGAATACATGGATAGTTTTCCTCCTTTTAAATGATTCAGTGTCTTTGATAGTTTCTGTTGCTGACCTGTGCTTCTGACCTTTCACTGGCTTTACAGGTCAACAGTTCTGTCAGCAACTGCATTTGGAATAATTTGTCATTTGAGATCTCTGGATGGTCTTTTTTTTAATGTATTTATTTTTTAAAGTGGCCCTTAATGAAAATTTGATTTTGCAATAAAAAACTGAATCTTGGCTACTGGGTGGAAACTACACTGAGAGTAGTGTGCTGTACTGTACTGTCCACTGTAGTGGGCATCAGTACAGTAAGCTGGTGGAATGTATACAGTTTTCCAGAACTTCCCTCGTACCTTGTAAAAACACCTTAATCCTCTCCATTCTTCATATGCTGCATAGGAGTTTCAGTTCAAATCTATTATGTCATTTGCCAACTTTTTTTTTCCTGTCTTCCCACTCAAAAAGGGAAGGAACAACTATAGGTATTTCCATACCTGGTTATTTGGTAGTACTCTACTACATTTGTTATGACTTTTTCCATTCAGTGGTGTTCTTTCTATTTCTTTCTTTATTCTGCCACTTGCCCATTTATATACCGGAAAAGTCTTCTCTGCTGTATTTATTTTAATGCATAGCTTCCTCTGTGAGCCATTTGGCTGGGTACAAGAAGGGCAGTGGCTTCAACTCGCAATCAGAAGCCTTTGTTCCTCTCACAGTGTGTTCTTGATTAATGCAAATGAATAATTGCAAATGCTACAGTGTGCAGTGTTACAACACCACAAGTGATTGGCTGGCCTGCAGTTTGACAGGCTTTTCTTAGACTCAAGAAAGAATGATAGACAAATTGCATTTCAAAGTGTTTATCTTGCCAGAATTCCTAATTGTATTTTGACGCAATTATAGCAATGACATTTAGTAGTGCTGTTGCTAAAGAAACATTAACATTTTGAATGTGCAGTGTTTTTCAAGGACAAATGTCTTTATTGCTATTTTTGTTTTGAAGGTGGAAAACTAAAATTCTCAAGCACACTAAATCTTTTGGAAGTGTGTTAGGTTTGCATTAATAATAAAATATGGCCCTGACAAATGTCAAGCACAAGTGTGAGAAAGGAGATGTTTCCTTATTTTTCAAATTTGGAAAATGAGGCATAGTGTAGGGGTTCTCTCTTTGGTTGAGGTTTATTGTTTTGTTTGTTTTTTTTCCTCTCTGCTTATCAATGCCAGACAGACACAAACACAATATTTTCTGGCAGTCTGTAATTCCTGCTAAATTAATTCCTGCTTGTTCCTTAAGAACTTGATCTAACTTTTGCTAGAACAGAAAAAATCCTGACACTGTTGGCTTAAAGATGAGTCTGGTTAATGTTATTAAAAGAGTTAAATGAATCTGACTTTCCTCATGGGTTTTATGCCCATCATAGGAGGTAAAGAAGTGATGAATAGAGTGAGGATTTTATGAAGTAAAAAATTGGAAGTTTTTAGCTAAGGAGTGAACAGTTGATAATCACTGATAGCGGGACTGTGCTCCTAGTTCCCTGGGTATTTGCTTTTAGCATGCCTTAAGTGGAATATGACATTTTTATTTCAAATAGTGAATTGATTTGTGGGAAAAGTACTCCTGTGTGCATGAGAAATGTCATGAGGAAATTATTGCAGAGAGTGAGAGCTCTGTAAGTTCACACCGTGGCATGTAGTACACCAGGTTTCCCTTGGAGATAAGAACTTAAAATTCATGTTATTGTTTTTATTGTTAATAAATAAAAAAGATATTGCCATACTAAGCATATTTGTACCTGATACAGCGCTAGTTGTAGCGGTTGAATTCTAATGGTAATCAATATTACATCAATTCACTACTATTTTGGTTTCTTTAAGGATGCTTTGTTGATTACATTTTTTTCAAGTCAGCTTTTCATTTCTCAGGATTGGAATAATCAGAATAGTGACACAGTTTCAAATCCGTTTTAAAAATGCACTTTTCTAGAATCTCACTCAACCTTATCAATGATCCTGTGCATGTGTTTTTTTTCTTTGCTTGAGAATTATTATGCCTTCTTACATTTTTGTGGTTATACACCTAGACCTGCAAATTACTGAAGACTTGGGAAGTTTTCCTCTTAAATAACTTAAGTGAAGTAAAACATTAATTTCTTTAAGAAGTTTAGCTTCAAATATTTTCTTCATATAAAATTAAGATATTCACAGTTTACATATACCTGTGGAACTGTTTGTACAAGCCTCTTTAAATTAGCGTGTATCTTGATTATTTTTTGTGTATACTGGTGTAGCATCATTAACTTTTAAAGCCTTCAATTAATCACACAAGGATGAAGTAACAGGAAAGTTTGCTGTTGTGATCAGTACCGTGGTGGGGTGAATGTAAATTACATAGGAATTATTCAAAGTAATAACTTATTGAATTCCTATAAATTGGAAAAATAAGTGTTCTAACAAATGTATGTTAATAAATTTGAATATGGAGGTGGAGAGATAGATGTTAAGGCAATACTAACTTCTTAGTCCTGGCTGCCTTTAACAAGCCAGGGAGTTGTGTTATCCTTATGGATTGAAATTCCAGGCCTGAAAATGGAAAAAAGCACCTTTAAAAACCACATGACCAAACAATGATAGTAAGTACAAGATGCTGTGGAAAATCAAAAGCTTGAAAATGTAGGAAAGACTATGATAATTGGATATTTAAATTCCTTTCATGTAAATATCATGTCAAACCATGATCCCTTGAGTAAACTTTTAGATGCTATCAGGCTGTGTTACAGCAAAGGTGATCAAAGAACCTGCAAGAGAAGGTATTGCAGAAGCACCTGGGTTATAATGTTAGTAACAACGACCTGATCTATAACAGTGACTGTAATATATTTACATTCAGCATTTTTCTCAAATCTTACTAGAATCAAGGATGCATCTTTCAGAAAAATTAGTATAATAATATTAAAATAAAAACAAAAAACTCACAGAAAAAACAAAGGATCTAGATGTGGTAGTGGATTACTTTGTAATTCAGCTATAGTTTAAGGAGGCAGGAATTTCACTAATGCATTTAAATGTCTTGACTGCCACAATTTCTCTTCTGGCACAAGTTTTTCTCTTATTTCCTCAGCAATGACTCTATCCTCAACACAAAGTAGTCCAAGCAGCAAATATTTTCATTTTTGTTACCTTAGTTGTTTATTTCTGCTCTGTATGTGGATATCTCTAGGCTTCATAGCTATTGCTCAGGTAATATATATTATGATTATGATTATTATTATTATTATTAGGTAATATAATATAATAATATAAAAAGCGAAGACATGCCAACATCAATTAATTTTTATGTGCTACAAAATATTTTTATAAATGTTGATATATATGCCATATATATCTCAACATTGTTTGATTGTTCATCTTGTTAACCATACTATTTCATAGTTGTGAAGTATTGATCATTTGTAATCTTTATATTTATTTGTTTTTTTAATATACTTATAAGTGAACTATTCATATTGAAAAAGTCATCACAAAGTCTGATAAGGATTTTCTGTCAATTTTATTTCTGGTGTTTTATATTTTATTCCTTTTTAATAATGATTGAAAAATCTTGAAGTTATTGTAAATGTTCAGGAATCTACTAACAAATCTCCTTTATTGTTTTCATTAGGTTGTATTATAGTTAAGTAAAGGCTTTATCTGTTGTAATATGATTACAACAGATCTGTTGTAATATGAAATATGATTTGATAACAGTTTTTCTAACTGTGATCCACTTCCAGCTGTTGTCTTTTTTCCCCTTAGTCAGTTGCAGACCAATGTGTAAACAGTGTTGAACCAGATGAGTCTTTGTAGCTTTTTAATTGTGATTAAGTCAGTCCCTGCCTTAAGCTGAGAAAATATACCTACTCTTTGACTCTTGTTCATGACACTGACCTTAGGGTGAAGGGACTCTGTGTCCTATCTGTGAACAAGATCTGCTGGTGAATATTGTTATATAATCTGATTGACCTCTTTCGGTCCAATCATGACAAAACTGTCTAGCGAAATCCGAAAAGAAATTGGGATAGGAAAAACAGCAACAAAATCAATTTTTTTAATGTTTACTTATGAAATTATTTCAACCTTTATATGCTTTGGTTTTGTTTTGAAGGGCCCGTCTTGCTGGGATGATGTGCTGATTCCCAGCAGAATAAGAGGTGTTTGCCAGTCCCGAGGGTGCAATGGGAATGTAGCGGTAAGTTTTTCGTCATGTTTCTCCAAGTACTATGGCACTTACAAGAACAATTCTTTGTAACAATTCTAATCATATTAGAATTTCAGTAATGAATGTTGTTTGACATGTATGGTACACTCCAACAGAGGAGTTCTGCATCAGAGAATATACCTCTGATGTCTACCAAAATGGAGGAACTTGAGTCAGTTGCTGCTTAAAATGAAGAAGGAAATAAATTTATCTCCTGTTTTGCACTGAAGTAGAGCTCTTATATTTTCAAGTATTCATAGGTTAAACACAGAATGTAATACTTACATTTTTATGCCAATGCCTATTTTATAGTTATTATGTATACCATTGCCCTAAAAGCTTTAAATTTCCAAGTAATCTTAAATGTCAGAACTTGCACATCAGATTTCCAGGCTTTGTCCAGAGGAGCATGTTCTTCACACTGATTACTTTACAATCCGTTCTCCCACATCTTGTTGCTGTTATTTCCTTTGTCTTTTGAAGTGACATCAATGAAAAGACTGAGTAAGAAGGAGTATAGGTATCTCAAATTCTTAATGAAGTTTTTTCAAAATATTATTTATGCATACCGATCTCTTTCATGTATTAGATGTTTTAAATATTTAATACTAAAGAAGTTTTAGGTGTACTTCCTTCTCAGGAAAAAGCTTAATTTGACTGTTCCTTCTGGATATAGATTTTGAAGATAAACACAAAACTTTGTATGCATGAAAGGATTCTGTTCTTCAAAGGTTTGCAGATTGGGACTATGTAAGTGCCTTTTTTCGGAGTTGCTCACTTGCTCTGGTGCATCCTTTTCCTTGTCTTCCCTAGCAAGATGGTTGTAAGGAGACATGTCCATACCTGTTCCATAAGTGTCTGCTGCTTGGCCACAGGTGGTGTCAGGAAATACTTTTATCTAACTTTAGGCACCTAATGATAGTTTTAACAACATGGGATTTATGGGTGTGTCCATGTGCAGCCAAGACAAACTGAGGTCTTGTAGTTTTTGGGCTTCTGCTTCTTGATGTGCACCTTCTTGTAGTAGTGGCTCAGCTGCTCCCTTGAAAGTGGCAGGTGTCAGACATTGGAGTGCTATTCTTGGATTCGTACTGCTGTAGTGTAAAAGCAGGCACCACTTTGCCTCTAAGCAGACTGGCTGTAGTCTGCCTGGAGTTGTGTCAGGAGCTGTTCTAGTTGCAAGAGGGTTGACTGCCTGGCTTTGGTACCTGTTTGTTGTCAGTGAGGAGAAGTCCTTCTTGTTTTCCCTTCTTTCTTTAAGGCTGACACAGGAAAATGAAGATAAAAGTTGCTTTTCACAAGGAGAGGAGTCTCTTTGGCAGGTATCCATCTTGAGACTTTATATACTAAAGCATGTGATTAAGATTCCCAGTTTTGTCATCTAATGGGACTTGCAGAATATATCTGACTGACTTGCAGCTACCAACTTACAGCTTTTGTTTTCTAATGTATTTGTGAAATAACACTTCTGACAACCTTGTCTCCTGAGCTATATCCCATTCCCACGTTGAATCAATTATTACTTTTTAAAAGCAAAAAATGAAACAAGGTGCCATCCTTTGTGAAGAAAGAAGACCAAAAAGCACTGACCATGACACTAAGTCTTGAGTGGCTAATGTTGTGACAATCAACCAATACCCAGGTAACCAAGGCCCATGACTCTAGTTGCTGTCAATGTCTCTGGCAAGCTGCACATTTAGCCAAGCCAAGGATCAGGGTTACTTTCAGTAAGGCATCACTGAAAAACATTCAGGAGCCACCTTTTATTAAGCAGTCTATTGCAAATGCAGCTTCAGACCACCTGAACTACAGGGATAAGGGTGTTATTGGAAAAATGTGCTGCTCCTTTATTTCCAGACCTTATTTCCAGATACATTTGCCCTTTATCAGCTACAAACCACTCTATCCAGTGGTGTTAGAACTGAGCCAAGCTGAGGTGCGAGAACACTCCTAATTTTTATGATTTTCACCCAGGATTTCCAGGAATATAAATCTAGTCAAGAAAAATTTAGCAATCAAGGGAATTTGATTTTTTTTTTTAATCTACCTATCCAGAAGGTAACCATGCAGCAGATATTTGAATTGGTGGCTTCTTGAAATTCTCTGGTTGCTGAATAGCATTCTTCTTGTGCTTTGGGATGATTTGCCCTTTTTCAGCCTCAGTCACTGTGAAAACACATCTTTACTTCCTGGGAAATCTTCCAGTTCAAAGGATTAAATCACTGAGCCTTTTGTTTTGTGTTTACTCTGAGTGGGAAATGATAGGGATCCTACAGATGTGCTTCCAAGGATTTGTCATTCTTTTCTGCTCTGGTTAAACAGTCTAACTGTTTGGAACAGAGAGAAAAATAACCTCAACTAAATCATAGGTTGAAACCTTTTAGCTTTTCTTGGCTGTTACAATCTTTAAAAGATTAAGTCAAATTTTATCATTAAATATTCATTTTTGCATTGTCATGACAAAGTTTTTGCAGTTATGTTTTGTCTCAAATAACTCCACAGTGCACATAATTCTTTACAGTGATGAGCAATGAAGAGGCTTTGAGTCTGTTACTTGGAGGTTATCAACAAGCTACAAATACTGCTATTTGAGGAGAAAAAAAAAAGAAAGTTTGCTGCATTACTTCTCCCTCAAGACATGTTTTACTTAAAAATTTGGGGTTTGGCAGTTTTCAGTTCTCATAAATGCCAGTTTGCAACATACCTTCATGGGGAAATGCGGTTTTTTTTCCTGAAATACTAGTTTGTACATATTTTGTATGACATTAGTCTCCTGATAGAAATTACAGATTTTAATTCTTTTGGTTTAAAAAATGTAAATATAGTAATTGTCAATGTGAGAAGACAATGGAAATCAAATTTCAATTCAGTTAAATAAAATTTGTCAAAGATTGCCAGAAGATATGATTATCTTGGTGATAAATGCACAGTGATTTGATGTGTTCCAATGTGCTCCCAAATATGAAATGTATCTCATTAATTTTTGTAGGTTTGCTCAACAAACTTAATTAAAATTTTCATATTATCTGCTCTATGTGCTTTATTTGTAATTTCAACTACTTTTGAGCTTGTAGTGAGGAAAAAGAGGATTTCGTTATTAGTTATAGTCCATAGTTATGATTTAAGGAATTGCAAGAGAAATAAATATAAAAGGCAAATATTGCAATTGTAATATCTTAAAATATGTTTTAGTTTTGACTGAGAAACTGGAGGACCTGGAACACTGGATATTGGTCCCCTGTGCTACCTGGGGTACTTCCCCACAGCTTCTCTTCATGTTAAATTCCATTGCAGCCTATTACCCCATCGCCTGGAGCAATGGGCTCTTGAGAAGTTGTGTGCTCTAGCCAGAAATATGAAAGGTTACAAAACCAGGTGAAAATGGAGTCTAAACAGAGAATATAGATCCTGAAAGGTAATAAGCAGTGTTTGTTTCAGTGACTTAATGTTAGACTAGTTTATGAAACAATATGAGTACCCAAGTACTTTGAGAAACAGATAGTAAAGTACACAGGTTATACTGTAATTATAGTGAAAAACAAACACACTGAGTTCTGCTTTGGATATCAGAAACAGTGCATTTGCTCTAAACTTCTCCAGCTTCTAAAAGATGAAGCTGATGTGAACATTTGTGTTGCTGCAATTGTAGAACACCTGAGTCACTTTTATAACAAACTTTAATTATATCAATTAGAAAAGGGAAGGATGGACTTCAGATGATTGACACACTTTAAATGAGAATCAGACTGGAGTATTTCAAACTGTTTCACCAATTAGGGCCATTCATTAAATTAGAGAGAACCCAGTACTTTTGATGGCTCTCTCAAAACACTTTCAGCCAACAGCACTGTATGTACCTGTGCAGGTGTGGTTGGAAATAGGTGGAGTTCTATGAATTTCCAGATATTCTTCTCACATGAGCATATTTTAGTTACACCTTAGAATCACAGAATCATTTACATTGGAAGGCCTTTAAGATCATTAAGTCCAACTGTTAACCTAGTACTGCCAGGTCTACCACTGAAGTATGTCCTGAAGGTATTTCTGATATAATTTCTTGTGGTTTCATGCTTGTCTTTACAAGCGATCAGAATACATGTGATACTAAACTCTTTATTTAGCCTTTCCTTATGCAAATGAAACATTACTGAGGGAGTGTTCTTGTTAGGCTCAAACTTTTACAGTTCTCTAAAATACATGCAGAACATTTTTTATCATCTAATGAAGTGAATTTCTCATTGCAAAGAGGGCTTTTTCTACTTCTATATATAAAAATGCTCTAAGATTTTCTTTCTCTTTGTAAGCTCATGCTTTTTAGAAGTCATCAAGAGCCATAGAAATAATATGGCTCTTTTCATATGTGTACAGGGACAGTGCTGTGACACTGTAAATCACTGAACTGGTGACTTCATACGAATCAGCTTCACATCAGTTCTACACTTCAGTGAACATGCATCAGTTGCTGAAAGCCATTGCCATGTCCTCAAGGCAAAATATAGGGCAAATGTTTTTGAACTTTAGAAACTTGTGGAAAAAATATTAATGTTCTATGTTGTTGGGATTATCACTTGATGTGCAAAAAGAGTTGCTGTAGACTTGAAAGTCTCAGAAATAATAATGCAAGGAGATAAAAATGTTTATAGCTCAGAAAGCTTAAGCTATTGGGAGTAAGGAAAAATAGAAATCACTGTAATGGAAATTCGAATGTCCTTCTCTCCCAGTTTGTTTCTCACTACTGTTACCTTGAATTTTTTATTTCTGACGAAGACTGTGTCAAATGTCCATCATTTCAACTGAATAGCATCTTTATCTCTTCTCCAGTCTGCTGTTGGGCTTCAACAAATCATTTCTAAAAGAAGCAGCAGGACTTCTGTGAACTTTTAGAAGTGATTCTGTGCAGGGCTAAGAATTGTACACTATGATCCTTGTGAGTATCTTCCAACTCTGATAATTCTGTGATCTTTACTGGATTTTCATAATATCAGTATATCCTTCTAATGAAGCTCTATAGCAATCTCCTGTGTCCAGAGCAAAGATTTCTATTCAAAGTTTGTTTGTTTGTGTTTAGTATATGGTCATATATGTGATTTTTCAAAAATCAGATTCCACTATAGGGTAGTGTCACTGTTGGAGGCTGTGCTTGGGAGCAAAGAGTTTGCAATAGGAGGTATGGTCTACTTTTTAATTATGAAGCTTTTCATATTACTTTTTCCCCATTCCTCCTGTGTGATTTGAGTCTTGCAGGTTTATTTGCTATTATATTTAAGTTTTTGAGTATTTCTCATAAATATTTTTCATTTCCCTGCTTGTTTACTGTCATTAAGTTTATCACTGAGGACAGCAGTATTTTGTGATTGTTTCATAGTCTGCGTGTTCCACAGGGAGTCTGTGCTCTTCTGAAACAGGTTGGACTAAGAAATCAAGGGAGTAGTGTTCAGTGTGTATACTTTAAATATGCAACTTGCCAAAAGATTTTTTCTTTCAAGCATCCAAAGCTATTCTTTTCAAACATCACCGTTCAGATGAAATATGCTTCATTTTTCATCTCATTTTGCTTTGATTAGCTCAGACCTCAATTTCAGTTGAGAACAGAAATAAATTCTGTCGCAGTTAAGAGTATCAGAAAAAAAAGGAGTAAATTTAACGATGTTATCAAAGTATGAATATAGTAAAGAACTATCATCTCATTATGGGAAGGCTCTGATACATTGCTATATTATTTATTCATTGTTCTTTGTGTTCAATGATGTACCTGGTTATTTGTGAAAGGAACTATGTCTATCTGTCCTTGGAGCCATTATAATATTTTCAATGTCATAATATTGCTATGAATAATTTAAAAAATTCTGGGATGTTTCTTAAAACAAGAAAACTCTTGAATTTGTATTTATTTAATTGGTGTCCATGTTAATTTGCCTTATACATTAGACAGTGGTCCAAATATCACATGCTGTTAAAACAATTACAATGAGTATGATGGAATAGGATTGCTAATTAAAATACCAGATAAGAAACCTTGTAACAACTTAATATTTGTCGAGTATAATTGTCACAGAATCATTTTAGTTGGAAAAAACTTCCAAGATCGTCAGGTCCAGCCTTTGACCAATCAGCCCCTTTGCAATTAGTTCACAGCACTAAGTGCTGCAACAGTCTGCTCCAATGCTTGACAGCCCTTTCTGGGAAGAAATTCTTCCCAATTTCCCACATGAAATGCTACAGCACAGGTTGAGGACATGTCCTCTTATCCTCTTGCTAGCTGCCTGGGAGAAGAGGCCAACCTCTGCCTGGCTACAATCTTCTTTCAAGTAATTAGAGAGTGATAACATCTCCAGTGAGCCTCCTTTTCTCCAGGCTAAACAAGCGCAGCTTCCTCAACCATTATGACAGCTTCTTTATCTGGTCTTCATAGAATCCTAGAATGGGTTGGGTTGGAAGGGACCATAAAGTTTGTCTAGTTCCAACTCTCCTGCTGTTGGTAGGGGCACCTTCTGCTAGATCAGGTTGTTCAAAGCCCCATCCAACCTGCCTGCAACACTTAAAAGGTTAGGGTATCCACAGCTTCTCTGGGCAACCTGTTCCAGTGCCTCAGCACCATCAACAGTGAAAAATTTATTCACAATATCTAATCTAAAGCTACTCTCTTTCAATTTCAAGCCATTCCTCCTTGTCCTATCATTACATAACCTTGTAAAGATCCCTTTACAGTTGTCTTGTAGGCCACTGTCACATGAAAGTGGGGGGGGGGGGGAAACACCAAGAAATGCAAAGATTTCTAGTCCCACTTGTATTAATACAGAGTTATTAGCTATAAGTGTCCTCAGGGCAATCAAAGCTTTATGAACCCAGCACTGCCTGTCGACTCTGGACAGAACACAGGCTGGAAAGATTTTTTATTCCCCTATGAGGACCACACTTGAGCCAAGGAGAACTTATTAGCAAAAAGTGCCTCCAGACAATCAAATCCTTATGCACTCAACACTGCCTACTGACATGGATAGCACACAGGTTGGAAGGGTTTCTGACCTTTGATATGAGACCACACTTAAGCCAGGGAGAACTTATAGCTATATAAGCATCTCCAGAAAATTAGAGCCTTGTGTTTCCCAACACTGCCTATCAACTATGGACAGCACAAAGGTTGGAAGGGTTTCTAACCTCTGATATGAGACCACACTTAATAGAAAGAAAAGAACTTTCCCCACAACAACTCCTGAAATAACTGTCACATACTTGTATTAATAAATGTTATTGTGGGTTTTGCATTGCTGGTGCGAACGTTTAGCTGCAAGATTGTATTTAGTTGGTAACAAAAGACCCCAAAAGAAACTAGCACAAAACATATTTTACAGAGACAAGCACACCAAACTTAAGTTTCAATACAGCAATGTATCCCACTCTCGCGACAGACAGAAACTAGCAACAAAAACTACTGACTAGAAACACAACCACCCCAAACACTTATCTAGACACTCTTTCAATAACACAGGGCAATAAAATAGTTTGCACACCACTTTCTCTGTAACACAAAGCAAAAGGAAAGAACAGAGCTGCTTCTCATCAACGCACATGTTGAAAAAAGAACTGCACACTGCAAAAGAACACAATAATATAAAGTAGCAAAGTGTAAAGCAAGTTACTGTTATTAGTATTAAAGTAGCAAAACACAGTTAGTAAAGAAGGTGCTTATAGAGTAAAAATCAAAGTAGCTGTAAGCATAAGAGATAAGATAGAATGTATAAAGGAAAGTTAAGTATAAGATATAAAGTATAGAAAGCACATGGTTTTCTCACCCCTACATTGTTCCAAGAGGTGGGAAGAGGCAGGACAAGCTCCTGCTAGCAGTTACCACAGCAGAGATGATGGCATTTCTCCCCAGTTTTGGTTTTTACTCCATTTCTTTTTATACTTTTTTTTTTCCCTCAGGTGGTTTTTGTGTGACTAAAGTCAATACTTTGGGAGTGATACAGATGCCTGAGGGTGGCTCCTTGAGTAGTCATAGAAGGTATTGCAAATGAGGGCCATGTCATTTTTTACAGTACTCTGTCCTTTGTTAATTTTATCATTTTGAATGCTCTCTGTCCTCTGCTGGGAGCATCCCTCTGGGGGGCTGTTTCCCTCAACTCATCAAGCTTTATCAGGCCATCACCCCACACCCACCTTTAGGTGCTGGAAGTCTGCTGTAAGGTCACCTCAAAACCTTCTCTTTTCCAGGCTGAACAACCTCAATTTCTCATCTTGTCTCTGTAGGAAAGGTGCTCCAGACCTCAGTCATCTTTCTGAATCTCCTCTGAACTAGCTCCAACTGTCCTTTCTCTGCTGGGGATCCCAGAGCTGGATGCAGGATTCCACATGTTATCTCATGAGGGCAGGGTCGAGGGGCAGAATAACTTCCCTTGACCTGCTGGCCATGTTGCTTTTGATGCAGCCCAGGATACAAGTGGCTTTCCATATATCAGAGATATCCTCTGGAGAGAAGAAAGATTCACATTTCATGTAATACAAGTTTGAGAATATATTTCATATTTACTCTGGCCATTGCTTTTACTATTTACAGACTATTATTTTATTCCCAGTGTTATGGCAAGTAAAACAAATAAATCATAAGTGCAAGTTAAGTAACAAGCAGACCAGACCTGCTGTCTACAATGACTACTGTAATTGTAGTTTTCTTCTCTTTTCTATTCTGTGATACCAGAATGGCAAAAAGGCAAACAATTTCAGAGAATTTGCTGTTTTTAAAGCCTCTTCCCTTTACTAACCTATGTATTCACCAAATTAAATACTAATACGACACAGTTTTATAGTAGTGATGCCACTGCTGGGGTGATACACTCTGCTTACTTGTGTTGATATCCAGCTCTTTGATTAGACAATTTAACCCTAATGCCATCCTGAGAGTTCTAGTTTCGCTGATAATCTAGCAAACACTTTAGACATTTCAAGTTGTTGCCTTGCTGAACAGAATGGCCCTTACTTCTAAGGGTATGACTTTATTTCTGGCTGTTTTAAAATGCATATTATGTTTTTGATCTCAAATGAGCTGTTTATGTGGCTTTGTCAGTGACTTTTATGTTTCATTGTTTCCAATCCCCCAGATTTTGTGCAGTCTGAAATATTTATGAATAATTACTTTATGCCTTCTTATTTTTTGCCAGATCATTAAGAAATGTTTTGAATAGTATAGGGATAGAGATGATGACTGAAAGTCACCTTGAAAAGCAGACATTTGATGATTCACTGTGGGAAATTACATTTTGAAACATATCAGTTAAATGTCTCTAACACTAATCTCATAGTGTTCTAGTTTCTTAATCAAAATGTCAATGCTGTATCAAATGCCACACATAAATCTGGGTAAATTCCCACATCACTATTATGTTGTTCCACTAAGTTTGTAATCTCATAAAAATGTCATATTAGTTTGATATAGTCTAGTTGCCATAAAGAGTCGTTGATTGATGTTAATTACACATCCCTCTTTTATTAATCAAGCAGTGTATTACCTATTCATTGTTTATAGGGCTGGTGTCAGGTTTACATGCTGATAATTGCCTAGATTACCTCATATAAAGCTGCCCTAAAGGAGGATGGCATGGTTGTGCCCCTGTAAAGCTTTGTACTTTAGACCATCTCTAAATCACAGAGAATCACAGAATATGCCAAGCTGTAAAGGACCCACAAGGATCGAGTTCAATCCTTAGCCCTGCACAGGACCACCCCCATGAGTCACACCATGTGCCTGAGAGAATCATCCAAGTGCTTCTTCAACTCTGTCAGGCTTGATGCTGTGAGCACTTCCCTGGGGAGCCTCTTCCAGTGTCCAACCTCCCTCTGGGTGAAGAACCTTTTCCCTATATCCAACCTGAACCTGCCCTGACACAACTTCAGACCATTCCATCGGATCCTGTCACTGGTCACCACAGATAAGAGATCAGTGCCTACCCTTTCTCTTCCCCTCACAAAGAAGCTGTAAGCAGCATTGAGCTCTCTCCTTAGTCTCCTCTGCTCCAGGCTGAACACACCAAGTGCCCTCAGCAGCTCCTCATACGGCTTCTCCTCAAGGCCTTTCAACATCTTTGTTACCTTCCTTTGGAGGTTTTCTAAGAGATTAATGTCTTTTTTATATTGTGCTGCCCGAAACCACACACAATACCTAAGGTGCAGCCACAGCAGTGCAGAGCAGGACAATCCCCTCCCTCGACTGGCTGGTGATGCTGTGCCTGATGCCCCCCAGGACATGGTTGGCCCTCCTGGCTGCCAGGGCACTGCTGACTCATATTCAACTTGCCTTCGACCAGGACCCCCAGGGCTCTCTCCATGGCACTGCTTTCCAGCATCTCATTTCTAGTCTGTACAAGCATCTGGGGTTGCCCCATCCCAGGTGCAGAATCCAGCAACTTCCTATGGTGGTGACTGCCCTGTCCTTTAATTTTTTACAGTCTCTCTGCAGGGCCTCCCCACCTTCGAGGGTGTCGACAGCTCCTCTGAGTTTTGTATCATCTGCAAACTTGCTCAGTATCCCTTCCAGTCCTATGTCAAAGTCATTTTTGAAGCTGTTGAAGAGCACAGAACCTAAGGTGGAGCCCTCAGGAGCCCCAACAGTGACAGGTCACCATTCATTATCACCCTCTGTGTTCACCGTGTTCACCTGTGAGCCAATTGCTCACCCACCACATGATGTGTTTATCCAACTGTGCTAGACGTTTTGTCCAGCAGGATCCTGTGAGACACAGTATTGAAAGCTTTACTGAAATCCAAAAAGATGACATCAGCTGGATTCCCGTGATCTACTATGTGGGTTATTACCTTGTCATAGAAGGAAATTAGGTTTGATAAGCAGGATTTTCCTCTTATGAAGCCATACTGACTGTGACCAATGACTGTGTTGTCTTTCAGTACTTTCTAGAGCCCTAGAACTTTACCAGGCAGTGAAGTGAGACTGACAGGACTGTAGTTCTGGGGTCATCCTCTTTCCTTTTTCTTGAAAATCAGGACAACCTTCTCCAGCTTCCAATTAGGTCAGCTGGGACTTCTCTAGATTCCCAAGACCATTCAAAAATCAAGAGAGGTTTTGCAATGACATCAAGCTAGCATTTTGAGGATTCATAGATGAATCCCATCAGGCCCCATAGATTTGTAGGGATCCAGCTGGAGCAGCAAATCCAGCACAGTTTCAGGGTCAGCTGGGAGTTAGTAATTTTTGCAATTGTGGTCCTCCAGCTCAGGGCACTGAGACCCTCTTGGTCCACCATCTATGCTGAAGACAGAGACAAAGAAAGTGTCAAATGCCTCCTCTTTATCTCTGTCCCTGTTTATAAGGTGAACCATCCTCAGCCTTTAATGGGCCAATGTTATTTCTATACTGCCTATTGCCATTAATGTATTAGAAAAAGTTCTTTTTATTGTTCCCCAGATTTCTGTCCAGCTTCACCTCCAGCTGTACCAATTTTCTCCCTGCAGTGGCAAGCAGCATCTCTGAGTTCTTTCCATGTCATCTGACCTTGCTTCTGCTGGGCATACACCTTCCTTTTTAGCCTTATTTCTAAGAGTAGATTCCTGTTCAGCCAAGCCATCCTTCTGCCTCTCCTGTTTGACTTCTGACACTTGGGAATTGCCTGTTCCTGTGCCCTGAGGAGGTGGTGTTTGAAAAGTGACAAGCACTGATGGACCCCAGCACCAGATTTCACTTACATCAATTATGTCAGATCACTGGGACTGTGCAAAAGTGAGGGCGGTTTTTTTGAGACACCAGTATGTTTTCTGAGGAGGAGAGAAAAGGGGAACAGTACTTGAAACAGTACCTTGGCACTTTGAAATAATCTGCAAAGGTGCTGTGTTTGTATTATGCTAAGTTTGAGTAGGTCTTTAAATTTATATACTTGCTAGCAATTGGAGATTAAAAATATTTACCTCAAATTCTTGATTATGAAGAAAGGCACAAGGCTGGTGGTTTTTTTAAAATTTGTGTGTGTGTGTGTTTAAAGATCTTTAATATGTTTTGGAGTTCTTTGCCTTGTTGCTGCAAATTATGCCAATGCTACATTTCTTCTCAGAGCCATCGTTAGGAAACCATAAGTAAATATTTTATTTTTTTTAAATGAGTATTCTCAAAATAACCTTATTCCAGTGTAGATAATTTTTTACTTTATAAAGAAATTCTGTTATTCCACTTCACAGTTCAGGAAAATCAAAGATAGGTAAAAAACTGAGTCATTAAATTGAATTAATTATCTACAGGGACAAAAAGTTAAATTATTTATTTTGCAAATAGAAGTTAAAGCTTATAAAATGATGATCTATCCTTCTTAAAAAAATAAAAAACAACAAAAAACAAAACCGAAAAACAAACTTATTCACTCCTCAGCAGTGTAAACAATATTTCCACCATATGTATTGGATGGGGTTTTTTATGGGCCACAAGCAGCATCTGCATCAAAACCTATGACTCGCAAACATAACAAGTCTTATTTGGATCAGTGGAACTATATATTAATTTTCTTTTTTCTTTTGCCTTTTTTTTTTTTTTTGGTCAACCTTTCTTTAACTAGTACTTTTTTTGACACCATAAAAGTCCTAAAATGGAGATTAAGGCAGGTCTTTGGAGCAGTTTATCAGTTTTCTCCTCCCACCACTAATTAAGAATTGCTAATAGTTTTTCTAAGCTGGATTTTTCATACATGTTTTGGCAAACCTTAAAGAACTCAGTAATTTTGCTCTGTGCTGAATGGTTTCAGGAAGTTTAGCACATCTTGCTTGTACTGACACAACCATTCTCATTTACATATGTGGAAATGTCACAATTTTGTAAAAATCAAACAAAAACTGCTGAAGATTATAAATTTTTTTTCAGACAAATCCTCTGCTCTTTGGATCTTGTTCTTTAGTTGTTAATACTGTCACGTAAATTAAAAAACAAAACAAAACAAATCAGCACCACCTTTGTTGCTCATTATCTTTTTCATCTGTGGTTCAGTTCCAGAAAACCTTATCTTGAAAACCTGAGTATTAAGCATGCTTTCAGAGTTTTGGGGCTTTTTTCAGTGTTTTATTCTGTCTTATGTGAGCAATTTGTGTGATTGTGCTCATTTTAGATTGTCATTGCCCTTCAAAACTGCCTTGTAAAAATAAGCAGTTGTTTTGAACAGAACTCCACATTTCCTTCAATGATAGAGTTCTTGAAATATTCTTCAGTTAGTGTAGATGCTTCATCATTTGATGAGAGGCAATTTCATATGAGTTGACAATTCATCCTGTAGTAGGAATCAGTCAGAGCTTGGGGAAGACTGATAGTGTATATTAACAAATCAACAGCTTTTCTTCATTTTCTTCATGTTTTTTTTATTTTCCTGGATTCACTGAAAAAGCAGTTACCATTTTATAAATTATCATTTTTATATCCTCCTTGAGACTGTCAGTGTCAAGGGGTTTGATGTTAGAGAAAGTGAGCAGGAGCACAGCTTTTGTTCATCTGACCCATGCTAGGTCATTCCTAGGTCTTGTAATAATTCTATTGACTGTGCTGAAAGGTAGTTTGATATTTGCAAGCCAAAACTGAATGCAAATGCTTCTTTAATATTTACAAGATATTTTACTTCTAGAAATGTCTGAAAAGCATGCTGCTGATGCACTGCAGCAAGGAACTTTTCCTGTTTCCATGCTGTGTTGGCTCTCATAACCACTTAACATCGAAAGATTATAACATCCTATGTCAGCCTGATGCAATGTTGTTTTCCAGTTATTGTGATGTTCAAAACAACCACAGTGAGATTCCTCTTTGCACGGTTCATAATTAAACTGCAGAACTCTTTCCCTTGACATATAGTTTAAGTTACAATGTGTTCAAAGAGTGACAAACTAATAAGAGAAAATCCATTGAGAACTATTAAATGTGAAGAGATGCCTTCTTAGTTTACGAAGTCTCAGAGCAACAAATTGCTGAAGATTAGGAACATAATCTAAGGAATTCTAAGCAAATACTATTTTATACCAGTGGTTTTTTTATTGTTTTTAGCAAACATTCTAGGAATCTACTGTTAACTTCCTACTAGAGACAAGATATTGGGTTGGATGTACTGTTCTATGATTTAATGTGCTGAAATAACCAGATGTTACTAGAGGAGCTTTCTTGGAGAAGCTAGGTATTATCAGATTGAGATATAAAGGATAAATATGGCCAATATATTTCTCATAATCTCTGTGATTGTTTTCAATTTATGTATATATGTATTTATTTAGTTTTAGTTACACTTAGTATGAATACAAAAGGAAAGGGGAATCCAAATTCAGTATGTTGTATTCTTATGCAACAGGGAGAACTGTGGAAAGGAAGTGTTTGAGACTCCCACGTGGCATGTGTTATTGCCATTATATAGTCTTGAGCCTATAAGTGAGAGCAATGTTATAGTTACTCTATGTTGTGTGTTGCCCAACAAGCCATTTCCATGTGTTATTGAAGACCAATATACCACCCATGTATTTGTTCTATTCAAGTTTTAGGAAACATGCAGGAATTCAGGGACCTGAACCAGTTGGGAAGCAGTAATTGAAACCCATGAATGAAATGTGATTATATTAAAATCAAACAAAAAAAATCAAGAAAATACAGTCGAGTCAGTTCCAAAGCCTAACATTATGCTTACACTGTCGCTTATTTGACAAATCAGGCCTGCGTTTTATTTCAAATGCAGCTTGTTTGATAGGTGTTTCTGCATGTACTGTGGCAATGTGTCTAATGTGTTCTGGGATAGCATTTTGTAATTCAATGAATTTCAGTAACACTTTCACTGAATCTTTTGTTGCTCACTGCACATGACATATAAACAGTATGTTACTGTCTGCAGCTGTTGCAAATTCATTACTGATGATTGAAACCTTGGCTTTCCACTCAAGCATGCAACATGTTCCTGCAATCATCTGTCAGCAATCCAATCAGATGAAGGTGATTTTGTTAGGTTACAGCATGGTTATTGAGGAGTCTCCTCTCAAATGTCAGGCAGTGTTTATATGCAAAAGCACAATTTCTTCATTCACATGTGGCAAGTACTGTTATTGAGTGTTTAATAACTGTGTCAATTTGCAGGCTGACACGCTATGTGAGATATTCTATTAGATCTAAAAGCTGCCATAAAATTTACCTTGGCATAAAATCTGTTTCTGGCCTATAGTTTCCATGCTCAATGTTCTGGTCTGAGATTCTAAAATGTGAAGGTATTAGGTTTTGATTAACAATTGTCTACTCAATTTTGGGTCTATTTTTAAGGAATTGTGCCTGGAACTGATTTGGCACCAGCTGGTAAACTCTTGAATTTGTGTCATCTAATTCTGTGCATGTACTTTATGAAACTAGCTCATTTTTACAAACCAGAACTAAATTCAAAGTAAACATGCACTGTTTATAGGATGTGATGATGTGAGATAACATACTCAGTGGCATCACCTGTGAGTCTTTCTCATCAGAGGCTACAAGGTAATTCATGTTGGAACTGCTGCAACATATTCTGGGCTCTGTCGCTTATGCTTCATGCTAATAGAATGGGTAATAACTGCCATCAGAATGGCAGGTCAAAAGGGGTTGTATTCAGTATACAACATGTATTTCTAGCTCACAGAAGTCAGGTATAAGCAAAACTTCTGTTGTTGTGAGTCTAGAGGGTTTAAATTGTAATAATAAATGTCTTTGATATTCTGTTTTCTGCCTTAGACCCAGCTCAGGAAGATACTAAAAGTATATACCTAGCTTGAAATGTACAAATTGTCTGCTGAGGTTAAAAATGCTTTAGGCTTTTAACACCTGCCCCATTTGGGACATCAATTTGAATACATGATAATTAATTTTAGAAATACAAAAAATGCTTTAGTGAAGCTCTTACAGTGTCATTAGAAATATTCAATTTTTTGGCCTGTTTCCTGGGAGAATGACTGGAAATGAAGTATTTCCCTTGCTTGAACATAGTGGATGGTTAGAAACATACAGTTAAAAAAACCCAAGAACTTTTCAAGAGTGTATTATCCACAGTTTTTGACAATAGGGATTGCAACTGGTGTCTTTCAAGTATTTGTGTATTATTATGTTTCAGAGTAATTATATCTGCTGATCAGTTTTGCTGTACATCATGCCTGCTCTGTGGGACTTTAGTAAATGTTTGAGGCATTCTACAATCAAATGTGTGAGTTTTGCCATTATGGGACTTTAATGTATGTGGGCAAAATAATTGTGGTTATGAATTGTTCTTAAAAGCTACAGGTGTTTGAGCTGCTGCCAAGGTGAGGCAAAGTGCTCTAATGAAGTGTGTTTCTTCCACTGGATGCATAAAGCTGTTTCACTCTCCTTCTACCCCATAATTGCAACATCAGAACTGGCACAGAAGTCTTCAAGTTGCATGAGTGTGTTTTTATTGTCTTCTTCATTAAAGAAAAGCCAGGTACTTCTAGTGCTTGTGTGGTAATTACTGAGAAGTAAGTTTTCATTGAACACCACTGTTACCATACCATTAGGAGGAGCTATAATTGCCCATGTCTCATTCTTTGCAAACAGAATATCGCCCCGCATGAATTTGAGGTTGTAAAGGAGAAAAATTATATAATTCAGTTAAGATATTTGTTAAAGGTGCTATGACTTTGAAGTGTGTTAGAGCTGGTACTCACAAACAGATTGATTTCTGGAAGCTTATTCTTAAACACTGGAAAGCAATAGTGCATTGCTTGCAGGATCACTAACCTGTCAATAAGGATTTGTTGTGATAACTTAATTCTTGTAATTTACAGTTTTTGTTCAGGCATTTGTATAGCTGGCGTACTGTGAGAATCACTTTTAACTGATTTCTTTTTTTTTTTACCCCAGAGAAACCTGACCTAGTAAATTTGTAGATTTATTTAAACTTTGATTTAAAATATTTAGTTTTCTAAGTAACTGTAAAAGTCATAAGTATTCAGTTTCAAGGATTCCTTGAAAATATATAGAAATAAATATGCAAAGTATGTGAAAAAGAGAATAACCATGCTGGCAAATATTTGGTCTGTATTACCCTTTCCCCCTGAAAACAAAACAAAAAACCCCAAAACAACAAACAAACAAAAACACCAAAAAACCCAACACCACCTTAACCTGGCACCCCATAAGAACACCCACAAAAGAAAGGGGTAAAAATGCATTAGTGTAACACTTGCTGCTACATTTAAAGTAACACTTTTTCCTCTGTTACCATATACATTGGAGGTTTTTTATTTTTTTATAGATTATGTATCAGATACTGAGTGAATTTTGAATCTTTTTAACTATTATCTTGGAACATGTTTAGAATGAATCACAAAATGGTTTGGAAGGGACAATAAAGATCCTCTAGTTCCAACCCCCCTGCCATGGGCAGGGGCAGCTTGAAGGCCTGTTTCTTATTTTGGTTTTAAGAAAGCTCCTGTGATTGGAAGAGGCTCAGAAGAAACAGTGTGAGTTACCTAGAAGATGGCATACTGGAGCAAGAAGATTTTTTTTTTGTTCTATAGTTGGGGTTTTTTACTTATTTTTCATGCTTTTAGAGAGAAGGTCAGATGGGTTTTTGTAGCCCTAGAGATGGACTTGCTGCTTGTCTAGGTGTGGGCCATGATGTTTTAGGGTGCCTGTCAGGAATCTGAGTAACAGCCTGGTTCAGGTCCATACATGTACGAGAATTACACAGTGGGAACTATCATTCAATCTCATTAAAACATTAGTGTGATATATTTCTGACATCTTACTGTCCATGAATTTCTCTTCTCCCTACTTGTGTTCCTCAAAAGCAAGCAAAGTGCATAATGGAAAAATTTCACTTGACACTGGCAGTACTATTGGTCTCCCAGCTTTCCACAAGGAAAGAATAGCCCACATCCTGTTCTTGATAACAGTCAGTGTAGGCATCTGAACCAATCTGCTTTGGAGGGAGTGTGTTTCTCTGGAATTATTTTCTGTTGACCATAGTCTTTTGGTAGAAGTGAAACACTTGTTGCTGGTTTCACACAGTCCATGAAGGAAAAGCTGCTTTATCTGTTTATTACTGCAAAAGGGCACCACCACCCTTCTGGATTTGCAACTGAGAGTAGTTGTGGCTTCTGTACTTTCTCTTAAGTATGCCAGAATCACCAGCAGCACACAGGGGATCTTCTTTTGGGCTTAGCTTTTGCAGATGGTAATCTTGAGTGTAGTGAGTATTGTCCTTGAGCTGTACTGTCGGTGTTCCAGTCTCCGTGTTTTGCACTAATTAAGCATTTTGCATGTCAGGCTGGATACAATATTGAGCACATGAGCTAGGTATTTGTGTCCGTAGGAATGCAGTTGCATACCCACTCTCCTAGGAGCTGAGCTGGGAGCTTTGTGGTCTCAGGAAAGAGCTAAATACAGGTATTCTACTTTCTCTGTAGATGTGTGTGTTTTCCAAGGTGCTGCTGGGACACATCCTATCATGGATCTGAAAAAAGTGGCTGGACAGGCTTCTTGTTTTAAGGACTGGACCATCTTTTTTATGGTAGAAACTGTTTTAGAAGTGATGAGGTTTATTTCTTCAAGGCTGGGTCATAGTGTGATAGTGGATAAATGAGAAGTTAAAACTCATGAAGCAGACAGGACCAAACAACATTTATTATCTCACTGTAATTTCTCTCTGAAATTGAAAGGGCACATTTTTTTTTATAATTTACAGGCCTGAACATTTGAATGAAGTGTGTGTTTTACTGACAATTGTAATCCTCATTTTTACAATGATTTACTGAAGGGATTATTTTGTGCAATGGGCTTATCCAAGGTCTTCCTAAATACCTACTACATATTCAAGAATATATAGGCTGTGTGATGTAAAGTTTGTTTTGAAGTTGTAAGCTTACTTAGTGAACATTGCTTCTATTAAATAAGATAATGTCTGTGCAGAAAGAGTAACAGGGAACTGCGAAGGCAGTGGTAAGCACATGGCAGTGTCTGGCGAATGCTTGCTGATTAGTTGCTTATGCCATCAATGGGAGAATTTTGGAGTCTGAAAAAAGATTTGTCATAATAAATGTTATAATAGACTTTTTATGTTTGTATGAACCCAACACTTGTGAGACCAAATTCATCTTGTTGGCTCAGTTACCTCTGCAAGCTGTACATCCTACCCAGGAAGAGAAGCAAAGCAGATCAGTATTTCAGTGTCTGTCTCTGCCCCCTCACACCTGTAAGTCAGGGTTAGCTTTAGTTTTCACCAGTTGTTTTGTCAGTGTTGCTTGTGCTGGTGCTCTGGACATTGTGAGTTCATGATGGTTTCTGTGAATGCTGTCACATCACTATAGTGCACTCAGTAGCCACAAGGACCCAGGTATTTTTAGCACTGGGGACTCAGGATGGTGTGTTGGAAATTCTGTGAATAAGACAATGCATCGAAACTATTGTTTTTGTTTAAAGTCCATGATAATATGCCTAATTTTATATTTATCTGGTAGACTGTTACAAGGCAATGATTTTGGTCATGCATCTGTATCTTTCAAATTATAACTTTTCCTCATATAAAATTGAACTAAAATAGTTTAGTAATAAATACATTTAAAAGTTGTGGGGAGTTGGTTTTTTTTTTCTTTCAAAAGGTAATTTTCAAGTTTAAACTTAGACAGTTTTAGTTTCTAACACAGATCTTATAATAAAATTTTTGTACCGTTCATGTTTCATACACTAATTCAAAGATTCTGCTGCTGTGTAAACCCATTTTCAAACAAAATTAATTTTTTATCATAGAGACAGCATAAATTTTTATTTGCATAAATTCTTTTAACTAATTATGAATTTATAGCTATTTTTATAGGTAGAAACCTACCTAGAAGAAACAGGGAGCACAAAGTGTTTTGCAGTGGAGAATGGTAGAAGAGTCCTGCTGTCAGTTGCCTGACTGGTCAGAAGACTAGAGGAAATTGGTCTGGGAATTAGCAGTAGTTAGCAAGATACTGTGTTTTCAGAAGTAGAGAGTGAGGGAACCATGCCCCATTAGTGTTCCTATGAGGTCCACAAGGTCGATTGTTGCTGGCAGAATTCCTCATGCTTGAAGGCCAAATGGCACAGCATAGTTTATCTACAGCTAGTAAGTCTTCTCAGTCCCCAAAAGAGGGATGCAAGCCATGGACCATGTCTGGGTGTGCCTGCCCCTTATCTCTGCTGGTGTGAGATGTTAGTTGGCAATATCTAAAACGTATAAGGCACCTTGCTAACCCTGCAGCTATATGGATGACTGTGTTCAATTATCCAGAAATGCTCTTGGATATTTTTTAACAAAACCTGTTTGCCAGTGTAGATGTAGCCTTATTCTCTTCTGCATTTTTACTTATAGAAAAATTAAGGGGTTTTTTTTCTGCTTGTTTTTCCACTGAAGATGATGTAGACAGAAAATGGTTTGTTTGGAAAAAAACAAATTAAGTCATGTTAGTAAAAACAGTCTATCAAGACAACATCAGGATTACACTAAAGCTACGGAAATAGCCATCTATACTAGATAATATATCTGTGTATTAAAGGGAAAACATTCACATCTTTCTGGTCTTAATGACAGAAAATAGCCTTTCAGATCTGACACTGTACTGTCATCTACTGAGAAATGTTGTCTACTTCTGCACTGGTATGTACATCAAATAAGTTTGTATTAAATGTTTGTGTAACTTATTTACTGCTTTTTCCAGATTTCTTATGCTGTAAACTATAGGTAAGAGTATGCAAACATAGATTTTTTTTTTTTCCTTACAAGATTATACAGGAGCTAATGAATTTCCTACTGTGACTTATGTTTTGTAGCTCATCTTGCATATATATTGCATCTAGCTCATCCATATATATTACATACAGAAAATATATTTGGAAAAAGGACAACAGACAACATAAAACTAAATGCCAGAGAACAAAGTCAGTTTGCTGCAGAGATTTTAGTGACTTTTTGCAGTGCAAGATTAGCCTAAGAGATGAGCAATTTTGATGTTTCTTTTTTTCTGTTTTTGTTTCTTTGTTTGTTTGTTTGGGGTTTTTTTTGTTTTGTTTTGTTTTTTGGGGTTTTTTTGTTTGTGCCTTCTGTCCACTTAATTTTCTGCAGCCCTCTGTAACTTTCAAGAATATTTAGTAACTTGCAAGAACCTCCAGGGAAAGCTTTTTCAAGGGTTTAGCCTATTTTATTAGATGTTGGCATATTTGATTCCATAACCGTGTTGTATACTTTTGTTTGTTTGTTGTTTTTTTTAATGTATGAGTCATGTCAAACATTTTACATGTATTTTATTTCTTAAGTTTGAAGTAGCAAATCATGCATTTATATACTGCAACTTTTAATAGGTTTATGAGGTGTTTCTGCTAGACATTGTAGTTCAAATTTTGCTTTTTAAAAGACTGTCTAAAATGATTATCTTGCTAATGAAGTGTCTTTATCTCATTGCACAGAAGTGGCAGGAACAGTTGAAATGATCCTTCAGTAAGGAGTTATGTATGGATTTTACATTGTTGGAACCAATAATATTAACTAAATGTATATGTAGTCCTCTCTCCTTCTTGGATGATGGTAAAATGGATCAATTATTCACATAAGTCTATTCATGTGACTATATTTAACATTATTCCTCCTTTTCTGAATAGCATATGTTTGGGGCATCATACAGGGTATTTTAGTTGCTTTTTGTTTTAAGAAAGCCTCAGTTTGTGTGGTGCAGCACAAATAGTCCATCTGACTGCTCAGTCCATGTAAAAGCAAAAGATTAAACTTGGGATTCAGGGAAAAACTAAAACACGCCTAAGTTTACGCCCAACCTGATCAACTCTGACAACTGGACAAGCCTGAAAAAATAATTACTGTAAAACCTTTGAAGAATTTCCTCAAACCTTAGGATTAAATGTGTCTTGCTCTGTATGGGTTAGACATTACCTCTGTGTGTGTTGGTGGAAAACAAGACCTGCTCTTCAACATTTTTGTGGAAAGGAGAACATTAGTAGCATAAATCCCCATAATTCAGTAGAACTCTGTTAAGACTTAAGGTCAGTATAGCTGTAGGTGTGCTAACAGAATGCATTGTCATGATGAAGAACATACTTCAAGAGAAAAGCAGAAGGCTGCTGGTTGGCAAATAGAATTAAAAAAAACCCCAATGCTTGTTCAAAAAATATTGAGGAGTATTACCAAGCATTAACTTGTACATTTTTGAGTCCTCAGGGAAGGGAAGCATACCTTTTACAGAAGGAGAGAATAACATTTCTTAATACTACAATTTCCTGCCTTTCTTCCTCTCATTGTTTGCTTTGTAACTGGGCAATGTCTCAGCTGGTTTGTTCTCATTCATATCCTGATCTATGGCAAGCATTGGAAAGATGACAGAACAAACTGTCCAATTTTTCAAAGCTGGGACACAGAGATGAAGCAGAGAGCCACTCCTGTAGTATTACAGCCTAATTCTGTCTGCCCAGTGTCATCACGCAAATACTGATGCTCCCCCTGAGGCAGCCATAGTGCTAAATGAAAGGTGTCTTAGTACTGTCTTTCAGCTGTGCTACAGACTTGTTCGATCATCTGTATGGTTAATGGACGGATGTGAGGCCTTAGGACATAGGTGATATGAGCTAAAGGCTGAAAGTCTAAAATTTTTATTTTAAAATTGATATTGGGTCAAAAATACCATTTTTTCTAAACTTTGAACCTACTCAGTTTGTTCAATATCAAGCGATAGACAAAATTTTTTTTCAGTTGTAATAGTATCAGATGGGTGGGAATCTACTGCATATATTGCAGAAACACATCAGTATTTGCAGACTGGACTGTGGAATTGGTCTTTTCACATAGAATACTCAAGACGAAGTAACATTCAGTTAAAGAAAGTATGTTGTTTACTTAGATATTGTGCTTTTTTTACTCTGGGCTTTTCTCTAAACATCAAGATTCTTTGGGAGACCTTGCCTCCTAATGTCATCTGTACAATATTTACAGCTCAAGTATGGGAATGCTGTTTCTTGTACATTTTAGATTTATTCTGTAGTCATTTTGAATTCTTGATCACTGTGTTTACCCTAAGTGCTTGCTAACATGGCTGGAAAATAAACAAATTACTCAAACCTGTAATTGGAAACAACTTTTTGTGCCATAAGAAGCATAGCCTGAGGGTCTCTTATCATGTAGTATCCTAGTTTCTTACCAACTTGAGCCCTTTTTTGTGGCTTTTGCTCACATAAAAAATCACATCTGATTGCCAGAGGAAATTAAGCTCAAAGTGAAGGGTTTATTCTCTACAGGAAACTCTTGATAACAAATTTAGACAGTTGGATTCTACTTTAAAAGAGGCTGATGGGAAATTTTAATTCTACAAATCGGCACTAATGCTCAGGGATATGATGATTGTAATATATTGTAAGTAGCTACTCTGAAACTGAGACTTCTGTAGTTCAAGTAATTCAAAGGAACTTTTCAAATAATCTGTTTCATATATGCTGGTGAAGAAATTCAGGAGAACAAGTTGGGTTGGGCTCTGGAGGCTGCGCTAGGTAATTTAGTTGTTGTGACAACTGTAGTCTTGGTTCAGCCCAAAAGTTTGTGTTGATCAGAGATTTTGTTGGATAGATGTATGGATGAAAAAAGTTAGGAGAGAAGGGAAGTTTGCATTCTTTCAGGGGAAAGAATGTGTAAAGCTTTTGTGTTACTTTATATTAAAACATAACCATTCCCATTGAAAAGTTATTTACTTACAGCTGTCTTACTGTAGTTTTACATGCCACAGACATTGCTGTACCTGTGAGCTGTCAGTTATGCATTTCTGGTGATGGACTAAATATCTATAGGGCCTTTGATTCCATTGCAAGGCAATGTTTCAAGTAAAGATCCATTTTGTAAGGACATTGATGCACTACAGCCTTCATTTCTTTGTCTGTATTTTGAAAATCGGTGATAGAATACCTGGATCATGATGATCATTCTGTGTTTGTGTCATGGAAATATTGCTACTTGAAGGAATGACAGTAGAATTAGTGACAGGGTTGTCTGAGCTCAAGCCACCACTTGCAGAGAAATGAAGCACGTGTGGTGTGTGGTTGACTTTAGACAAGCAAACCCAATGAAAAATGTTGCTGTTAAAAATGGGAAAAGTCACTTTCACAGAGAGAACTTTCCTGCATGGTTGAAGGAGGGTTGTGTGGGCAGCAGCAGCTAAGGAATTCCACAGGCACTTGTGCTCTGCTTCCACAGTGTCTTTTCAAGAAAACATGGAAAGAATAATGCATGATAGGCACTGCTTTTCTTGTTACTTCCTTGCACACAAAAGTCCTACAAAACTGTAGTTGCATGTTATCTTCAGAAGCCAGATGTCATCATAACTTTGTATAGTTAATAACCCATCATTTGAGTCTTAAATGTATCTGTCTCCTCTTTTTAGACTTCAGTACAAATCAATTACTGAAAAGTAATAGCTGTCTTGTTGTTTCTTTAGGGCAGGCAATAGATATGCAAGCTGTATACACCATTCTGCAAAACCAACCTTTTTGGTATAAGTCACTGAAAATAACATATAACAAGTGATGGCTCCCTCAGAAATGGATAGGAAGACCTTTTCAATCATCAATAATCTAACTTATATCATATTAGATGGCTGAATAAAATTGAATGGTGCTATAGCTGGCCTTTTATGAATTTTTAAGCTGTACCTCTGTTCTTCCAGTGAATTCTGGAAAATGAAAGATAAAATGTTCCCCCTTGGCAAGGGGGAAAAATGCATTAACAAAAATTTGTTTGCTTGGGTTTTGTTTGTTTTTTTCTTTTTTTTTTTGTTGTTGTTGTTTTGGTTTTTTTTAAGATGCATAAAAAAGTGAGATTTGGGTATGATGACAATAGAGGCTGTTACTATTTTTATATCTCTTGCAAATGTCTCATAAAAAAAAATTATGATGAGATTTTGGATACGTTTTTGTATGCCTAAAGCTTAGCTTTAGGTGACTTGATCAGGACTAAAACACTAGGTCTTGTAAAGCACATTTACTGCCCGATAATCCTTCTACACTCAAAATACTTTCCATATCAAAGACTATCTGTTCAAATAATTGATATGCAGCAAATTATTCTTGATATTCCCAACTGAATAAAAGATACAATGAATTTATTTGATTCTGAGAGAAAGAAGTGAAACTGTATATTTTTCATGTTTTTCTTACCTGAGCTTAATTAAAGTCAACCAAGAATAAAAAGGAGGTGCTGTCAAGAGGTACTGACACTTCTTTCTCTGTGATTTTTAGTCGCTTGGACATATTTAGATTGCAAGTATTATTTTTGAAAATGAAATGAAAGAAAAGAAAATCTGGGAAAATGCAGGAGAGTAACATTTCTGCCCCTGACTGATGCCTGTCTCAAGAATGTAGTAATAATTTTAAAAGTTAATTCCCTTCCACCCCATCCTTCACCCAGGTCAAAGACCAAGCATACTCTGAGAGCCTCACTGAAGAGCTGGCAAAAGGTACTCATCCTAAAGAGCTTTTATTATGAGTAACATGTCGTCTTAGCCAGAGGCATTTTAAGAAGTGCATGGGGGTTTGGTCAGAGAGCAGAAAGCTCATATTTCTTCATTTTTATGCTGCTTTTGTCTCTTGCCAAATTAAATAAACATATACTACTCACAGACACTGAAATTTAATATATCAGCACTTTATTATCTCTCTTCACATCAGCTGTTTCAACTTATCGTTGAGTTCAGCTTAATTATCAGCAGTACATTAACAAGATTTATTATACAACATTTGATCTCCCCGGGAGTATCAGTTTTTCCCCTTGCATCCCATAAAGGCAATTCTTTCAAAGTTCATACTTTTGACAGCATCCATGAACTGTCATTCTTCTGCATTTTCTACAGCAGGAATTCTGTGGGATTCTGTGGATTTGAAAATGGAAAGGCTGTAGAAATGTACATGAGGTCTGCTGTTAGTGGTGACATGCCTTTCTTTTCATTCTTCCTGATTTTTCTGATTCCATTATGAACATGTCCTAAATAAACCCATGTATAAGACCCTCACCTTATTTTGTGACTTATTATGAAGTGGGAATAAGAAATATGGGTAAGTTTCCTTAGATTTTTAGCCAAACTTACACAGCATAGAATGAGAAGCAAGGGTAGGAACCTGTGTTTTCATGTGTATATGTTGTGTGTCAGCTGTGGTGCAGCCTATTTTCTTAATTCTTAGCAAAGAGCAATGTTTGGTTGGTTATCTTTTTTTCTGACAGTGCAGTAAACTGGATTTGGAAACATGTATCAGAAGGGTGAAGTTTCTTCCATGCCTATTTTATATTTTAGACCCTGCCTTCCTAGGTCTTTTTCAGACCCTATTTCCCTGTGATGGCTTGGTCTTTGGTCTTTCTTACATTGCTTACTTGACCCTACAGAAGATAGTTTGCTTATCATGAGCAGTTTGGGGTATATAAACCCATGTTTTGTTTGAAAAGGCAGAGTTTACAGAGGTATACTTTTAGTAAAAGTTCAAAGATTGTTTTTTTGATAAATTTGAGCATTTTCTTCTTGAGTGTCATAAAAAGTAGCTAACAGTGACCATGTATCTTTGAACCTTTTCTTCCCTCGTGCACTTTTTATGATGTTGTATGACACAAAAGTGATAACAAGAATGAAGAATATGACAGAGTATGTAAGAGTGATGCCTGTTCCCTTCTCTGAATAACAATCTATCAGATACACTGCCAAAAGGAAGACATTTATAGTGTTAAATAGAATGTTCACAATTTCATGGCACCTATGCCTTTAGGCAAGAAAATGATGTAAAGGTATTCACTGTAGTAGAAGGTGACCATAAAACTACTCACTTTCAGAACCAAGAAAAGCACTAAATTTTGGCTCAGCTTTTGCAGTAATTTGTAGACATCCTTATTCATTGCCAAGTAGAAATACTTAAAAAAAAAAAAATTAATCAGAATTTTTTTGTACCAAATAACACAACTGCAGAAAAGAGGAATACTGTGATTTCTTCTATTTTAAAACATTTTAGAAGTGGTCAGGTACTGATGTAGACTGCCCATTCCTTTTGTGTTATTATGTAAAATTTTGTTTTAAAGTTAACATTTTAGAAGTATTGTCTCATATAGCATAAATTAAATTTAGAGGGATATTTAGATATCAACTTTAAGAAGTAATAGTTGTTCGTATGAATTTTACTGTCTATGGCAAAATTAAAGTGTTACGTCTAAGTTGTCCAGCAAACCTTCGAATATAAATAATTTGGATTAAAAAAATTCATCAAATCTTCCTCTTTAGGCTATCAAACACTTCATGAGGAACTAAATAAAAGAATAGCTACATTTACATGCCTGATGAAATGCAAAGCTGGAGAGCGAGAAATGGCTAAACTCTTCCCCCTTATATTTAATTTCAGTAATTTCATTGTGGGAAGCAGCTGAGAAAGGCCTTGTGCTGATGGGTTATCTGTCGTGGTAACTTCACAGGTATATGCCCTGGCATAAAAGCCATATTAAGTCTCTGCGTGGTCTGGTAGATGTAACAAATAAATATTAATGGTTTGTGTATTATTGATGCAAAGTGTAAAACCAGGCTACATAAACTTTTGTATGCAACTGGAAATTTGAGTTTGTTACTTTTTAAAGCCTTGGAACAAATGGCATGAGTATTATTACAGAAATAAAAAATACAAAAAATGTGGAACTGGAGTCTACACTAATGCAGAACTGTCAGGCACTCAGTCTTCCAGATTCTCCTCTCTCCCTGCATTTCCCCTCACAGCACTGAGGTCTCAGGCCTAGAGACAGAGTGTGTTGTGTTGATTTTGTACAATTTTGCCTTGTGTGGGTTGATACATTTTGATTTTGCAAGGGTGAACATTTTAAAAATGGGTTAGTTTTACTGTACTACTGATCTCAACACATTTGTTTTAAATAATTGTTTTATTCTTTAATCTTCAAGACATCTTCTGAAAAAATATTTGACACATAATCTTGAGGGATTTATTTTTCTCTATTCCGTTTGTATTTAATATTAAGATTTGCTATGTCTTTAATTGCAATTTAGTCAAGCAGGGAGTATTTTAATGAATAGCTCTGGAGAGTGGCAATATTTTCTTTTGTTATTTTAAACAGTGTTTTCACATTCCACAATGTTCTCCATTCAGCAACACCAAAGCACATCATAAATTTAATTAGTAGCAGAGTTTTCTTAAAGCAGTTTTTGGGTTGATAAACAGAAGTATAGAAAAGTAATTTTCCTAATGATATAGCACAAGTATTTTGGGAATGTAGCACAGCACTCTTGACTATTTTTTTCCTTGTCTATCTGTCTTTCCATGGAACAAGAATTGCATTACTTTATTTAAGATCTGTCTTCATTAGGTAGCTTTCATGACAAAAACCATTGTGAGGTATTATGAAAAGTAATTAGGATTATCCAACAGATACTCTTAAAAAAAACCCCAACTATACCTAGTGTGGCTATTTTAGAGCTTAATACCTTTATTACTCTTTTTGTTGTTGTTGTTGTTGTTGTTACTCAAAGTTTTATTATAGTGAGTAAGTTCTTTTATCAAAAAGTATTTTTCTTTTGTATGTATCCTTGCCAATAGTTTATCTGTTCTGGAATCGTGAGTTGTCAGTATTCTTTTACCTGCATGCAGAATATGTGCTGAAGTAAAGAGAGGTATTTCAAGGCTTCTGCATTGAAATAAATCCTTCTTACCATTTAATTCAAACAAGAGTAAAAGCAAATTAAAGGGCAAAGAAAACCCAAGCTCCAAAACCCATTAGCAAATGTTACAAAGATCAATGGATACATTTTTAAAGGTTGAAAATAAATTGAAGTTACAGATTTTGTAAGATTTGCATGTATTCCAGATGAATGTGTAGTTCCATTGACTCACTTGAAGCTGAAATGCTTGAAGTTAAGCTGATATTTAAAAGCTGTGTGTGGAACTGGGTCTTCAACAAGAGCAAAACTTGGAAAGTCTTTATGACTTGCCTACAGATGAATTTAAGCATATTTTCTTGCTTGACACTAATTCCTGAAACTATGAAACAGGACAGAAAGAAAATTTAGCTGCTAAAAAATTAGTTGTATATAAACATGTACAGGTGACTTCTTCAAAAGCTTTATGAATGATTGGTTTTAAAAATAGGCTTGCTTTCAGACTCTACTCTTACTCCATACTTTACTTTTCAACTGCTACTAACACATGCATTATGTCCTTCACTTATAGCAGGGTTTGAATATTTTGCATTGAATCTATTTCGTATATCAGCGCTTCCGTGAGAAACAGGATTGACTAACCTATGAGGAAGATTCATTAATACTTCTCATGTCCCAGTTACCAGACTCCACCTTAGAGGGGTATTGTAGTGCATAGTACTGTATTTGTCTCATGGTGAAATACACAATATATCTAAGTGATTGTCATGGAGGAAAAAAACCCAGTAACTGACAGCTGTATTGCAGATGAAAAACTCCCTGTCCAAGGCTGTAAGCATTGAGCAAAAACATTTGTCTGGACTGTGGAGCATTGTAGTCACTCTCAGTGCAAAGCTGTATAGAGGGAAAGGTGATTTTCTATTTAACAAAACTGATTTCATTCATCTGCACTCATCCACACATTGTCTTTTATTCATATATTGACAAGTGTTACAACATGTGTCCAGAGAGTCTAGCTAGGAACTTGGGCTGATGCTAGCAAACACCAAGTAGGTCTTTTTCATGGCTTTTGGATTGTTCTTAATCCTGGGATTTGAATGTGACTTTTTCACCCTAAAGAAGTTGACTAATTATTTTTTCTTTCATCCTATCCCACCTCTGTGAATCACTAGGAAATGCTGCTGATTTATTCACTGCCTGTGTCTTTTTCTCTTCCTCCAGTTTATTATTTCTTTTTCTTTTTTTTTTTTCCTTAGGATTTTTTCCCAAGTCTGAGTGTCTTGAGAATTATCTTTCATCTTAGTATCTTGATACCATCAACACTTGTCATTCTTTTATGCCTTCTTGTCCTTTTTTCCGATGTTTTTATACCCTTACCTTCCAATTCACACTTTATTTATACCATTCTTTATGTTTTCATCACAAATCTCCACAATTTGACACTGGAAAAAAGGTCTCATATCAACAAAGAAACTCCAATCTGTAATCTGTGGCTCCTATTGCAAAGCATGTGTCTTCAGACTGCTTTTATTCACATATACATAGAGTGATTTGGACATTTAATGCAATCTCTTATAACAAAACCTTATCAAAGAATGGTGTGATTCATATGGCTTTCCCTGGGTTGCAATGGAAAAGAGAAAAAAACACAGAGTTGTGTGAAAAGTATTATGCTAATGAAGGCATTCTGAGAGACTATATACAGCTGTATGGACTAAAACAACTTAATTCAAACACCACATGATTGCAAGTGTAATATGTGTTCCGAGAAGGGTAGAGTTTGCCTTTAATATTATGGTAAAATTGTGTCTTAGACATTACCAAGATCACAAAAGCAAGGCTAGACTTTACTAATTTGAAGCTAAAATTCTGTTTGGTTGAATTCAGAAAATGGTAATACCTGTAACAAAAAAAAGAAATATTAATGCATATTGACAATTATTAATATGTTGCCTTTGATGACTATACTTAAATGAAATCTCAATTAAGCAATTTTTTCTATGAATCCAGAAAATCATGGAATGTATCACACTGGTATCTAATTAGTACACGAGTAGGTATCTTTTCTTGCTAGGGAAGTGACTGAACAAAACACACACCTAGCATTTTTACAAAGGATTCCTTGTAAACGTTTCCTAGTGATTGTCCTCCCTTGCTGTTGGCAGTGGTGATTTGTCTGCTCTCTCAAATGTCAGTTAGCAAAAGATAAAGGAAGGACATGAGCGACAGGTACATAATCTTCTATTTATCTCTTTCAATATTTCAGGAGTTTTACTTTAAATGTGGAGCACACCCAACCACTGACAGTGAAACATCTGTGGCTTTGAACCTCGTTACAACAAACAGTCGCTGTATCACATGTATAACATGCACAGATATTAGGTAAGTACAAGAAAAATTGTCAGAGAAGCAGTCTCAGTGCTTCACAGTACTTATCAGTTCCAAAGAGCCTTTTTTCCTTTGCTTGTTTTCCTTTTTATAGATTTTTTTTTTTCCCTCCTGGTACCAAGGTGAAAAATGGGCTGTGTTTTCAGATGTGATCTTTGTTTTGCTGGTACAATTGCAGTTCATATTTTTATACCTTAGCTGTGTTGCACGTGAAAATCCAAGTGCTTAAGGTCTAACTCAAAACTCAAGTGCTCAAGGTGGTGGCGAGAGTGTGTATGTATTTTCTGCTAATATGCATTCAAAAGCCAGTGAAAGAAAGCCTGATTTTCAAAGGGGACAGACTGTTTTTGCAGAAATTAACTTCTTGGTGTTTGTTCTATAAATCAAAGTAAAATGCATCTGTTCTCATATTTGTGTTTATTGCAGTTTTAAGTACTGTAATCCATCTTTGCATATGGTATTTGGGCACATGCATTCAAGAATACCCATTACTTGCAAAAGCATGGATTAAAACCCAATTGCCCGAAAAAGACAGCTACCATTGTAGGGAAGAATTACTTGAAACACATTTATCTAATGCTTAGGAGATATTTTACATAAAATGTATACCAAAGGGAATTTCAAAATGTTAGTTGTTTTCAGAAGGGAGAAATTGGAGAGGACACTTGAATTCTGTACTGATTCGCATATGTTGTGTCTTCTGGAAAGAGCTGGTTTTGACAGCATTCTCTGTGGTGTATTTACAGAACTGGATCCTAGGTCCAGGTTAAAAAAAGGCCAAATATCAATCTCTGTCAAACTGGTACCTCAGCATTTTGCAGCCTCAGCTACTCAAAAGTGGCTAGTTCTCCCATCCCTTCTAAAAAGTCACTGGGCAAGAGGAAAGATTTGGGTTACTGAAGTGCAGAGCCCTAGTGTGTGTCTGTACTGCTGAACAAAAGAGGACCAATAGCTGATTCCTGATCCCAAGCAAAACGGCAAGTGAGATAACCTGCACAGTGTTGTGCAGCCTGGTGATTCATCATAGCCAGCTTGGGATAATCATGAAGCTGGAACTCAAAGGCTCATGTTGAAACCAGACCTGCCATGAAAGTATACTTTTTATTCTAGCAGTAAGATGGCATGGAAAAGGGTTGTTCATGTCCTATTATTCCCTGTGTAGGCCTCGGGAAGCATCAGAAAAGCTCACTGAACTCTATGCAGTTGTCCTAGTTTAGCAGGTGGGACCAGTTGGCACCGTGTGGGGGTGATCAAGGCTGTGTATTCTACCCTCTCTATTCATTTCCCA
>JAWWLZ010000118.1:32751600-32776905 GCA_035041345.1 Poliocrania exsul
TTTTGCTTTGGACTTGGGGGAACCACACAGGTCTCTGCACAAGGGCTAACAAACCCCTTTGGGTTTGTACCCCAGGGCACTGGGTTATACTGCTGGGTTTTGGGAATTGATAGCAACTTCTCTTTGTGTCAGTGTATTTACTGTATTATTATTATTAAATTGTAGTTCTGACTTATAATATCTCTCGTGTTGAGTTTATTCCTCCTGCTGGTTTACCTTAAAACCAGTACAGCAGTACAACAAAGGAGTAAAAATTGCTGAACTAACAGATGAGCTTTGTGGGATAAACAGTATTTATCTCCAGGACCTCTGTCCACTGGGTTTTCAAGAACTCGTAAGTATTACTAGTCTGCAGAAAAAGTTGTCTGTTCCTGATAATTTACTCTGGTTTTGATAAGCTCTCTTCTTAATTAAACACAGAGCCAAAACAAAAAACCAACCAACCAACCAAACCAAAAAATAGCCCCAAACAAGCAAAGCCTAGAAAAAAGAAGAAAAGGAATAAGGAAAAAAACTGGCTTAAAACCTCTTCTTTAGGTAACCTTAGAGGAAGAAAAATGCAGGAAATTTGTTCTGTCCCATCATGTCAAAATATTGATACGTTTCCATGATAACTCTAACATTTTGAGAATGATGACCATCTTTCAGAAGTTAATTTTTTTAAAACCATAAAAGGCTACTATGCAGTTTTGGGTAATGTTAGACATTTGTAGGTGATACTAAAATCCAAGATACCAAGACAACCATGTTGTTTTTATTTTTTGCATGACTGATTTTGTTAGTTGTTAAAATAGAATTTCGCATGTCTCTTTGGGTGCATGAAGTAACCTTCCAGTTAAATCTGTGAAAGAAATTACTTTAGTTTCTGATTTTGTCATTTACTAGTTGCAAGGGTGTTCAGATGGCCTTTGACCATGGCAAAGAGCAAGGTATCAGACAATGAAATCATTTATCAGTGCTGCACAAGTCATTGTAAAATCTTTGGGGTACTTATGAAATCCCTGCTCAGTTTTTTGAGTTTATAATTTTTTTCTCCAACCTAGTATTCTTGTAATATTCATATATAATTCCAAGAAATTATAAAAATACCCATAATCTTTTTACTGTAGATAAACATTTAGGTGATTGTACTGGCAGTTACTTTCTAAAACTCTTATGCAGTTGCAAAGTGGCATCCAAGGCAGTTTGTAGTATTTTGAGAAATCTACCTTCATCATTCTGCAGCATTCAGGTGGAAAAAAGGATTAAATCTGTATTTGGTACATTAGCTATTATTTTGTATTAACTTCACTATGGTAAAATGAAAATATTGTGTCTGTTCTTAAAAATATATTTTTCTTCCCTTTTTTTTCCCCCTAAAAATAGAAACAAACCTCACAAACAAAGAGGGAGAGATGACAACCAGGAACTATTTACATATCTCTTAAATATTTTTGTTTGCATCAAGACACACCATATCTCTAGTTGGTTCCATCCATTAATCATGGACAGTTAATCCACCATGAGCAGAGCAATTAAACTCCAATGTTCTTGGCAGAGTATTTATATGGTTTTAGCAGAACTCCTAAAAATCTTATTTAAAGGAGTGGTGTAATGTGTTATATAGAAAAAATCCAAAGTGGAAGTAACATTAAAGTCTATTGCTAGTTTTTATTCTCAAGTTTACATTAGATACACTTTGTTTCCTTTCGGTTTATATTTTATATGAATATGTTCATGCAGCTCTGACCACCAGAGTGAAATACTTCAGAGTCAAATAGCCTTGTAGGGCTATGCTAAATCCATAGGCACTATTCCATGTAGTGTAATGGCTTCAAATGTATTCTGCTTATCTACAGCAGAGTTAGTGTGAATTGGCAACCTTTCAGCATTTTTTTACCTGTAGCATTCAAGGTGATGAGTTGCTATTCTGTGTCTTTGAGGAAGCTTTAATAGGTTGAGCAAATGACTGAAAGTTGAAACAAATACTAAAACTGTGCAATCCTCGAGGGAAGATCTGCTTTTGTCAACTGTTTCCAGTAGAAATAACATCAAAAGGGGTTAGAAGTACCCCAGGGTACCCATAAATCAGGCTCAGGAATAACAGCAGTTTTAAGCAGTGTAAAAAATAAAATGTGCAGAACAAAAATGCCTCATGCCATCTTTCACAAGCTCAGTAGGGTACAATTCCTAAAGGCACCATTATTTTTAGCTTTCAGCAGACACAGATAAGTGTAAAAGATATATAGGACTTGCTGTCATTTAGTAGGTAGAAAGAATTCTTTGGAAAGAGAAGTATTTGTTGTGTTATCAGATATTTTCTTTAATCAAATAAATTCCTGCTTCATAGTCTTGAACAAAGGAATGTTTTGGTTTGTCTAAGCAATGTAATCTTGTAATATGTTTTTCTGTTATTCAGGCTTCTTAATACTGGAGTTGGAAGTGAGAGCTTCGTATCGCTAGTGGTGATAGTTAGAAGTGCATATGCTAGCTGTTCTTCAAGGGTAACTGCAGTGTAAGGTCTTTGTCATAATTCTTTTCAGCCAAATCAATTCAGACTGTGATCATATTAGATTCCATGGGCAGGAAAGTAATGAAGAAGGTCAGTACTTGGAGGGAGAAAAAGTTAGGTCCTGTTGAAAATTCAGTGGGCAGCTCTCTTCTTCAGATAATAAAAAAATGAACTAATCTGCATGTCATTAACATAACAGTGTGTTAATCCGGTTTTGGTGGGACTACTTTGGGCCTCCTAAGCTTCTCACTAGCTCTTAATCAGCCATCTTTTTTTCAATCTCTGTTTTTTCTGAGTTAAAAATAACTATTTGGAAAATTTTTCCCTCCAGTAGCAGCTTGTGTCATCCTCCTATCGCTCCTTCTTGCTCATTGCCTTTTTTGTAGAGTCAGGACTGATACTGATGAGTACTATTTTTATGATGTAGTGTTCCCAAATTGGTTGAGGATAGAATAATTTGCTTCTCAACAAATATGCATGTAAATGATTTTCAGTTGTGGTTTTTATATGCCAAAACAAGACCACCTCCTCACGTTTATTATGGGAATTAAGATTCTTGTGTGTCATATTTTGGGTTTTGATCTTTATGACATTATTGTTGATATAGGTGTGCCATGTTCCTTTATGTCTGCTGCATGTTGTACCATATTGTGCATTAATGTTGTACATTGCTTTGAAGTAAAATATTTCTTCAATTGTAGTTTACATTACTGTTTAGAGGCATCTGAAATAATTTGCCTTACCTTTCTTTCCTCCTGTAAAATATATATGGTATTAATGTAGTCTGGATTAAAAAAAAAAAAGTGAGAAAGAATATCAGAAAAGAAATACAGTAGTGACTATGTCAAGAAGTGTGTGAGGTAGCAGGTCTGCCATGGTATTCAAAACCTTTATAACAAAAATAATTCCAGAATCTTTAGTTCATTATTTGAATCTAGTGGTACAGCTGAAGTGACAATTTCCAAAATTCAGTTTCTGATAAGGATTTCTTTCAGAACTACTAAGGTTTTCAAAGTGAAGAAGCTGTACTACAAATTTGATTCAGGTCAATTTTGATATTATTTGGGGAGACCTTCTGTTTTCTGAGATGAAAATGCAGACCATGTCTGTTAAATATGTTGCCCATGTGATGTTTTCCAGAAGATTAAATAGCACCTTATTCTAGAGTTATAATTGCTATTTCTCTTTGCTTCTGGGGTAAAGGATCCTAAGTTTACCTCCTGAGCCATTGTAATCCAAGGAAGTTATTAAATCTGTATTTATCTCATCTATTTAAAGTACATTTTCCCTCTGTGACCTGTGTTGATAATGTGCTTCAAATGTCTACCTGTTTCGTTCTGTTGTCTTCATATACCTTGAGTAGCTCAAAGAGGAGTGGGAAAGGATTATACTAAGAATTAAATTTACTTTGCCTAAGCACTATGACCATTGGAGACAATGTCTACTGCTTTCTCTCCTAAAGTTCCTGAAATTAGTGAGATTTCATAAGGATCATTTATTTAAAGTAAGAAATTAATCAAATATAAAATTAAGAACTGATACTAATTGGGTTAGAGCTTTTATCTTTTCCCCAAGAAGGTAGCCAAGGGAATACTCCTTGTTCCAGCTGTAATATTTGATTTCTGATACAAGCAAAACCATGCAGAGAAAATGTTTTGTTGGCACTTGTGTTGGTATTTTGAAATGTGGAGAAACTATAAAAATGCCAGTAATACATAATGCCTTCATTTCTTCAGGTATGCACACTGTGGATCTTAGACTCAAAGACTGGTACCATGGGCTTCTGGAAGATGTGCCTCATGCATGAAATTCAGTTGCCTTAACCTTTCTATTGGATTGTAACCACTAGTATACAGCAACCCATTTTGGGGGCTGGACATGACAGGACATCAGTGCAATTCTTACAGTTTTGCCTTTGAATTTATTAAGATCTGCCCAGCAACTGAATCTCAGTGAGACACCTTCTAGCTTCTACAGGTCTGTGAAGAAAAGAATAGAGTAGCAAAGCTATTGTACTGTCATATTCAACATGTCCTTTGCTGGCAGGGGACAAGTGAGGAAGATTTTATGCAACCTCGTTTATTTCCTTTCCTGAGCATAAAGCATGAACTTCAGTCCAGCTAGGAGAACAAAACCTGCCTACTTTTCCTTTTTTATGGTGTGCAGTTTTCTCTACATTGATCCTTTGCTTGGCATATGTGTTAGTGTACAATTGACAGAAAGGACAAATGGAAGGCAAGGTGGTGACTACCTGCTGATTTTATTTTTTTTTACACTTGTCCTTGTAAATATAAAGATATATGGCTTTTGGTATGTTTGTTTGTTTGAAACAGGCATGGCTGAGAATTTCTATGGTAGTCACAAGTGAATTTTATTTCTAACTTGAATTTATTTCAATAATGTGCATCTCTAGATCCATATGAGATACAATACATGTCATCAAATTCATTTTTCATTTGACATTTCACGTGAAGCCTGCAGATTGCAGAATATTATCAATAGGCTTTATATTAGATGTTGCATCTTTGCCATTCTTACCCCTGGCATGATTAATGCAGTGAACTGGTTTTGCAGACTTCTTCACTTATGTATTGTATGCCTGTTGCAAGACTTAAAAGTTTAAATGGATTGGGATGAATTAGTAGTTTTAGTGTATCAGGTATCCAAGTATATCACATCCATTCCATCCATTTCATTTTCTCACTTCCACAATATTCTGAGGACGTCTGACTACTTGCACATACATAATCAATGAAAAATCAGAGCTAATGATTCTAAATTTTGTGCAGGTGCTTTAAATTTAAATGTTAAAGTTAGAATTTATTTGCAATGTCTAAGAAAAGCAGAGTAGCAAGTCTTTTTGAAATGTTATTCAAAGAGATGTTTTTTGAATTTTGGAAGCTCACAGTATGCCTTTTCTCATAGATGTTTGCAGGTTCAGGTGTCTATAACATTCTTTTCTTTCTTTTTAAAATTAATTCCTTAACACAGAAGACAAAGAATTTTCATCTCTGGTTAGTTTTGCTTCAGGCAAGGTTGGTAACAGTTTAATATTATCATTATCTGATAGCAGCGTAGTGACTTATGAGAAATGTTATTGGAGGTCACAATCCAGTTGTCTTTGGAGAGTTGTCTGTATTTCAAAGCCATGCCACCATGGCTTATACTAGTTCGCAGCCTCGTCATCTCAGCAGAGACCTGAGATGTAAATGAACAAGGTGAACACATTGGAGAGGGATGTTTCTTTCAGGTCTCAACTGAAGTATTGTGGGAGGGTTTTGTGGAGGAATGTCAGCTGTTCTCTCTGCTCTGAGCTGCTGGTTTGGCTCATCTTGCACTTCAGCAAGTTGAGAGATGTTGTACCATTGCCTCTTTTGTCTTTATCACATTTTTAAAATTGGCAACAATAAGGAAGTGAATGTGAATATGTGACAGATGATGAAACTTTTACAAAATGAAGTGCAACAATGAAAACTCTGCCCTTTTAGAAAAAAAGTCAGTGCTTTAATGTTTTTTATGAAATGACATTTAGTAACTAATATTCAATGTGTCAATGAATCATTGATGGGAGATGGGAGACAAACATTCTTTGGAAATGAATTTAAATATAGAGAAATAACTTGTCTTTATCATGTGAAAATTGACTTCAAATGTATTTCAGATACAACATTGTATTTTACTTCTGTATATACACATAAATATATAATGTACACGTATTGATTGATAGGAGGTAGGAAAAAAGCATGGCATTTAAACATATATATTAATTTATTTCTATAAGAAGCTGATTTTGTGAAGAATGTGCTCAGCTTACCACTTTAAAGAGTTACATACTGTTTCTACTGTATTAAGGCAGATTTGAAATCTACCACATCCCAGACAGACAGTCTGCAGAATGAAAGGAGGAGTGCATATATTGGATATTTCCAGGTTTTATAGCCAGGACCCTTTCATAGTCACTCTCCTGCTACTGTGGGGCAAAAATACTCTCTTTTGATTAACTGAATGTAATCAGAAATATTAAAAGCAGAAAATACATTTTTCTGCTGAACTGGAAGAATTTATCAAAGGTATGAAGGAGTCATAGTATATGGACTGTCTTGACTCATTGCTGATTTTTTACAGTTATATGTATGTACACATATAAGTTTGCATGACTTTTAATGTATGTAAATGTTTTTTGAAACAGCTACTGCTTTGAGTGTTTGAAACAATCACAGCTGAATTTTGTTTCTTTTATGAATTGATTTAGGTAATGAGTGTTTCTAACTTCATATGATGAAAGTATGTCTGCTCCATTTAATTTTTCCAATTTCAGTTTTTTCCAAATTTCCTTTTTTTATATTCTTTATTTTCAGTGGCATAGCTAGAAAGAATGTGTGTAGAATAGAAATCATTTTAGTCGGTACTAATGAGTATCTATTTAATTGAATTCAATTTTGAGAAATTAACTTTTAGTTTGTTGTCATCAATTGTTTAGAAAAAAAAAGGCATTCCACTAGGACAAAAGAAACTCAGAAGATACAGACAACTCAATGAATTCAAAAGTATGTACAGAGTGTAGGCTGTTATTGAAGCCAAAGTCACATAAAACTAAGTAAGTTCCTAAACACTCCTATAAAGGGCATTGAAAAATGATGAATTTTAAGTCCATTAAAACATATTTTTTGGAAGACAATTGTTTAACATGGAAGAAACAGAGCTATTAAATCTGTTCCTGCCAGAAAGTCATAAAGAATATTTTTTTTTGCATTTACATTGATAATTGAATAATTCTTTTAGGATGCTCTGTCTTGGAAAAAAAATCTCATAGAATGAATTTAACTGTAGCGTTAGATAAACTGAAAAATAAATACTCTGCCTATTTAGCTTTGTAGGGCACTATAGAGAGAAAAGTAATATGAGTGTTTGCTTTCCATTATGGTTTATATTTTCTAGGTTGTTTTGGAGTCATAAAATCATAGCAAGATCGTTGACATCTGCTAGAGCAGTATTGTTAAACTCTGAACATTGTAATTTAGCAAAAATTGGAAAGTGGGGAAGATGGAGAAAGTGTTTGTGGAAGATGTGTTGGCGTTTACAGCACAGAGAAACAAGAGTGAAAATACCCCAGAAAGAATGAAGCTGCCTGGCAGCAAACACCTAAATACACACACAACAGAATAATTTTATTTGTAGAAACTTGGCAAAAATTGAAAAGAGCTATACTGTGCAAATGTACCAGGATGTAGTTTCTGAAACCAAACACATGAAGATAGAGAACATGAGACAGAGAAACTGTCATAATATGTAGTGAAATTTATTAAATGTTCTTGACACTTCACAGAGTCACTTAATGATCTAACATGAAACAGTGATGGGTTGTCCTAGTAATGTCTTTAAGAGTCATTCAGTTCCTCAATGAAATAGCTCCATAGGAATTGTTATAAGATTTCAGAAATGCCTAATTAAAATAAACATTTTAGGAAAATAAAGTGTATGAATTTGGGTGGTAAGCATTCACATATTGCTTTCAATAGATGTCTGGGGCAAGGTGCTACTCTCAAATTGTAGAATCGTATTTGTGATGAATACCACATTCAGGGGCATCAGGTACAGATTTTGTCTTGTAAAGCAGGGAGGGATTGAGGAATATGTTCGAGAAATATGTTCACGTGTATACATATAATAAACAGGGACAATTGCTTTATCTCTAAGCTATGGTGTGGAATAAATTGTCATAGCACTGTAGTGATTGACATCAGTATAAGGAAAGTATTTCACACATTTTCTATAGACAGTCATAAACCACCAAGTATTCAAAGCTGCATTATAGTCCTGGTGGAACTTAAATGGAATTTAATAATTAGAATTACTTTTTTTTTTTTAACTGAGAAGCCCATGGCCATTCGTAGTTGACTCTTCTCCTCCTCCTCTCCCTCATTTTTTTTGGTCTTGTTAAAGGTTTATTCTGAAGATAAGATAGTTTCCAAAGCCAATCCACAATGAGTGTGTTCTTTATTTTATTCTGTAAGAGAAACCAGTAAGGTTCTAAATTTTTCAGATGTTAAGAGAAATTCCCTCTTCCTCCAGATGAACATATTTAATCATTTAATAAACTCAAATACATGTTTACTTTAAAACATAACAATTCTGAAATACTAAATAATTGTGATAATACTATCATTGCATAATGACAAATGATAGCAAAATTTTTAGTGTAAATTATGCTGTGGTGGACTAAGTTCTTTAACTAAGTTGTCAGCAAAACTAAATTTTCCTTACAGAGTGAAAATCCAGGGCAGGATTTTAGGCAGGGGCATTGAAAGTAAAGTCTTATTATGGAACTTGAACCATAGAAGAATTCAAGTTAAATTGTTTTCAGATAACTGTTATGACCTTGGGTCATGAAGATGCTGATTTTCAGTGTGGTTTGAAAATGAGGAGAAATAAATCATAATCAAAATCAATCAAAATTTCTTAAGTTCAGTCAACGTGACATATTTAGGGAGCTGCGTGCAGACATTTTAAAACTGATGAAAATGTACTTGATTGAGGGAATGACAATTTTCCCAAGTTTGTAAGTGGTAGTGGTAGTACACTGGCATGTCAGGGTAAGAATACAAGAAAAATTACACCAATAAACCCTCATTTTTATATTGGTACAAACTCCTATGCTAAGACTTATATTGTCACTTGACATGTCTGTTCTAGTTTATGTTAAAGTAATAACATACTGAAATGCAGTAAGCAGAATGAAAACAACTGCATTTGTCCATCAAAAGAGTTTGAAATGTTTCTCCAATTACACTGATACAACTTTCTCTTGCAGAGAAAATAAATCTTACAGTTGATCTCGAAAGATCGACTGTGACTGGTTGAACATGAATGGTGATTAAAACAGTAGAGAAAATGAGGGTTGCTAGATAGCAAGATAAGAGCAAAATGTTTCCTACTGTGCTGAATACATGAGTTAGCATAAGTGCTGCTTCTTTGTCCAAAGAACTCAGAGCCTCCATAGGTTTTTTTACAGCAGTAAACTTTTAAAATAATCTCCTGAGAGTCAGTTTGTTTCATCTCACTTTAAGTGCATGTTCTCCTACATGGTTTTTTTTTTAAGTAAAATGTAACTTTGATCAGTTTTTTCATGTATATTTATATATATGATATATATCCTTGTATATGTGTATGTACTTGTTTCTTTGTCTTCTAGTTATTTGAAGTGTATTACATTTATAAACATTCCCTCCTGCCTCCTGTTGCACCCCCTTCCCACCCCAACTACGCTATTCTTATTTTATTTTGCACAAGAGACAAATCTGCCCATATTTCTGTTGAAAGTAGGTACCAGACAGCGCTCTTTTGGCATGCAAATTTTAAAAAATTACATTTAAAAAATTCCTCTTTTTTTTGTTTGAAGCAACAAAGGGAACAGTAAAGCTGCTTCCCATAAGCAATGTTCTCTGTGACCACTAAAGGCAGTGTCGTCCAAACAGTTGCAAAGAAACCCAGGACTAGCCTGTTGAGATGCACAGTACAGCAAATTTGACTGCACTCAGAGATGTCACCTCCATGAATCTGTGCAGCCTGTTCTTACAAAGGGATTGGCAATTCTGACATCAGTCTTGAACTATAGCCATGAGCAAGACTATGCCTTTACAAGACTCTCCCTACAGTCTCTAAACTTGCTGATATTTATTGGATTTTCTCACAAAATAGGTGTTATTTATCCACTATTACTATATATGCCACAAAAGGTGTCAAGCCATGTCCTGATCAGGAAGCATGTGGTGAGAGTGAAGCTGCAATATGGTTCATTTCTGATTATATAAAAAATAAAACAGCTTCAAAAAGTTACTTACTCAATTCATGTATTTGTAAGTTCATCTTGTGTTTAAAGTAAAATACCAAAATAAGGAGAGAATCATTTTAAAGACTTTCATAATTTAGTTTTCAAAAAATAATTCTTTTTCTATCTTGTCCTTCAAACATGTCCATCATTTCAGCCAAAATAGTGTAGGGGTGACTCTGAGTATATAATCCCTTTAGGAAAGCTGTTTGGAGTGCACCTTTAAGAGAAGAGAGCTACCGGGGAGGGGCGGGGGGGGTGTCCTGTGACCAATGAGATGCTTCTGTGTATGTGAGGTGAATTGGTTAACCAATAATGTTATGACATGTTAGACATAGGAGGGTATAAAAGGTGTTGATGTTACTAAAAATAAACTCTTCTAAGCCTTCTGATCAAGCCTTCTAATGCCTGCTGTGCCTGAGCTCTTCTGACTGTCATTCACGCTTTCCCCTTGATCAGGTTAAGGGGACCCCAACAAAATAGTTACTGTTTTGTGTGGGCATATTTTTTTGAATTTATCTGCTAAAGCAATTGTAATTAAAAAGACACATTTTAAATAGGAATCAAAATTCTGCAGTAGGTAGCAAATGAAACTGTTTTTTCACGAAAGCTTTAATTTCTTCACCATCTCAGAAAGCCAAGTATAATGGTCCCTACAAGTAGAGGAAGTTTGAATTAAGCATTCCCTTCAGTATTTGTGGGGTCTAGGGCTAGCTAAGAATGGTCATGATGCAGCTGTAGAAACTGGTCCTTAGCAGGTCCTACATGTGTGAATGCTAAGGCTATTGAATGCTTCTCTTAAGAACTCATTGCCTCCTTATGCCTCAGTCACTCCCGTTGTGCCCAGCGTGCTCCCTGCTACGCTCTCTTCACCAGTCTCCCTTCCGTCTCCCACCTCCTCCTTCACAGGAGGAGGGAACTGCACTGGGCAATGTAAGGAAAAAGAAAGAGAAGAAAGCCAAATCGATTACCGTTCTTCATACCAACCTGCCTATCCCATAGATGCAAATGGCAATGGCACATTACTCTACGAACGTTGTACTTTCTTTCACCTTGACCCTTTAGACTTGGATTCTACAAACAATTTTGTGTGTTTGGCTACTTTTTTATGATGGTAATGGGAACAAATGTTTTCAGGTTAGGACTTAAGTACTGCATTACTGCAGATCATTTTTGCATAAATACTACTATATTTTTTTCCAGAAATAACTGTCTTCTACAAGTGTTCCCCTTGCATTCAGCTGTGACCTTGAAAACTGATTAACAAGATTGTACTCTAAGGGATGCAAGGCTTCACATAAAGCAAGTGAAGCATGTACAGGCCCTTGAGGGGTACTTAGAGTATCTCATACACTATAATGGTCATTCCTTTCTCTTTTAATGCTATTAGGTGATTCTGGCTTGTGGCAATCTGTAATACTTTTCTCTTTATTTAATTTTTGTGCTACAGATTTTATGAATTATCTTATTACAACTTCTCTTTTATGTTTTAAATACAAAGTACTCTATTATATGTCTGGTATGCTTAGTGTCATCTTCAGCTACTCAGATATTTTGGTTTATTTTATTCAGTTTGCATTTCATAAACTTTGGCACAGTAGGATGAAAAGTTAAGGAGAGTTAGGATTACCTAAACTTGAAAACAGAGTTGTTCTTGTGAAAAGCATGAGAGTGCTTTGAGTACAGAACTCTAGACTGAAAACCACTCTGTATTCCATTTTAATACAGTAACTTTTAGATGTTGCATCTTAAAAAATAAGTATTGTTTTTATGGCTTTTCACAAAAAAATAGAATACTGCAAAAGTCTGCTTTTTTTCTCAGATATAAATAAGAAAAAAAATCCAAGCAGTGTGCCTGCTTGGTGATGCAGGTACAGGAATTTTCTCCCAGTCAATGTGCTGCCTCTACATAAGTCAAGAAGCACTTTAATAGGCTTCCACTCAGTATGAGATGCTCAGATTGGCCTACATGAGCAACAAAATATGAGACTTTCTGCTATTGTCCTCTGAAAGGGCCTCAAGGCGTTCCTTAGTAATTTATTGTTTCTGAATTTAGATGTTCCATTATGGCTCTGTCAAAATCAGTGTCTTCAATTTACAGGAGTGCCTATGTTAAAAAAAAAAAAAACAGAGAACCTGCCCTTTATATTATTGGAATTTTTAAGTCATATTTTAAGATCATCCTTCCAACATTTAACTTAAATTATTATTTCATTATTTTTAAGCAGGCAAGTAAATTAGTTGTCATTATTGGTGTCACTGGCAATCAAAAAAATTACTGTTGTTATTGGCAGTGAAAAAATATTTGTAGAGAGCAATTGTGTCAGAGCTCTTTATTCATTGCTAAGATATCTCATACAAAATTAGAAAGTTACTGTCTCTAGAATGATTTTTTTTTTAATGGAAACTGATATCTGAAATCAAATTATCTGATGCAGATTCTTTCATATTTTCTAGATGTTGGTATTAGCCTTGATTTTTTTAAAAAAATTTTTATGGGCAAGAAAGCCTCTAAAGCTAGAATGGATTATACTGGGTATATACATACAATTTTAATTTTTTTTCATTATTAACCTCAGGATGAAAGGTCAAAATTTAGATGGGATTTTTCAGGGTTTCTTTGGAATCTTGCAAAACATTATGAACCCTTTGAAACAGTTTTGTAGATCACCACAATATTAAATGGATCACAGAACACAGAAAAAAATATTAACCTTAACACTGGCAATGTGATACTGTTCCTATCAGGGTCATTGACAAATTTCCCCTGATACTTTAGCAGTTCAAGATCCTTGCTGTGTCTGTGATCCACTCACAATATACCTGAACATCTCCAAGCATTGCTAACGTTTTTAAAAGCCTTGCATACTTAAATTTGTCAGTGAAGGACATGTTAGTATCCTCTAAGAGATATTTATCTTTTATTAAAGTGTATAATAATTATTTTTTTTTTTTAAAATTAGATCATGGTTTATTCTTTCCCTTGCTGCCTTTGTGATTGCTTAGGTAAAAGTAACCACACTTTCATTTTAGATTTCCATTCACAAAAAGTACTGACAGAACTGAAACTATTCAATAGTTTTTAATAAGTTAATATCAACGTCCTTACCAAGGTCCCACAAGTCAGCAGCTGGAGCAGTGTATATGTTTTAAACCTGTTGTCTCTGTGCTATCTGTTGCACATCTGGAGTGTGTCTGGAACATTTATTGAGCATTACTTCATGAAGCGTGGACCATTTGGAAATGAAAGTGTCTAGAATAAGAAAGTATTAAGGATCTGAGAGGTAGGACTTGCAACTGAATTACTGTGTCTGCTGTTTTCTTTATATTATAAAGTGAAAAGTTGAATGGGAAGATTTAAATAAGTGTGAATTTATAATTGTTAGTCTTAGGCCACAACTTTATTATGCAAACTGTATGTAGTTTGATAAATATTTTGTTGGTATTGAGAAATGTTATTCACTTATTTCAGGAACACAGTACAAATAGTAAAAAAACCCAAACCTTTAAGACCACTATGATCACCTGAAAAAGTTTATTCTGTAAAGTAAATGGAGTTATATCATACAAAGTAGCCAAATATGGATTGTGTATCTAGAAATCCTGGAGGGCATACAGGTGCAGACTGGAGCACCTGCTTAGCTCTCCTTGAGTAGTGTATGCTCTTAATTTTCTGTGGGAGTTGATGGGAGTTTGTCATCTCTGGACTTAAGGCACTCTTCTAGAAATTTCACTCACTTCTTACACATTATTTAGGCATATAAATGTATATATTCAAATTCCCCTTAAATACTTAGTGCAAGTGTTAGAGGTGATCTATGGATAGTACTTGTTCTACTGTCTGCTTTATTGAATGATTGATATTTTCCTATCCTTAATGATACAAATTTTCAGTCATAGCCCAGAGAAACTCTGCTAAGTGTCTCACTTTTTTTTTTTTTTGCACTTTCACCTGTCCAAACAGAACAGAAGAAGGGCAAGACTCAAAAAAGTAGGGAGTAATTTTAATTGGATCATGTTCAAGTATCAGTACGTATTTCAAAAAAAATTTTGGTTATGAATTCATAGAAACTAATCCAAAACATTAATAGCTTCCATATAGCTGTATTCAGTTGTCTCATTTATCAGACAAATAACTATTTTAACTTGTTTTGGATTTAAGACCTCATTTCCTTCAATGATAAAGAAATACTATTTGAAAGTATGTAATTTGCTACATGCAAAAAGTAGTACATTTATTTTTATTTAGTGGCATTGGCAAGCTGTGGAAACCTTGTTTTGAAATTAATTCATTAACTAGAGTCCTGTAAATTATTGTACCTTTGACTTTCTAACTCTTTAAATTTGTATTTGAATTATGTTTTGGTTAATGAAACACCATATCAGGAAGTTTTAGCAGTTAAAAATAAAATAGAATTTAAAGCACTCTACACATCTCTCTCAATCTTGATGCCAGTCTTTGTGTCTTTTAAGTCAAATTTGTATTACAGAAACAGAGATGTAACATATTATTTTAATAAATCATTAGACTAGCAGAGGGCATTAAAAGAGTTTTTGTGTGAGTGGTAAAATGAAAACAGAAGGCAAAGCTGAATAGTAGCTGGTCCTAAACATATGTAATGTGCCAAGGTATAGAAAGTATAAAATGTAGGACTCCCCCCATCCCTGCTTTTGTGTTCCTCATTAAAAAGCCCAAGTACCAAAAAACAAAGACATTTTTATTGGTTATTGGTCTGTCAAATATAAGATATTCTGAATTTTCCACAGCTAGAAAGAATGGGGAGAATATTAGTATGTTAGAAGTGCTGTCCACCTCTGAGAGGTGTTAGGTCTGTGTGCCACTGGGGCAGTGTGGCCCCTTGGGAAATTCTGCTCTGGGTGTAGTGCATTTTCCTGTCCTGGGAAAAAGAGCAGAAGTTGAATCTACTGAGAAATCATTTTCTTTTTCTCTGATGTCTTTCACTTAATAAAATGTGTTGCCTTTGACAACAGGAAATAAAGTATTTCTATGGAGATGTCCTTACAATATTGATAGGGTCTCTATGGTGGTTTGAATTTTTAGAAGCAAATTCTGACCTCATCCCAGTAAACAGTTAAACCTGTGTTTAGCTTATTTCTTCTGAATATTATCATCAAAACCAACAGGTTACAAATTCAGGTGTATGTGCTTTGCTCAGTCGGGGCCTAGACTCATCCAGTCTACTGCATTTTCTGAATGATATCCTCACATCCAAGATGTAGTCATGGGATGTCTTTAATGAGTCTGTCAGTGTGAGGTGGGATTTATAATGCTTTCCATCACAGGAGGCAGATCTAATAGTGATTATTCAGGTTTTTTTGGTTTTATTTTTATGAGAAAAAGAGCGCAGTAAAGAGAATGAGTATCATTGGAGAGAGTTCTTTCCTCAACCATTTGCCATCTTTTCTGATTATCTGTGCTAATCTGTATGCATACAAAAAGATGTATTTGATGTGATTTATTATTCACTAGGTGCATTGTAACGACCCCCTGTTTTCAGAGAGGTATTTATCGCTTTGATCATACCATCTCAGAGCTTCCTGTTTTCTAGAAAGTGCATTATGCATATTTGCAATTCAGATGGTATTTATCAAAGGGTTAAAGTATCAACACTAGTACTGAAACATGTTAAAATATTTCTGATAAAAATTATGCTTTTTCTCAGCATGGTGGGAAATATTTTTGGCGTTTCAAAATGTGTTATAGAAAAGTGAACATTCCTTCAGATTCAAGTTGCTGATCAAGAAATAAGGTACTGTTACTCTCTGTTCATGTTCCTTTCCTTTTTTTCTGTTTGTTTGTTCTTTTCTAAATATATGAATATTTCTTCTTTTTCAACAGGCTTCATAAGATTGCATTAAGCTCCTAAGGAAGCCAGGCTAATATTTTTTGAGTTCTTTTTTTCCCTTGTCCCTGTCCTTATCCCTCTTCTGTTTATTAGATTCCGCAAAACAATTTTTTTTTAATCGAAAAGAAGAAAAAAAAAACAGAGAAAGAAGGCTTTACATTAGATCTGTCAAGAATGTTCAGGAGGGCATTTTTTATACCAGCAAATGTTTCCTGAAAACAAGGAAAAAACTTTTGAGACAATATTAATATAGGGAAAGCAGAGAGCAGTTCTTTGATGAAAGCTTTCTTGTGCACAATGTACATAGACACGCACAGAGTGTTGGGTTCTTACAAATTTATAACACTACTTAATTATCATATCCAATTGGGACACCCTACCCAAGAACATTTTGCCCCTGGGAGCACCCTCAGAACTGCCCCATTGGAGAAAGCCAAGAGTTCTGGGCCTCCTATCTTGTTTTACCTTGTTATTCCAGTCCAGATGTGTGTGTCCCAAACATGGTGTCCTTGCTGCTGTCTTGTAGCTGAAAAGACAGTTAAAATTCTGGAATGTGGCACAGACCATGAGAAACTGTTAGAAACTGTAAAAAACTGCTAACTGCTACCTTGAGTGTGAGAAACTATACAGATATAGGAAATTCTATAAATATATAAAAATCTTAAGGCATCACAAGCATTGTTATTTCATTTTTCAATTTAAAGGGAAATTCTAATTGATTTATATGTGCAGTAAGCAGTCATGTAGTTGAATTGTACTATTAGAATATGTTTTAAAAATTCATATGAAGCAGATTGGGTAGTATTGTATTGCTGTCAGTTTTAAGTACCAATGTCAAGTAGTGGGTTTTTTCATTTGGGCAGAGTATTCCATTAAAATGGCAATCTCAAAGCAGAAGTTTCCACTTAGCCTTTACTGACATCTGTCTTATACTTTACTATATGCATGAGTGAAAAACATTCCACAGGTAAAAAGATCTATTTTCAGTGAGCTTTTTAAACATTCAGTTGCATTTTAAACATTGCATTTCAGTTTTATTTTATTTTAGCTTGGCTTTTCTTACTGTGCATATAATCAGATGCTAATGGAAGATTGACTCCAAAGCAGTGAGTACTCAAGTTCTACTATAGGATGTTATTTACACATATGCTTGACTTTGAACATGTGGGTAGTGGCTAAATATACCAGCTAATTTCCATTAGCTTTTTTTTCAGTTGCCCCTTACAAGTTTTTTCTTCTCTACTGGCTTTGTCAAGTTTAGGTCAGAATATCTAAGTTCTGAGATCCAGGAACAAGGGTACACAAATAGAGAAGGAGTCACTTGCGAAATCTTAGTGGGAGTAACTGTTAGTCTCCAGGTGCATGAATTTCAGGAACTGAGGCAACTGAATATTTACTTTGTTAGTGGGAATAAAGAAGCTTAAAATAAAAAAAAAAAAAAAAAGACTGGTTTAGAAATTAAAGATTGGAACATTCTTTCCCTGGGTGTTTGGTGTTGGTTGGTTGAATAGTGGTTTTATTTTTGGTTTTGTTCCTTTTTTAAAAAACTAACTTTTGGTCTCCACACGCTGTCATGTTTCTTTGATGTTTATTGATGTTTATACCTTCTTTTCTACTTTCATGACAGTATACTTTTCTTAAATTTAATTCATGTGGTGTAACAGTGCCAGTTAGTGTACAGGAAGCATGAAGTCAATGATTTGTAGTAAAAAATGGTCATTTAACTAACAGCAGAAACCAGAAAAGTAACAACTAGGTCTTGGTTCAGTTGCCTGAAAGTTAAATATTCTGTAAGTGTTGACACACACTCCACTTTGTGTCTTGGATATTTGAAAGACTGCCTGTGTAACTGACATTCTAATAGCTGCCTGTGCAAAGTAAAATAAATAAATGAAGACTTTGCAAATTAAGACCTATGCTAACTTTTCATTTGAATATTCAGTGCTTGTCAGAAAAAAAAAAATAAAATAGTAAAACCAACTAAAGGTAAAAAAAAAAAAGTATTTTCAATAGTGCTGGAAAGTGCAAATGTCTGGAACCACTGCCCTGTGTGAGGTTTCTTCAGATAGCGTGATACCTCATGTTAAAACTCTGTCATTCAGTGATTATGTGTTGAATGCTGTGAGATGGAATGAGCAGTTGTAGTGTTTTGTACAGCTTGTCATGTACCGTGGCTTGACTCTGACACTCGAAATATCCCAAACTTTTCATTTGGGAATGTAATACTATCTGGTTTGAGCCTAATGATTCCATCTGCTTCCCTCATGTGCTGAAAGAAATGTTGGAAGCTTTGCTTGCTTGCCTTCTTCCAGGTTTGACTTGCAACACAGCAGAGGAAGTCTATATTTCCTTGCACAGAAACAGCTTCTTGTTTTTAGAAGGGTTTGTTGGTGTAAGTGGAACTAGAGAAATTTGTATAAATGGTTGCAGTCATTATACCTTTTTTTTTTTAAAATTACACAACCTTGTTCTTTTGCTCAGCTAGTGAGGCTAAGCATAGAATTGGCATGACTTCACTGAATCAGCTCACATAGTGGCTTGATGTTTGCAAATTGCTGTTGGAAAAGGGAAGCAACCAGCACAAGCTGTTGCCCAGTCAACAGTGTGGTGTATGTTCAGGTTCCAGAAAAATTGTTTTTCAAATAAGAGTTATCACTATTACAATTACTTCATAGAGAAAATGAATATCTGGTCAGAAATTGTTAAATCAAACAAAGCATCCATGGAGCAGGTTACAAATAAGTATTTTTCTTCCTGGCTTTAGAAGATATAAAGGATCTCTCCCCAGCATGAGACTAGGAATTAAACATCAAATTCAGGTAAGAATATTAGCTGCTGCCTTGGGTAGGGTTTGGATTCTAGGTCTGAGACTTAGGGCAGAGAGCTTGCATAATTTTGGGGGGGCATTTGTTTCCTTTTTTTTTTTTCTTTCTTGTAAACAGAGATTGATCCATTCTGTATTTTGATATGTGTTTAAAAAGTATTCAGAGAATATTTGTGTGAATAGTAGTTACAATTTCAGACAAGGAGATTAAAAATCCCAAACAATCAAGACCATCATCCTTGTGCAGTCCAAGACAAAGGATTTTAAATACTGTAGAAAGAGTTTTTTTCAGCTATGTTTTTGTACCTAATTGACAGATTATGGATCCAATGTTGGGCACCCTAAAAAAAATACATTTGTTACTCAGTTATGAAATCGATATTGAACTCACATCAATAGTCAAAATCCAATATCTCTGGTAGTAAGATGGTACAATGCCAGTATCTAATAAATAAATTTATTTGATTGGTTGAGCAAGTAAAAAAAAAAGAATTTAAAAAAATAAATAATTCATATTTAGGTAGTTTAAAATTTGGAGGGGCAATTGACTTATGTGACCTCAGGCTTTGTGGAGGAATGGTTAATTGTGATGAGACATGTAAATGTGTATCTATTGCTCTGCAGGCCTTTAAGTTGTGCTGGCATACTTGTGCTATGGCTATGGAGTTAAGTCTGCTGGGAACTCAGCACAGAAATTTACCTATCACGTATTTGTATGACTGTATTTTACTGTGGAAAGTAGAAAGCCTAATGCCTAATTTGTGAATCATTTAGACTTCATATCACCTTTGAACTTCAAAACTGCAGCATTTCCTGCGTGTCAGTAGTGTGTAAGTATTTTATTAGCCTTTTATATCAATGCCACCTTTGAAAATGTGATTCGAGTCAATGATTGTTGATATTCTCATAGATGCTCCTTGAACAGCATTATTTTTTTTTCCCTTTTCCATGCTTCAGGAAATTTACTAGTGATTTCTGCATAGAGTGGTACAATTAATACTGAAAAAAATGCTTTTCAAGAATTAGACTGATTATATGAGGTGGCAGACAAAATCTTGTTATCTTTGAAGTCAACCAGTGTTGCTGTCATGTGCTGATTGAATGCTCTAGTCACCACCAGCAGGTTTGCTCAGGATTTCTTCTCACACAGCTAGTGCAGAAACAAAGGAGTTGGCATGGGTTGAGGTATCAAACATTGCCCTTCAATGAGTCTGTTTTAGATTTAGAACAATTTTAAATGAAACTTCCATAGTTTCTCCTCTTCAGAAGTAACTACATATTCTGACCTTGGCCTTCAGTTTTATCATGTATGCAACTTGCAGAGAATAAGTCATATCTATAAATGCAGTTTTGATATATAAGCTTCCAAAGACATCACTGCATTTGCGGTGGCAGAAAGCTGTGCCACCAACCATGTTCTAAGACACCTCCAAGGAAACCTTTATGGAGGACACTCTGATCAGATTAAAATAGTATCAGAAGTACTTCATTTCCCCCTAATTAACATATCTTTTCCACCTGTTTATATTTAATTCTGTTAAAATGTAGAGTTCTAGTAATCCCCCTAATGCTTTTTTCCTTTTTTTGAAGTGAATGGTTTAAAGGAGGTTATTAACCAAGAAGAGCCAGCAGAATAATGGTTGCCTGTTTTGGGAACCATAGTATTGTCTTTGTCATGGTGGTGTTATATTCTTTCAATGGAACATTTCAGACCTTCAGACGAGTTTTGCTTCAAGTAATATCTTCCTTATCCTGCTTTGCTGTTATCAAATTCTTGATGCTTCCTTGCATATATATATGGTTATACTTAAGTGTGTTGGCCCTGTCTCTACCAAGTACTTACCTCTCCAACTCATTCTACCTTGAGTGTCCTGCCTTAGTTTCTTCTTAGCATGCAAGTTTTTCCTTTATTAAAAGTGCCCCAGAACTCTAATGTATTTGTATTTGATTGGCAACCTTCATTTTTGTTTGTTTGGTTTAAAAAAAAATGCAATTAGAAAGTTTTATGGAGTAAGATATTTTATGTGATGTTTTTATGAGTATAGCTTTATTGTCATGATTTTAAATGGCAATGACATGAATTTTCCGTGCTGGGTGAGTTATTAACAACTTCTCAACTCCTGCCTTCAGATTAATCTTTTTTTGTTTTATGTTATTCTGTTTTTCTAAACCTCTTTTAATGATGCCTTCTAGGTAAAGAGATAATTTCATGAGAACTTCTGAAACAGAGCTTTTTGGCTGAAGCTTTGCTTGCTTTGTGACCTACATGTAGATTTTGACAATCAAGGATGTTTCATGCCTGTTGAAATACTTTTGCCTTTCAAGAGAGTTAAATAAATAATTCACAAAGCATAATTTAACGAAATACCCAAACACAGATATATTTATCTTGCTATGTAAAGGCTTATTAAATTAAATGCCTAATAATTGGTTCAACTATAAAGCTGAAATTCTCGTAGCTCTGGGATGCTGCTAAGTTGACAAGGTGCACCAAGAAAGTAGGAGACTTATCTCCGGTAACCATTTCTGTACTTCTTTACATTTTATCTGGACAGATCATTCTAGTGACCAGAATCACGGCCAGGTTGGTGCCAATTACAGAATTGTACTGCTTGCTTTGGGCCATTTTTGTATCCCAAACTTGACCTTTTCATAATGTCACATATAACAGGTGCTCAGAAAAGGACAAAAACAAAAAACAACCAACCAACCAAACTGATAAGCTTATCAAGGTTACCTTTCCAGTGTAAGATTGTTCTATAAGAAAGCCCTTGAGGTTTTGTCCAGACTAAATGACTTTTGATAACAGGACTTGTAGAATATCCTATTGAAGTTTGTATCCTACATCTTCGTGGGTTTTACCTTGAGATGATTTTTTCATTTTTTACACTAAATTTGCTGGTACTCCATTTTACTTAACTGTTTTTTAATTATTGTATACACTTTTTTAATATATATATGTACTTTAAAACTTCAGCATTCAAAACCCACTCTGATCTGCTTTCTGCTCAGTACTTCATGTTACTCTCTCATATTAGGCATGGAACAGATGTCAAGTCCATCACTGAACATGATGGTATTTTATTCTGATTTCACCAAGTATTGGGGAAAAAAGTGGACTTCAATGTGTTTTATGGGCTGTATATGTCCAAGGTAGAAAAACCCTGGGTGGAAAGGGAAATCAAAACAATATATGATTTAAATGCTTCCAAATATCAGTTGCCTGCAGAAGGATGTATTTTGTAGTTGATGATTGTCAGCCCCAAAACAATAGGAATGCTTTTTAACCTATAATTTTCTATCATTTATATATCTCATTTACCTTTTCTGGGCTGGATTGACTTTTTTTTTTAATTATCATACTAGACTTAGTTTCTCTATTTATTTGTTCTTTTGTTTCTCTGCTTTTTATGTGAGCTTATATTGTTTGAATTGATTGGAACTGAAAGTATAATGCTTTGAATCTAGAATTGAATGCTAGCTGTGATTTATTTACTGCTTGTAGTTCTATTTACCCTGAGCGGATGAAAATTATTTCCATATGAATCTCCTTTTGCATGTAGCATTTGGATTCTTGACCAGGTGCTAGGTAAGAACTTTTGACACAAAATTTGTTCAAATTTCATTTGTTAGATCCACAAAAATAAGTTACTTTTCTCCAATAAATGTCTTCTTGGAGATTGTGCAGTCTGGCTTCTACTCACTTTTTGATATTCACCATGTCTTTTTACTTTTTTTTTCCATCTCTGACAGATTTCTTCTGCCCTGTGTTCATTTGAAATTCATTACAGCGACTGACCATTCATTTGAAAAATTAACTTACTGACAAATTTAATATTACCATATGTCCTATTTGAACTGAACTGAGTTCTCCTCTTTACTGCTTCTAGGTTTCTACAAGAATCTGTTTCTCAAAAAAACTGATACTTCTAAGTGTAGCATAGCAAGTCTGAAGACTCAGTTCTATGACAATTTTGAAATAGAAGTGCAGCTAAAAGAGGTAGCCTAATTTTATGCATGACCAGTGAATGGCAGGAGATTTCTCCTCTCTGTGATTCTGTGTGAAAGTAATATGCACAGTGAAAGTAGGGAACAAAATGTAAGTTGAATTACGAGGGATATAATTATCTGTATTGCTTTGGGTGGATAATCTCACCTATAAGACCATATCAGAATCTCTATTTAAAGCATGAGCTAGTAAGACAATGAAAATGAAAGCTTTGCCATGGCCTGAACAAACCTTTTCCTGCATATTTATAAGGAATAAACAATAGTTCTTTTTCAGCCTTTTCAGTTTTAATGTTACAAAATTAAAATGCAAAGGACTTCTTAAACATTGTAATTTTGCAAGTGATTGAGCTGAATATGTGTGCTTTTACTTTAGTAGACAGTCGGTAACTGAATAAACAGGGAGACAAAGCTACCATGTATATCTTTGTTTCTATTTACATTTTTTTCTCATTTTGCATCCCATAGTAGTACCTATATATTTCCAGCCTACAAACAGAAGGCTTGGCTTTGTTTTGTTTTGTTCCACCCTTAATGTATATTTAGAAATCAGCAGCCAGGAGAGTTAATTTCTAACCATTCAAAATTTGGACTCAAACAATACTAGTAGCCCCCCAAAATGTTACCACTGTCATCTGTATTTTGGAAGTCAAGTGCCTTACTTCCTTCAGTGACTGATTTCTAGGTAAGCCATTGTTAGGCTTTTTTTATTAAAAAAAAAATCTTATTTTGGTTTTTGGCTTAGATTATTGTAAGGGATGCATTCTTCTTATTGTTCTTTTCCTTAATGCTTTTCAGATGTGTGTTCTCCCAGAAACTTAATCACACTTCATTGTTATCAGTCTGTGAAGTGTTATGATCCCATTAAGTGCAATAAGTCAGTGTCACTGACTCAGGAACTTTGCTGCTGCTGATAGTGTCTGAAGGAAGATAATTTTTGTGTTACTCTGTATGATGTTGGGCATGTGCATATGTGCATCCTGTAAACACAGCAGTAAGAGTTTCAACATGAGGAAAAATGTTTCAGTTTCTCACTAAGGACCTGATTATTCAGATGTGAAGAGACTTTCCATGCCTTTTGAAGTATTTTCTGGTTACACCCAGGATACAGAGGTTCTTCAGATCCAAAAGTCCATATGAGTTGGTTCTTTAAAAAAGACACAACTCCCTAATCTGCAGTTATGTTTCCAGACTTTGTCCTTCCTTTAGAATCCTGCTTGCTGTGAGGGATTGTATCCATACTGCAAATGTTGTATTACAGGAATTTCAGTTTATGCTCACAATCCTTTGTTCCATGTTGTTTGGTCTCATACTTTCTATCGTCTGTAGACTAACATAGAATATATGTTTTTGAAAACTATAGCAGTAGCAGAAGCTCAGATATTCTTTATGTAAACAAACTAGTGGCAGATAAAAATGATGTCTCTGTTTAAAAGATAATGTAGTTAACATGAAATTGAGAAATTTTTGGACACTGTGCGACTATCTGCTTTTTGCACAGGTGTTTCAGCAGCAGAAGGCATAGGATTGTGACTACTTGTTTGCTGAGGCAAAAGCAGGTTTAAACAACTAGTACTATGGTGCTACAGGCAACAGTGTTATCAGCTAGACCGTCTAATTTTTCTATAGGTAGAAACATTCTTAAAATAAAGTTGTGTATATTTGGGGAAGTGTTGAAAATATCCTTCTCTGAAGAAGTAATTTCCTCTTCTGATTTTTTTATGAACACCTTGCAAATCAGTGTAAGGCACATTTCACACTTGATATGAACAGTCATCCATCTCCGTTCATAGCAGGGGTTCTCATAGACAGGCAAGGCAAGTCAGCTTGCCTCATCCTTTCTCAAAAATGAGTGGCTGGTTTTGAGAATGAACATTCTGAAGGGTGCCTAAATACCATTTTCTTTATATTAGTAAAATATTGAGGAAATATTTGAATATGCAGAATTAGGATCACTTGCACTGTGTATGAAAGATGTGGCCTTGTGGGACAACTTGCCTTTGTCAGACAAAGCACAGGAGGAGAGACAGTGCCAATGAAGTTGCTTTTTCTTTGCCTTGCTCTTCCAATAGGAAGAACAAAGTGGGGAGGCAATAGGCCCTATGTGCCAAAACCATAAGCATCAGTAGATTGATTAAACCTCCTCTCCCTGCACCCATTTATGCATCTTTTTCAAAAGTCTCTAAGACTAGAAGCAAGCACCCAAAAACAAACACCACCCCCCCCCAAAAAAAAAACCCAACCAACCAACCAACAACACAAACCCACAAACAAACAAAACACCGCA
>JAWWLZ010000118.1:32781038-32795710 GCA_035041345.1 Poliocrania exsul
CTTGAGCCCGTGCCCCCTTGTCCTATTGCTGAGTGCCTGGGAGAAGAGACCAACCCCCACCTGGTTGGAACTAAGTTAAGAGATGGCAAAGGAAACAATTGACTTTTTAAGCTTAATGAACTCAGAAGTTTATTTGCTCAGCAGTGTGGGAGTTTGCTGGGGGTTTTGTGAGATATCTTGTAGCACAGTGATCTGTTTCATTAGGAGTTGGGGAGTTGAAGCTGCATGTGAGGCTTTAGGCTGATGAGGTCTGTGCTTGACACAGAGGTTTTATACAATATACTGCTGAGCTAGTACAGCTGTACGTGGCACACAGCATCCTCTACAGGTATAGGCTAATGTGTACTATGGTAGAATTACAAACTACAAAGCCATGATGTCTGAGTTTGTTTCTGACTTAGTTGCATGTGGAGGGATGTATGCAATAATTGTTTCTTTCCTTAATCAGGAAGATCAATGTAATGCTCATTTCCAGTTTTGTACCTTTTTACGATTGCCTTTTTCATAGCTATTATTTTGTGTGTGAGAGACATTTAGGTCAAAATAGAAGCCCTCTCACCCATATAAAAATCTTTCAAATAACGTTTGCTGTAGTCAGTAAGTGTTGATAGGTCTGCATTTTCCTGACCTTGCAGATGGCAGAAATCTGCTGTGATACCAGATGTCAGACTAAAATAAGAAATAGAGAGACACATTATTAGAACACAAATTGACTCTTTTTTACTGCTAAAATTTAAAATATATTACACAGATTTGTCTCTGAGATTCCAGAGTGCATATTAGGATATTAAATTGTAAGATTTTCAGGCTTCAAAGTGTTGTATTTTACATGTACTTAAAATCCTGTTTGTGCTCTAATCCTGAAGGGTTGAGGAAATTGTTTAAGAGAATAAAATAGCAGTGCTAGAACTTACACAGTGTCACCTGGTTCTTCATTAATGGGTGATGTTCTGGTTACTTCTTTTACAAACTAAGTAGATGCTGAAGAGACATATTTTCCCTTCAGCTCATACGTGCTCGTTGTGCTTCTTGAATCTTCACAAGTAGCTTCAAACTGTAATAATGTGAAAGCTGCAAATAAGTTTTGGTAATTTTAATCCTTTGGAAAAGGAGGACCACGCTCTGACTTTTTAAAATGTAAATTACATTTGCTAAGTATTCTTGATTCATATTGATCTCTAGAAAATTTAAATTAAAAAAAAAAAGCAAACATCTGTGTTTATTCATAATTTATTCTTTCTCCAGCACATCACAAACAAGCTTACACGAAATCAAATTTTATGCCTTCTTTGCTGCAACCTAACCATACTAGACTCCCTTGCAGTGCAATTAATATGCTTAGTTTAGTACAACAGTATGAATATTTCTTTATTTGGAAACCCTTTCCTTTGGATATATCACTGAAAACATGAGAGTTAGGAGAACTGCATTAGAGTTATCCTACCAAGGAAAAGCAGATATATATGGCCACTGCTAATATCACATCCTCTATTACTAAAATTCTTAACATTTGTAGAGGAATCCATCTGATTCTCCATTTTGCTAGACTAAAAAAATCCAACAAAGACACTTTACAGAATGAAGCCTAAATGTGCTCTGTATCCCAAGACCCAAAAAGTTTGACGTTTTAATGCATATCCAACTTAAATCCTTTTCCATGTTTTACTCTGAATTATGTTTATTAACTGCAAAGTCAGTCATTTTTGTTTCTGTACTTTGAGGCCAGTTTATCAAAATTCCTAAATAGTCTTTGCTTTCCTCTCTGTTACTGTTCATTTCTTGATGTGATTTCACTCTAATTAAATCATGGTGTAAAACATACATTTTTCTCATATGCAAACAGACTATGTGTGTGTTTGTGAGCAACTGTACATGCATGTGCACATCTGTGCAGGTGTACATACTTGCATATACCTAAGCATGTTTATGCTTATGGATGAAATTCTGTAATAGGGAAATAAAAATTTAAACTGGGTGCATTTGTTCATCTTTGATCTTCTTTTGTTTTTAATCACACACTAATGATGGTTCAGATTTTTTTTACTGTCAGATTTATTTCAAATCTCTGAATTAATTGACAGATTACTTTGGTTTTTAATGGAAATAACAGTGCATTTGCCCTTTACGATAGGAAGGTTAAGGCAGTGTATAAGAGTACAACAAATATGATACATGATCGAAGGTTACAGCAGCCAAGAGTAGACGAGGTGTCCATGGAACACTAAAAGATTAAAAGAGGGTAAAAGGATAAGGAAGACCAGCTGGCTGTGTAACATATTACTGTTCAGAGTGCATTACTGCTAAATTGAAAAACGGGTTCAAACTGCAGGTTTCCAGGATGCTGCAGAGTGAATTGCATACCAAATGTGGTTACTTCAGCCTGGGTGAAGAGTAAGGGAACATGAACTATTGAATGTTATTGGCACTGTTAGCTGTGGTTTACTCTTTCTCTGGGGCATAGGTTAAGGACAGGGACAAAGCACAAAAATCGAGAAAGGAAGTAGATAAATACAAGTAGATTTTGGAGACACTGTAGTCTGTTGTCAGTAGCGAAGTAGGAATGATATCTCCTTTCCTTTCTTCAAAATTATTTATTTTATATGCATGCTATTCAAATAAAACTGAGCCTTTTACGAGGTTTTTCTGACATATACTGAGGAAGGGTGATTTTTATCAGTCTGAAAATAGAGATCTGTTACTTTACCCCCTCTATCACAAATGTCTGTGTAACCTAGAACCCATCTGTGGCCCACTGCCACAGGGTTATAAACAATGTCAACAAGGAGAGGTAAGAAAAAGATGATGCCTAAATTGCCAATCTAAATCTAGGAAAACTTGCATTCATGTTCCCTTTCTGATACAGACTTCCTTTGTGACACGCAGCAAATGTCCTTGTCTCATCTAAAGTGGGGGCCCCATAGGCAGAATAGTACTGACAGTCTTTTATGAATGTAGGTGCCGTACATTGTGAGATGATATTTCTGATAAAATTTAGGGCTAGGTAAGAATGTGTGCTATATTTTCTCTGCTTTTATAAGTAACAAATCAGTAGACAAAATAGTTTTAAAAAATCCAAAACAACTGTCAACTGGAAATGGTTTGAAAAAGTCTCCTTTTTAACTGAAATGTCGGCCAGTGTTCCCACACACCTGGCAAAAGCAAGACATCATTCTCAAAATGGGATTTTTTCCTTCCCCCACCGCCACCCCCCAACCTCCACACATATCCGTTGAATAGAATTGAAAAAAAAGTTAGTTTGAAATCAAATGAGCAATTTTTTTTACCATACCAAAATGGTTGGTATTCACATGAGGGTCTGCACGAAGGCAAGTGAATTCTTTTGCAGAGAAGAGTAAGATTGTATTCTTATGTGGACAGTTAGCACTTATTTTATTTTCTCTAAGGTAATATATAACTTAGAGTGCAAGATATCAGTGAGTATGGTTTGTAAAAATGTATTTTAAAAGAATTCTCTCCTCTTTTTATTTTTTGTGCTTTGTTGTAAATTGGCTTTCCACTCTTCTTGTGATTAGATCAGACTTTGTTGGGGAAAACCATCCATCCATACTTTCTGGAATAACAATTTTGAAGTCATTTCCCCAAAAAGTGTCTTTACTATCTGTGTCTGTTATATTTTGTGTGTTGCAACCAAACATCTGTTCAGCTTCTTCAGCAGCAATGTGCAAAGAGCAGATTGAGTTTCATTATTTACACCTCGTATCAAGCAAGACTCAGAGAGAGAGAGATCTTTTCTGGCTTTGTTTTCAAGAAAGGCTCCAGTCATGTACAGAAAATGAAATGGATAATGGATTAGGAAGGGAATTTTTTAATAAGTTCATTCCATTCACCTGTTTACTTTCTGCAATGCTTTAATCCTGTGAATTTTTTCACTGAAACAATTGTAATCATGTCTATAATATATATACAGGAAAATTTTAGAGCCATTATTTGGAGACAATTGTGAATTGCAGAAATGATTATGATCAAGATCATCAGTTGGGGAAAAAATAATCAAAGTGCAATTTTATTAAAGACATCTCATTACTGTGGTAGTATGTAGTAACAAAACAGTGTAGCTTTAATAGTGGAGGATATAATGACTTTCATGACTACTATATAGTTTTCTAAAAGCAGGGAATAAAAATAATGAATACTGCACGAGGCAAAAATAGTTTGTCTTCTGTTTGGTAAAAAAATCAGATTGTGTGTTAATGTAATTTTAATGTATTAATTGACTTCCAAAAGATCTGTCAGGGACTGAAAAAAGAAAAAATCTTTAAAGCTAATGTTCCAGAAGACAAAATATTTTAAAATTAAACATAACATTTTTAAATTGCAGTACTAAATATTAAACTACCCTTTAACAGATCTATAAAAATAATTAGATTACTGGTAATATCTATTTAGCCTACAGACGTATTGTACAATATTCTTAGTGCCAGCACTGTGAACCCTTTAAAACTGAAGAGAAATTCTAGTAGTGCTCCATGAAATTTTATCTGTTTACTGAAGCAGCAACTTACTAGGGTAAATAAACTGGCATTAATATGAAAGGCTGATTTTGCAACCTAAATTAAAAAGTAGAGATCTGTATTATAGATCTTTTTCTTCAATGATATTAGTGTATTATTACTGTTTAAGCACTAGAAAAAATTGTTTTTATATTAGTCTGCCTTGCAAAGTATTTATACCTTTTATATATAATTGTAGTTCTTACAGCTAAGGATGCATTACAGCCATGACAGTCTGGCACAAGTGGCAATGTGATATCTTGAATCTGGTATTTGAATGCAGGGTGCTGCACCAAAGAGATGCATTGCTACTAGAAGATAAGCTTAGGGTACCATAAAGAGAAAGGGCAGTCGAGACTTTCCAGACCTTTCCTTTACCAGAAGTCCTTAGTGTTTCTTTCAGTCTGCGTGGGAAGATCTTTTCTGGCATCGTGATGTCTGATCTCGTTTTTGCCACTTCTGAGATTGTTTTTATGCCTATTTTTTTAGACTGTACACACTGAATGATGGGAGATAGGTGGGAGTAAAGAGCAACTGGCAATGCATCCTGGTCCCTTTGCGCCTCGCTCTTTTAACACAAATAAACTGTCTTTCAATATATATAAAAAAAGGGGGGGAGAGAAGTGACTTTTATATGATTCTTTTCAGCAGCTGAAGCAGCTCCCAGTATTCCCCTAGGGCTTTCAGGAGCACAGTTGTGATGTTGTCAACAAAGGAAAAATAGCACAGCAAAGTGAATACAGTGCTCTTGTTCGTCTGTACATGGACTGATGCAGCTTTGGAGCAGCAGCTGCTGCCTTTTCTCAGCAGTGAGTTAGGTCTATGCATCTGAGCATAGGGTAGCCATGAAACTCTCTTGTTATTCCTTTGAAAAAATGTTGTGTAAAAATAATCCAAAAGAGCTTTATTTATTATTACACTAAACTGTGGATACCCTGGTGTCCAAGTGAGCTTGGGCTGGGAAGTGTAATGAGAATTTTGTTCCAGAAAATTATTATTGATTGATTTTCTGACTTGTGGTCAAGCTGACTTGCTACTTGATATCTTGGCCAAACTCGTGGTCATGAGCTAAGGAGTGAACTTAAGGCAGAAAGATGTGGCAACAGAAAATGAGAAGAAAGGTTAAGTTTTATGTCATATAAAAAAAAATACAGATAATTAGCTTTTCACATGTTATGGGCTTCAGAAAAATAAAAAGATGGTTACAATAATAGGGAGAACAAATAAGAGATAATAAAAATTAGGGTTGCTGGATAATTATGCTGTAAAGTTCTCCCAAGTCTGTAAAGAATAATTCTCTTTGTGTGGCCTAGTATAAAACATATCTCTGTAATTTTCTCCAACTGCAACTCCACTTAAGCACTGGAAAATCACTTGTTGTGACACCTATGATACAACCAGGACATACAAAGTGTGATGCAAATTATCCCCTGTAGATGTTCCTGTGTGGTGGGTTAGACTTGGCTAAAAGCCACACTCCCATCCAGCTGTTGCTTACTCCCTCTCTGCTGTCAAGGAAGAACAGCAGGAAGAATCCTCATGGGTCAAGATAAAGACGGGAATCTCCCTTACCAATTACTGTCATGGCAAAATGAACTCACCTTGGAGAAAATTAATTTATTGCTAGTCAAAAGAAATGGTTAATGAACAAAGGCAAGAATCTGTTACAATTTCTCTTCATAGTTCTACTCTTAAGATAAAATGTATTTACCTGTTTATATGTTCCTCATTGTCACATGTTGCAATTAGCTTACACACCGAGATCTGGCAGAGAGAGGGCAAATTTTCAGAAACAGTGCTTGGATTCATGTGGAGAATTAAAAACAATTGCAGACATGTATTTGAAAGGCAGAATGAACAGGCTGAAGCTGTTTAACAAGGATGAGGAAAGGTGTTTTGTTATGTCAGGCTGCACTTCAAGAAGTAAATTATATTAATACTTGCCAAGTCTGCCCTTGCTTCTGGGTAGCTGTTGCATTCCCAGGACTGTGCCAGTAGTAGCACTGGCTGCTCTTCTCTGTTAATTTCCCAGATTGGCACTGAGGTGTGGCCATTCTGAGTGACTGTCTCTGCAAGCAGAAGTAGCTCTGCAATGTGATACATCTCTGCATGTTGGGATGTGAGGCTAACCTTGGCAATTATTGTAATCTTCCACATCTTTCTCACCTGTCATCCATCTTGGAAGCAGACTTGACTCAACTATCACTTCAACAGCTGCAGATTTCTGAATGTCTCAATAATGATCAGCAACTTCACTTAGTGGGAAAGTTGGCAGTTTCTCTGTTTTTCAGTGCTTGGCTGCAGCTGTTCTACAACTGTTACAGGACTACAGCTATTGTACAGTTCTACAACTTTCATAGAATGGTGATTTCAAGTAATAGATACATATATAAATGTTTTCAAGTACTTATATATATTTAATACTTGAAGTCATTGTCCTATAAAGAGTTTTAGAATTTAATCTAATGATGTTATTCATATATATATATATATATGTGTAGATAATTTCATAGATAAGGTGGTAAATCACACATTCATGTTAGTGTACAAATTAGTGTAATTGAACCTTATCTCAGAAAGAATATCCAGAGAGGTTCCACAATTTATGAGGTACTATATAGATGATGTCTTCTTGTTTGCATCAAGAGACTATGAGATTAGAAAAGTCAAGCACTCCAAAACTGGAAAATAAGAAATCTCAAAGAAAGCTGACCACAGTTTTTCCCATCAAAACCATTTCAAAAGAATTTAATTTTTAAAAAAATTTTAAGTCACTGTTGTATATTTTTTTCATTAAAAATGAAGGATCAAAAATATTTTATTTGATAAATTTTAAGAAATTTATTAAGAAATGCTGATGCAAAGCCTTGTGGGAGCAGGAATTTTATTTGTCAAACATCCCCATTGTTCTCTATTTACTTAGCACTGTCATTCATGCACTTTTTCTATCACTAGCCCAAGGGGCTGTGGTCCATCATGGAAGAATTGGTGTAATTATGAAGCCAGTAAAGGCTTTTCTGGAAAATATCATTCAGTGTGTTATGGTAGCAAAAGTGACTGTTGCTTACAGCAAAAGTCATGACACGATGTTTGGGATATTTTGTCTGGCTGAAAGTATTGGACTTCACTTTAGCTTAATTTATGTCTGGACTTTGTGCTGTACTTCAAGTAGCTTTTTTGCTACCTTTGTTGTTTAACTTCTTAAATGGAAGGTAGAAAAGTTTTGTTGGGTTGATTTTTAAGCAGAGGTACCAGCACTGGTGATACCAGCCTTAATATTGAAAACTCTTATTTTTAAAAATACTAAAAGCAAAGATGTGTTTGTATTTTGAGTGGAATTTGTCTTAAAAAAATAGAAATTGCTGAAAAACAAAAAGGAAAAGCAAAAATGCTGTCTCCAGGAAAGAACAAATAAACATCCAGTTGCATGAACCCTTGCAATGACATTTGGCACTTGTCTAGAAATGGAAAAATCAGTGTAGTAGAAAAAAGTGAACAGCTGTTTAGCTGCACAGCATAATGATAGTACGTTATGCTTGCTTTTTTTACATGCATTTTAAGAGCCATGGAGTTAGTAATGCAAGCTGGGCACTTTATGCTTGCCTCAATGAGCTCACCATGAATTTCAAACTACCAAAAAAAAAAAAATTGAGAATAAATCTTGATTAAAAAAACAATTTGTAAGATGAAACTTCACCTTAAACTTGCATATGAAAACAATATTACAGTAAATTACAAGAAATTCTAGAGAGCTTTATCTAGTTTGTCTGTATCTAGTTTCAAATGCTTTAAAATATATTCAAATTTTCCTTAATCTAAATGTAGTTTACTCACAGCAAATCATCTGGGACAAGTATTCAGGCTATTCCACCTCAATTAGAGTATCTATGCATATCTACTGCCTTAGTGTGATTATTCTATACAAATTAAGGCAGTAGTTTTCCCAGCAAAGATTGCAAAATACTTTAGTCAAGATCATTATTCATTCTTTTTGATAGTTGCCTACCTCCATTCAGATTTTACCTGTTCAATGTCTCACATTACTAAATCTTTTCATCTGATTGACTTCTTCAGTATTATGCACCTCAGATAAAGCCTTTCCATTTTGATAACTGCATACAATACATTTCATTATTTTGAACTGCAATCACCCAAAACCTGCCTTGTCATAATAAGGTTGTGTTAAAAATTCTAGTCATCCCTGAATGACCTTTATCTCATAAATTAATCTGAACACCTACCAACACAAATTTTTTTGTTGTTAGAAAATACATGAACTAGATATCAGATACAGATGAAGGAAGGCTCAATCATACTCTGATGCCCTTTGTGGTAAACTTTTCAGATAAATGAAAAGTATTTCAATACTGCCAGAGATTTATTTAAACTGTTTTGATCAATCAACATTTTGAATTGTAAAAACATCCTACCTGAAAAAATCATTCTGTTTGAAATTTTTAGTGCCAATCTTTCTCTAAAATGGAAATGAATTTCATTCTGATGTAGCTATGTTCGAGTGTATTTCATATGTAATTTTTTATGAAACATATGCAATATAAGCATAATTTCAAATATATATTTTAATCTAGCTTTGGCACTGGAATACTATCCCAGGGTGGGCATTGAAGTACCTGCTGGGTTGCATTTCCCATCCTGTCTTTAGGATTCCTGTCTGTGCCTGAAACGTATAGTAGTGTTTCCAAAATTCCATAAAAAAATACTCACTTTGACCATGGACTGATCCAGCTGTCTACCCCAAACAGACCTGAGCCCCTTAATATGCCTGTAGATCCACTGACTTTGACTGTTCTGTCTGACCAGCTTCCATTTTGTTTCCCATTCCTGATTGGGTGAGCTAATTTTTCTAAGGAGGTACTTCAGAGCAGTTGACAAACAGCTAACACCTAGAAACAATTGCATCCTCATAGCACTTCTGGTGAATTTGGTGTAGTAACTGTGATTTTGTCTCTCTAGTCAGGAAATGTGATTGGGATTGGATAGAAAAAAGTATTACCACATCTAAAACTGAAACTGTGAATATTCTCACTCAAAAAAACTCTGTACCTCTTACTACAAGGGAAAAGACCTCACAGCTGCCTTGTTAGTTCTTTTTGAATCCTAAAATACAATAAAATCTGTATGATTTAACAGGTATCTCTGGGACAGTTTTCATACATGCAATAGGAATATTCCTTCTCTGGTGTACCAGCTTCTTGCCTAGCCACGGAAAGCTGGTCATTGCTAGGAAGACTTTCAGGAATGTCTCAAAGGAAAGAAGTACACCATGATACTGAAATCTCGTCTATTTTGGGAATTCTGCTTGAAAAAAACTGAGTATAAATGTAAATATATACTTATGTAAGAATGGGATCTTAGGCTGGATGATTTAGAAAACTATCACTTGGTCCACCTCACTGTCCATTCATCTAACCTACATTTCCTCAACTTATCTACATGGGTGTTAGGGGAGATGGGCAAAAGCCTTGCTGAAGTCAAGGTAGATAACATCCATAGAAAAGTTCCAGTTTTTTGTTTCAATTTGTATCACAGCATCTCACAAGCATAACAGCAATTTTTGGAAATGTCATGGAAGACAAGTTTCTTCGGAATAGGTTGGGATTTTTTTGTAACAACACAGTCATTAGATTTACTCTCTTACAAGTTTGTGGGAAATCTGCTGCTCTGCTGGAAAATCTGTAGTTCTTGCATGTGACCAAATGCGCCTCTCAGGCTGCAGCTTCACTTTGTTTCCCTCTAGAGTCGCTTTTTTTGTTTTTCCCTATATGATCTCTGTAGGAATCACATGCACTGGTGGTGCTTTGTCGTGTTTCACACTGGATTTTATGAAGCTCTTTTATGAACACCATGCTGTGTAAGGGAAACAGTAGAACAAATGTGTTATGCTGGTTGGTGGCTAGCAATGAGTGTTCAGCTAACAGTCTCTGAAAGGACACAGCAGGAGTAGGAATTTGTTTGTCGCATAGCTGTGGCACTATTACCTCTTTTGTACTTTGTAACTCACTGCAAACACAGGGGCAGATATTACCATTATGCAGTTGCTTTTATTGCTCACCCAAAATTTCAGTTGTGAAGGCATGGTAATGCCTAAGAATCAGATCAAGTGAAAGAGAAGGCAGTTTTGCAAATGCTCAAAGACTCCGTAAGGTGCAGAGAATTGGCCTTATGAGTTGTTAGTAGGAGGACTGAGAACACTCACTTCATTTGGGAGAAGATATTTTTGGAGTTTGGATTGTGTCTGTAGCATGGCTTTTAAGAAGACAGAGGTGCCATTCCAAAAGTGGCATCAATGAAAAAATATGAAAGTAGTAGAATGGGAGAAGAGGCATGACTGATTTTAGAGCACATATATGCACATATGTGGAATTTAGTGACCTCTCTTACTATGCACACATTTGTTAATTTTCAAAGGATGGGGCATAGATAGAATCTGGACTGCAGCAGGTTGACTATCAGTACCTCTTTGGAGCACATATGTAATTTACTTTTTGGAGGGAGGAATGGGGGTGAGGAGTAGGGGTGGGTTTACAAATCAGAATTCACCTGTTCAGCAATTATCATAAACCTGAGTTCTACATTTATGTTAAAGCATATTAATTCATGTATAATTGAACCATATTAGTTGTTATGGTACATGTGAAGAACTCTGCCCAAACATATAAAACAGCAGATATTACATGGTAGGAGTTTAGACAGGCAGTGCTGCCAGTTATTGCAGAAAATTTTTTCTTGATTTTGCTTTAGATTTAAAACCAAAATTGTGGTCTTAACTATGGGAATGCAATAACATATTATCAGCAAACAACATGGATAGGAAACTATTATAGCCTTTCCTGAACACCGAGGGGGAAATATACATGAGATTATACATGCTAATTTAATATAATCCAGCACACCTTGTTTTTGTCTGTTTTTTTGAGAAGTTTGATTGCCTCATAATTACACAAGCTAGAAGAAGATAGGGGTAGTAAAAACATCAGAAGAATGTAGGTTTAATTTTATGTGACACTTCTTGCATTCCATGTATTGTTATTTTCCAAAAATGAGTAGTGAGAGATGTTTGAAAGAAAGCTGTAAAAACCTATAAAGCACTTATTTGTGTAATACTGGACCACAGGGAGAAATCTCTTTCTGACCTATAATTTTCATCCTTCTGAATGTGACAGCAGATACTGCTCTTACTCATCCAAAGTGTCATGGCAGTACCTCCTAGGGATAAGTACAGTACTGTAAAAACATTCATGTAGTGCTTCAACTGTTAATGACTGTTGTCTCAAAGACGAGGAGAAATGGGCATTTACCTCTTTGCCTAGAGCAGCAAGTAACCCTGCCTCCAGTGCTGGTACTGTGAGTCCCATTGTAGATGAGGACTAGTGCCAGTACATTATTTTTCTGTGTGCAACAGCTGTGAATAATCTCCCTTTAAAATCTGACTGAGAGCTAACAAAAATAAAACTAAAACATCTGTGCCAGCTAGGCACAGCTGTGTCTGCCTCTGTGGATATTTCTGCAGAGCATTCAGTATGATAGTTGACCTTTTTTGTGTGTTTATAGGAGTGAACAGCAGAATTAAAAGTAAAATTTTGGGAATCATTTAATGTTTTATTACATTTTTTCCAATTCCAGTGATTCTTCTTCCTTTCCTGGTTTTTCATACCGTATTCATAACGAACTACTTTCAGGCAATCTTGTCAGAAAATAAATAAGCAAAAATGTTGTCCTATCACTCCTGCAGTCTTCCTTCCATTTGTCACAGTATTACTCAGCAATTACTGCTGCTTCCCATGTTCAGGGAAGCAGCTGAGTGTACTTAAAAAGAACTTTGAGTATTCTCATTTCTTGTTCTCTTGGACCTGGTTATATGTTTACATCTATGCATTCAGTGATCTTTTAATCAGATGTAAATCTGAACTAGGACACCTGGTCTGAATTCCCTATTACACTGTTTTCAAACCCCAGCATTAAAATTGTTTACCTCTGCTACTGTATCAGCACTTTGAAGTGTTGAAATCTCCTCTACAGTATAAACCAGAGGTATGACCATCATATAAACCTTGAGCAGGTGTCCCATTTTATATTCCATTTCCATCCCCTTTGAAATTTCATTTAAAAACAGTCTTTAGCTTGATAACCACACTTTTTTCCTGCTCAGTCATACATGATATGCATATTTAACATTTCTCATTTTCTCATAGTATGTAGTAATACCTATTTAATATCCAGATTAATTCTCCACATTAATCCTCTCACCAGTCATGTTAATGCATGGATATCTGTATCATTTGTGCTGCCTTTTTTTACTACACTTGTGGCAGATTTTGGATGATAGGGAAAGAAAAACTGAAAATTAACATTTGAGGCAGCCCCAGGAGTACGGCAAAGATGTCCTTAGTGTCTTCTGTAACTCTTGATACAAGCAGAAATAGCATATTTTATTTGCTCATAAGTCCTTTAGTCTGCCTTAGATACAAACTCCACCAGGGACTTTCTCAGTTAGTCTAGGACCATTCATGAAAGACCTACTACATATCTGCTTTGGACATTCTCCTCAATTCCGTGTGAGTTGTTTCTAATTTATTTAATTTGGAACTGATCTTCAAGATTTCTTTGAGGATCAGTGCTGCACTGTAATCATGTTTAGCATACATTTTATTGAAATTAATTCTAGGAAAAAAGAAAAAGAACTTTGATAACTCTTAAGAATAAAAGCATCTAAACTGTTATTAATGGGCAGAAATAAGAAAACTCACATAGGCTGGCCATGAATAAGTTTTAAACTAGAAATTTAAAGCCTCCAATCGTGAAGAGAAAACTTCTGAGTAAAAATGGTGGTAGGGAACCCTGCCCCACCCTTAATTAATTGTAAGTTGCAGACTGATTAATAGTGGGATAATATAATGTATTTTATATGATAAGACATGTATTTTTACTACGTTGTAAAGTCACCCTAACTGTATAGAAAGCCTACATAGATTGGATACTGTACAGGAAGAGATTGTATGACTTATTTGTTAGCTCTTTGTTGATAAAGATCTTGGCTGTGGTTTGCATTGCGTTCTTCTGAGCAACACAAAAGTCTTGGTAAAAACATGAACTTGGAGTTCCTGAAGAAGAATCTCTTGGTTTCTACAGTATAGATGAGCCCAAACAAGAGTTTGCATTGAATGCAACAGTAACATGTTATCTTTAATGAGAACAAAGTGTACGTCTACAGGGAATTAAAGCATTTTTTTCCAAAATCAACCCGTTACACTGTAGTTGTTCTTTAAATTGATAATTACCCAATATATAGTCATACACATACTAGTATGCCCTACTGTGCACAGACTGTGCTAAGAAACATTCTCTGTGTTGAGACAGCATTTCTCCACTTCCACTCTTTGAGAGAATCCAAAGAATAATTGCCTTCATTTTTTTTTTTTGTATGATGCTGCAGTAGACATGTATTGGAAATTAATATGAAGAGAGTGAAAAAGAGTTGGTTTAGGTTAGTGAAATAGAGTAATTGTTTAGAAAGGATGAACTCTATGTATTGTGTGAGTTGTGCCAACACCTGATTTTTGCTGCCCACTGTAATTAGCTGGGGAAAAAGTTGTTACAGGAATCATGTAGAGAAATTATGCATGCAAGAATCATACTTTAATTTTATTTATAATTAACTTTTTTTTTAACCTGGTTTTATAAGCTTTGATATACTCTGGAACACTTCTCTGTTCACTCATAACACAGAGTTATGCATCTTTCTAATAACTCAAATAGGTAACTGTTTTTAACAAAGTTGAAAATATTTGTATGGCTAGAAAGTGGAGTTTTAAGTCAGTCATTTATCATGTCAATATTATTAAATTTCACTAAATAGTTTTGGCTATGTGTTTGATATTGTACACATCTTCTAGAAAATATCATCAAATCATCATAGTTGAATAACATTAAAAAGTCTTGTTCCTTCTCCATTTATATTGTACTATCAAACTGTCGCAGGCACAGATTTGCCTGTGTTTTAACAAACTGTTGAAAAGTTGCCAGAGCCTGGGCAAACACAGAATCAAAATATGATGATTGTAAACTCAAGCCAGATTTATAGCTGCAAAAATTAGGTAAACTTATGCTATTATCACTTCTTCTTAATATTATTCCTCATGT
>JAWWLZ010000118.1:32795810-32806228 GCA_035041345.1 Poliocrania exsul
CTCAAGCCAGATTTATAGCTGCAAAAATTAGGTAAACTTATGCTATTATCACTTCTTCTTAATATTATTCCTCATGTGTTTTGTTTGGTTCTGTTTATCCTTGTAAACATTTCCATGGTCAGATTTAATAGCAGTTGCAGGGTTTGTGTGTGTGTCTTGTATCAAACAGACGAGCTCTGATTCCTACTAAATACTTGGTACTTTTCTTAGTGTAGCTGCAAAACATCTTGTGTTGGTAACATATATTTAGTATTCTTAGTTAGACTGGAGAAGATGTTTTAGATTGGCTTTGAAAAAGTAATTTCAGTGCTTTTGCTTTAGTTGTTAAAGTCTCTACTTCCAGTTAATGTTTTATGCTGTTTATATTCTAGAAACAGTTGTAGTCATATCATACAGACTGCTGGATGACAAAAGAACAAAGGAAAAATAAGATAGAACAGAATCTTTAATTAAAAAAAAATCTTCTAACTTAATTACTATTTATGTAGTTGTCTAGTGTTTACCTCCATATTGCATCAGTATAATGGTTTGGCAAGTTCATGAGAAAAAGAGGCATATTTTAAAAAATTACTGAAATAATATTTAAAAATATTATTAGCTAAATCTCTTCATAGGCAGCTTCATATAATTTTCTGTCTTTATTTAAAAAAGGTGAATTTTCAGAAGTGGAAATTTCAAGGTCAAGTAGTACAAAACTTTCCCACCCTCCCATTGCCATAGTTTATTTTGTTGTTTATAAGTTTTAGGGTTTGGTGACTTTCCTATTTGTTCTTAATAGCAGATGTCATCTGTACATTGCATTGGTTCCTTTTTACTTTTCTCAACAACTGTGATATTTATTTCCACTATTATAGAGAGAACTAGAATAGAGAGAACTTTTTCAATACTCAAATTACTTGAGAATGCCAAAGAAGTTATTTAACTTGTGGTAAGCACCGGGGATTTTTAACACATTGCTGTTAGAAAGGGAAAAATAGAGTAAAGCCTGTGCGAGTCTGCTGGGAGATGAAGAATCGAAATGCTTAACACTTCATTTGATTAAGAAAAGTCAGAATGAAGACTGTCATGGAATTGTAGAAGTAGATATACCTCATGAGGCTACTTAATCAAACCTGTCATCCATGGCAGGATCAAATATGCAGAAATTAATCCAGATTGATTCTGTACCCTCCAAGCAGTCCATTCAATGGAATATCTGTTCTTTACTATGAGGACATCTTGTGTCTTCTGCTCTGGTAGGCAAGCTGATGTTTTTTAATTCTTTTCACCTGCAGACACTAAGAGCAGAGGCTCACCGTGTTCTGACTGTTTGGCCATTGGAAACCCTCCATGATATCTACCTCTTTTATCTCTTTTCTAATTTGAACAAAGCCAATTCCTTCAGTCCCTCTATATAACTCATGTCTAGCAAAAGACTTGTTCTGTTGTTTTCCTTTGAAAAAAGCTCATTTAGCTGTATTTTCCTTAAATAGTGTTGCCCAAAACTAGGCAGAGGGTGCCAGCTGAGTATTTTTCAGCAGCTGATAGAGCCCTCAGTGTATTACATAGGCCATGTACATGCTGTTTTGAAGTATGTCTTAACTTGATCTCATTGCTCTGTATAATTCATTTGTATTCATTTAAGTAGGTATTCAATTTTTTATTTATGCTTTTCTGTGGCCTAATAACTTTTTCTGCTGTTTTAGTCTCAATTTTATTTCCTAAAGTTGCTTTTTCCTCTGTCTGGTTCATTTGGGTCTCTCTTCAACTTTGATGCTGTCTCTGTGGCATTTGTAATCTTTCCAAGGCTAGTACTGGAGGAGAAAGGCATGCTCTCTAGTCAGTCCTACAAGATGTTGTAAATTTTGGATAGATGAAGATTCAGAGCCTGATACTTGCTCTGAGAAAACATTAATTGATGTGTGGATATCATGATAGAAATTTTGCCTGAACTGCATTTCCCCATCTTGCTTGTGAGACTGTTGTAGAAGACCTAATTTCTAAGCTACATTGTGAGTCCAGGAGACAATATTTTCTGGCAGTAAATTTGTACAACCTTAGTCAATTTTTAAGTTGTATGAAATACTAGAAGGGTACCATGGCTAAGCAACATATGGCTTCAGGGCTAAATGGGTAACAAAACACAGAAAAAGCAACCACATAATTTATTTGCAAGGAATGAAACTAAATTGCAGCAGTAAGAGTTGAAAGAATGAATGTTGAGATTCCATCCTGAATGAGACCAAGGAAACACTGTTGCTGCATTGTTTAGTTGGCTTGTTGGCTACCCTAATTCAGACTATATCCCAGTATTCTGTGTTTACCGTTGTGTCCTGGGAGACTCATAGCCTTTAAAAGCTCATGGAGGATATTGAGCTTCTTTCTTTACCTGACTGCAAGAAAATAATAAAGTAGAAAACCTGTTTTGTTTTATGACACCCTCTTAAGGACATCCACCAAAAGATTTGGCACTTACTTACCAAATCATGTGTTCTTTTTTCAAATAAAATATGAAATGCAGAGAAAGAGAACCAAAAAACCCCCAACAATCAAAAGGAAAAGAAAGATGATCATTCTTTGCTGTTTCAATAATTCTTTGGGATTTTGGTTGGTTTTAATATCTCTCAAAAGAGGTTCTCAGGTTGGTGTCAGTTGCTGTCAAATTTTTGGCAGAGTGTTGACTTTTTCAGCCTATAAACTTAGCCTGATCCATTTGAGTAAAAAGTTGTAGGCTAATCTAGAAAAATCAGATCATTATTCAATAAAATTCATTTAATGAAAACAGCAGATCCTAAGGTAAAACCTAAGGTGCTTTAACATCTCAAAAACTCTGTGGCCTGAGTTTCCATTAACCTGGATATCTACCAGTGATAGTTAGAATAAAACTGTGTGAAAACCCAAACCATCAGAAGCAAGGGTAAAGATCACGAGGGTGATGTCATGGTCACTGTACTGTTTCCTCATCTATGTCCATATAAACCTATAGACTGTACCATTAAAAGTTTGAGTTTTCCATCTTCTCATTCAGAAAATTGGAGCTAGAGCATGAGGGAAATTTTGGTTAAATAATATGTTGGCTAATTTGTTTGAGAATCCTTCTCAAAGTCCTAGAGCAGTCCATACATGCTCAACTTGGTAGTATTTTTCTTAAAAGTAGGATATGCCTTTCTTTTTGACACAGGTCTAGAAAATATGAATACCATCTAATACAATCTGTAATTAGCACTTACCTTCTGTCCTAGGAGACCCTGAGAAACTTATTGTACGTATTTTTATACTATGATACTTTAAAAAATATATTGCAAATTTTGCTTAACTGTGTTTGATATGATTTTTCTCATCCTTCCTCAGCAGAGGAGAGTAAGGATAGAGGAGAACTGTCCCACTAAAACTTCTGGAATTCCTCTTGTAGGTATGGAATGCAAAACACTGTAGTATTATATGAAACTTTCTACTATTGATTTTGGCTTTATTCAATGATCTGACTTTCCTGACCATGTGGAAGTAAAGTATAATACCAACCCACTTTACCAGGTATTCAGCTGGAGGGCTAATAGTGCTTATTTTTCCTAACATTACCAGCCTCACTCTGTTTTTATAGCACAGAATACATTAAGGAAGTAAAAAAATATGTCTGTGGCCCAATTAGCTATCATGTTATTATTTATAGACTTATCAAATGCCATTTACAGGATATGAAAGAGCAGAACAATAAAAAAGTGCAACTGTGATTATATTACACCGTAAAATAAAGCATGCCAGCCTGTTAAAGGCTAAATCATTGTGAATCTCAGGAATCATCATTCCCTTTCTAAATATTTTTTCTCCCTATAATGAGGCTCTGATGCTGGATAATTTATATTCAACTTCCATTTTCTGTCTTTTGGAGATTTTAGATATGATAATCATGTTCCACAAGTCATTGATGAAATTCAGGATTTGTTCTTAAATACAGAATCTGTATGTTTTCAAAGAATCAAATTGCCGTAATTACCTCGCAGTCCCTGCTTGGCAAGATTTAGGGTAATATTTGTAAAGGGCTTATGCAAAATTAATCATACCTTGCAAACTGCATGAGGAGAATTGTTCACAGCAACACAACCTAATCCAGTGGATGACGCATTGTTTACAAGACAAGAGAACAACATTTGGTGCAAAGTGCTTCTTGCTGTTCCACTTCTGCATGCTATCATACAAATAATGTCATGTCCTCAAGTTACTCTGCTTTTTTATCCATCTTTTACATTACATAGATTTTGGAGGAAGAATAATGTCTTACAGTTTTTTTCTTCACTACCTAGAAAAACTGAGCCTTAGTGTTAGTCAAACTACTAGGCACAACTGTAAAGCAAATGGTAAGTCATAATTGCCATCCACTATTCAGTAATAGAACTCATTTATCATTCAGGATTTACCTGATACACCACCTTAAAGGAATCTAAAGCAGGTGCAGAAAAACTAAAGGAAAATAGAACTCATGGCTAGGATACCTCCCTGGAAAGGAATGGGAATTCAGCACAAGAGAGAGAAAGAATAGGATAGTTTCAGTCTTCTAGTCATGCAGCAGTAAAAAATCCTACTGAAACACCTTAACAGTTTGATTCTCTAGTAGCAACAGGAGAAGGTGCATTCCCAAATTGCAAATTTGAGTAATAAGCAGGCACAATCTCAGAAAAAGGACCATGTGTAAACTTGACTTTAACTCTGATAGCTTCTGCCACTCTAATGGTACCAAATCCATTTTCCTGCGATTTGGTTTGATGCCATGAGAGAACCCAAAAACAGGACTCCGAACCAAGTTAATGTGAGATGAGATAAAAAGGTAGATTCTTTAATATCAAGCTAAGTGCCCCCTCATCATACATGATGACATGCTCCCCTGAACACTGATTTCTATGGTTTTTATAATATTGCCCTCCCAATCCCCAGTTCACACATCTCTCAGTCCAGCCCCTGGTTATACCTCCTCAAGATTTGAGTCTAGGGTCACTGGGACCCTCTGTTCTTCATTTTCCTCTTCCTTGGGCTTTGGAGTTCTTCCAGTGTTCTGATTTCTGGGTCACTCTGCCCCATGTTTATGTCTTGTTCTGCAGGCCTTCTGATAGTTTTCAGTATTCTACCTTGAAAACAAGACTAAATAGCTAAAAGAATTTGAGCTACTGATAAATGCTAGGGGTTAGGATACATAAACAATGAACTTAGGCTGTTAGAAATATTAACAGACTACATTTGCTTTTTACTACATATAAGTACTTTTAAAATCTATAAAAAAGGAAAAATCAAAAACCCCATAGGCATCAAGTTTTACCAACTTGTCGTCAGTGATATGCTTCATTCTAGACCAGATGCTCTGTAACATATTTGGCAGCATTTTCTGTGTTGATGGAAGAAGGGGCTATGCAGCTACTTTTCATCAGTGTGCAGAGCATAGCTTTGCATCCTCACTTTGTTTTTCAGCATTCAGGTATTCATTGATATTTATCAATAGTGAGAAAACAGAAGAAATCTTATAAAATGTCATGCAGTAATGTTAGAAATTAATAACAATTCTCTTTGGCAGTACTAAGTACAGAAGTATCAATCTCTCATAGAGCAGCCCTATTTGTTCCCAGTATACAGTTCATGTTCGAAAATGTGGGGGTGGTAAAAGGGTTCCTTAATTTGAGGCTGACATGAGCATCCTTAGAAAATACTAGAAACTCATCTTGTGCAAGAAATGCCATAAATTCAGCCCTCAAAATCCTTGACAAGGGATTGTTTGAGCCCTACCAAGACTAGGACATGCTAAATCATCAACTACTTTCTGAAAAAAAGATTTTTTTTCATAATTGACAGCAATAAAAACAGTCAATAGATTCAATATTAGTCGAGGCAGCTGTCTTTATCTGTCTTATCCTTATCTAAAAATCTGAAGAAGTGATAAAATAATTATCTTAATATGCAATATATGTAAAGTTTTGGGCAGTTTATTTCTTTAAAATTCTAGCTGTGACTGTAAGAGAAAAGCTGAAACTGATACCTTTTTAGGTCAGACACTTTCTAGGCTATCCTTTCCTGGTGTAATGACTTGCCTGGCAAAGCATTACAGTGCCAGTAATTTCTTTTGTTGAAAGCTCTTCTCTTCTGCTTGAAAAAAGTCATGGGTGCTCAGGTTTGCATTATTAGGTTTAGGCAGAAATAACTAAATTATGAAGTATTATCTATTTTCTGTATCACCAGAAATAAAAAACTCAAACATATTTATTGTGCTAATTGGGTAATTAAATATGCAGAAAGATCATAGAGTCACCTGATCTGCAAATGTGGATAGACATTCTAAATGAATACCTATGTGACATTTGGGCTACATTGTTTGAATAGTAACCTAAATCCTTGCTCATGTTAATATGAAATACATACAAACTTGTTTTCAAGAATAAGTTCTGTAATGCATGAATATGTATTTGTACATTTTGGAATATTTAATGAAGAGAATTGGACAGACTGCAGAAAGAAAGACCAGCATATTGAAATATTAAATGCTGTACATCAGTGAACTCTTAATAGATTCCCTCTTCCCATTGGTTAAATTGCTGATTACACTATTTGTACCTTAGCTGTTCTGGAGTTTGATCATGGAATAGCAGAGTTAATCAAAGAAGTAAAGATTCAGTGTTGTCAGCATCAGAAAATTACTTTCTGTATTTTTAGTCCGAGCTTCTGTAGTTTTCATTGAAAGAGAATTCCATACTCTTTGTATGATATTTCTACCATGAAAATTGAGTATCCTTTTGGGATAAATGTGTCAACAGAAAGGCACATCACAAAAATAAATGGAATAATTGCAAGCAAAGAATTTTCAGCTACAGTCTCAAAACTCTTTTATTTTTATTGATGTTTCACTCACTCTGGGAATCTTTCCTGTTAATGTAATCTTGAAAACAGTTTGGTTCTTCTCTGACCTTTGCATTCAGAAACATTTGTTCAAGTGGTTTTGCATGTATTTTTTCCCCCTGAGATATCACAGGAAATTCTGATCAGGGACAGTATCATTTAAGTGTAAAATGGCTCTGCACAAGATCACAGGTTTAAAGGAGGCACACAGATAATATTTCTTTCACATTTTTCATACTACTGCCTCAGTTTTATCATTCTGGCACTCTTCTATCTGTCTACCTCAATAGATTAAGAAATGTGATAGTAACATGGATGCACCATCAAGTAAAGGACATTTGAATTTAATTTCTCTTCAGTGTGGGACTTGGCTGGACTGCCTTGCTATCTTTCTTGTTTGGATCAGTGTATCTATTTGTGTTGCAGACCCTCAATCCCAGTTTGCATTATATCACCAGAAAAATTTGAAGCTGATTTTACTTGCTCTTTGTTGAGTCAGGTCTAACAAGGTAAGTTCCTTACTTGTTGAAAACAAGGAATAACACCTTTTGTACCTTACTTGTGGGCTGCAGGGCCCCAGGGAAGTGTTTGCACCACTCTCTGTTTTTGGGGGCTGCTTCACCCCATGCCATTTTGCCATGGTCGATCTGCACACTGGATCTGCAGCACCCTCACACTGCTCTGAGGCTGAAGCAGAGCCCTCCAGCTGACTCCTCCATTGCACATGAGGCAGTGCATCAGCTCTCTGAGTATTTTTTAACTTTTAACCTTACTTTTCTGACAACCTGGCCTGCGCTATTTTCTAATAATGCCACCTTAGTGTATAAATCAGTTTACCCTTTCCACATTACTTCATCCAAAATGCCAAAGAGTAAAAAAGGAGATCTCGAAACTGGTTGTGTAGCTCTGATAGCAAAATAGAAGAACTCTTTCTTCATGTTAAGATGACTCAGAGATTTTCCCTCAATTCAAAAATGTATAATATCCTTGTGGCAGCTGCAGTGGCTTTTCAATTAATTAGAATCAAGAAGTTATTCTAGCACAGGAAAGAAAAAAGTGTAAGTTAACATGTTGCCTAGTTATCTTTAGCTATTATTTCCCAATACCAAGCTTTGAGAAAAAACTGTCGTATGTAAAAGTTTAAAAACCTTGCTAACAAGGATAATCAAGCTTTTTAATGACAGTTTTTGCAGAGTCACAGTGTAAAATTATGATTATGATTAATTTCCTTAGGGAATGCATGACTGACAGCAACTGAAGCTGGCTGTCACAGTCATAAATTGAGATATGGTTATGTTGCACTGTTTGCTAACCTGAGGTAAGAAATGCAGACTGGCATGTTGAACTGCACGGGGCATACTATGTCTTTATGCAGGGCAGGATTAAATCTTAAATACTTTTGCCCCAAACTCTTTCTGACCTTTTTCATTGCTCTCTAGTGCATTTGACATTCCAGAGGAAGGCACAAACCAGCACATCAAACATTTTCTAAGTTTACTGCAAAGAAAATTGTACAAGTTATCCTGAGTCCACATTGACATTATGTTCTGCCATTTGCATTTGTTGTCTTGTTAGCATTAAATAGGTGATGAAGAGGTTTAGTTAGACTTTTCAGCTTCCTCTTTCATGTAAAGGTAACCTATAGCTAATGGTCCTTTTTAGCCTCCCTTGTCAAGCTACCATCAGAGGAAATATGGTCAAAATGCACCTGAAGTGCTGAACTGTCCCAGCTGTCTTCTGAGCTGCTTGGCTTTTTGGTATTCTTCTGAAAGATATTACAGCTTTTTTTAATCTATACCTGTAAAAACAGAACTGAAGAATTCCACACACTATATAAGCAAGTTTCCTCTCCACAATTTTATTTCTTGTGCTTGGTGCAGTTTGGGCTTGAGAATCAAGGGTAGAATGACCTAAAGGAAGATGTCTATCAACACCCATAATACAAACTTCCAAGATTTTTGAACTATTTTCTAAATCTTCATATGAGCTCTACAGACTGCAACATCTTTTTTTAGAGTGATTAGAGACAATCTCATCTGTAACAAGGAGTTGAGTTGTCTAAAACAAAGACCTTTCTTTAAAAAGCATGCAAGAAATAAAAACTAGGAAAGAGTTGCTTTTCACAGTTACGGAATGCTACCCCATCTTCTAGTCTGTGTTCCTCTTTACATTCTATTCATTATAAGCTAGAGATAAATCTTATAAAGAATTCTTGAAGGTAGATTTCTTTTGTTTGTGTTAAAAGAATGTAGTGATTTTGGAGGCCAGACTTCATCAACTGTCAGTGGGATCTTTGATGATAAATGACTTGAGCCTTTTTGAAAAATCCCGTCCCAAGTTGTCCTCACGGCTGTGTCGCCTTTAGAGCCCTCCAGTCTTTGGAGCATCAGGTGCCTTTGTGTAGAGGAAACAACCTACTTGACAGAGAAGTGTCAGACCACAGCAGGGTAGCTGGCCTGTTATGGAATAGAAGCTGTCACAAGAAAAGAACAAGAGTTTGAGTCTTTCTTTTCCTCATCACAGATGACAGCTGAGGGAAATAGAGCTAGATTTTAATGCTGGAAACATTTTTTTTATTTTGGAAAACAATTTGTTTTCCTTTTGTTTTTCCTAGTGTGTTATGATATATTGTGCCAAAAATGTTAGAGTTAATCCATGGAAGAGAACACTGCCATACTTTTTTAATTTTTTTTTAGGTATATTTGTTTTGTCAGATTTTTTTATTTCTTGAAGATTTCGCCTACAGTTTGTTTGCAGCAATTAACTTACTGTAAAGACCAGTGTACACACTGCTAATATTTTGTGGCTTTCCTTCTCATTAAGATGTAAAACTAGCAGAAAAGGTTTTGTAGTGAATTTGTGTACTGTAAGAAAGGGTTCTTTATCAATATCAATCTTCTGTTCAGACAATCAAATGAAGACTGAGGTGGTTGTGAAATTTCTTCCAGAAGTGAAACATCCAGTCTGACTTGCATGGCTAATCAAGATAAAAAAACAAGCCTAAGCTTAGTTAACTGAAAGGCACGACTAAGCAATTAACCACACTGTATAATACTGTTTCCATGCAGCCACCCACATGTTTTGCTGATCCCCAGGACAATAACAATGAAGTTCTGTCTCCTTTGGAAAGGTGTAAAGAGAGGCCTTTTAGAAGTATGACTTTGTGGTATCCACCTCATGAGAAAAATTATATGCTGCTGAAGAAAACCTGATGTCAAGATCATTGAATCATAAAAACACCAGCTGAATTGTGATGGAGAGTAACAATTATACGTTATGTCATAAGCAGGCACCTTGTAGGAAAACTGCCAAGGTTACTATCAGCTCTTTGCAACACTTAAATGATTACTTGATAGACAGAAAGTGAGTGCCCAAAGTGTTTAACTACCTGATGCCGTAAAACTTCCGGACCAGGAATTGAAGTGAGTCAGGTCCCGTTTCCACCTTTCGGGCAGCCAAACTGTTGCCGTGAGAGCCCTCCCCGAAAGGAGGACTCTGAGCCAAGTTAGTGTAGGGTAAGATAAAAAGTAAATGTCCTTTAATATCACAGGCCTACGGCCCACAGG
>JAWWLZ010000118.1:32806328-32834549 GCA_035041345.1 Poliocrania exsul
TCTAAAAATCTACAACTACTGTCTTCCTAAAATCTACAAAATGTGAAAATCAGAACAAAAACCCCTTCGGCATCAACCTGTTCAATAAATGATCTAGTGGTGTTTTAGACTGGATAGTCATTTGACTAATCTTTTCTGTGCTAACTTGGTCCTGGAAGGTGAGACAGAGAATTCAGTTGACTTTAGGAGCAAACAAGGAGAAAAAAGCAGAAGTTGGTAGACACCACATTTCTGTCTGGTTCAGGTGCTATTCAAAGAGTTACACAAAGTTAAAGGGTGGACCATTGGGTAAACATCCAGCAGTGGTGTACTTATCACAGACTAGAATACAATGAGTTAAGGTCTGAGTTGTGTTTAATAAGTTGGAACTAAGTATTGGGGGGGAACTTGTCCAGTGCTTAAACAGAAATGCAGTCATGTTTATTGAATCAGACAGTAAAGAAACCATGAGGCTCAGAAGTCAGTGCTGTAACTTAAAGTTAGACATCTTTCCATCTGGGAAGCCACACAGTGAAAGCATTTAGAAAGTACTTACCTGTTGAAAATATTTTGATTTAAATGGTAATTTTGAGTATTTAATAAAACTTGTCAAAGCAGAATATATCTTCATTTCAATTATGATAACTTAAGAGGAATGTAAGTCTTTAACTCAATGTAATGGTTATAATCAATTTTTGAAACAGTGGAATATGCATCATGGGTGTTAGAAAGTCAGTCTCCAGGCATACTTTTATAAATCTTGCTGTGGCAATTCTAAAGAAATATCATCAGTGTGTGATTTAGATATATTTTATTTAGAACTGTAGTGAAAAAGTAGGCATAGCCTTCATTACATTGTTGTGCCTCTTTTTATATTCAGAGTTCTCAATGAACATATTGCCTCCTTGTAATGCCAGCACAGAGTAGAGGCTTATTTCACATTATAATGGTCTAATCTGTATGGCATCGATAAGACAAATCTAAGTTGTCATTGTTTCGTTCCTCGATCTCATGGAAATATTCTTTCATGTAGTTCAAAATACATGGATCACTGCTTCTGGTTTGTTGTTGTTTGTGAGTTTGAACAATTTGGGAGAAGTTGGCCATGATTTTTAAAATCTGTTTCTTCTTCCTTGTACAGAATTAATCAGGAAAAAGTACTGAAAGTAATGGGTGTCACATAAGGATCAGCAAGTTGCAAATGAAAGAAGAATCAGGCTGTGGGAGTTTAACTGGAATCCTTGCCACGTTAAAATGGGTCTTTGTAAACTTTTGCTGTAAATTATAGACAACCTACTTGGAAATTTTTTTCCTGTAACTCTTAGCCTTTCAAGGACTATGCCATGGTACTACCTGCAACAAACATTGTAGTCTCTGGATAAATAGAAATATATCATAGGATGGTGATTTACAGTCTTGGCACAACTCGGTGGGATGTACATTAGCCTGACTATCCATTAACCAACTTCCTGCCTTGAAAAGGCCTGTTTTTAAGAGCTTCCTTAACTCTCACTGCTTTTGCATTACCTGATAGAATGATGGAAATTAGCACAAATGCTAGCAGATGTTAATCATGTAGCTTAATGCACTGCTGGAGGGCATTCACATTCTGGTGGTGAGCGTGGTGTAAGTACCTGTGCAGAACACATTAGACCATGTTGCCCTGTGTGTTTTCAACAGATGCCACACTCTCCACTCCAGAGGACCTGCTTGTAATGAAGCCATCAACTACTTTTATTCTGGCTCAGTGTCAGTATTTTAGTCTCCCCTGACTTCATGCACACTTTTGGCTAGCTTTCTTGTTCTGAGCTACTTCCTTTCTTTCTTCCTCAGCACCTTTATCCTCTAGCTCTATTGAGAGCCCTCACTCAGCTCTGCTGTCACTCCCTCCATTTCTTTAGTGGTTATTCTTTAAGATTCTCCTATATAAATCCTCTGTTTTAGCATGCCTTAAGGTTTTGCTCTTGACCGCTTTTGTTGCCTCACTTTCTACTTTCATCTGTGGGCTTTTTGCTATTTCTATACCTGCTTCTTCATTCTGTCTCCCATGGGAGAAGCCCACAGTGTCCTCCTTAGCTCACCTGGAAATTTTCTGTTTTCTCATAAATAACATGGATCCAAAACAATCAGTATTTTTGTTTTCCAAATTTTCCACCTGGTATCCATTTACCAGCTTTTCTGGCAGTGCTTTTACTCCAACACCCTGGGCCTGAATTGGTGAGCCTGCAGGACTTGCCCAAACTTGGAATTAAAATCAAAGTTGTCAGAAGTTTCACTGAGGAAACTCTAAAAGGGAAATTCAGTACTTTGAAAAAGCAAGCATTTTACATAAGTAGCTTAATTTTTTTTATTAATTTTAAAAAATCAAAAATTGCACTGATCACTGTCTGCTTGGCTCCCAGGTCTTGTGACTGCAACTGACCCACCCAGTTTTCTATCTACCCAAGCCTGCTTTTCTCACAAAGCAGAACTTGATGTTTGATGGGTTTTTTTCTGTATTATATTACACACAAAAATTGAAAATTTGCTATCATTTCCTAAATTGCATGTATTTGTAGTTTATCCTCTTTTAAAGAGGCTACTCCACATTAATTAAGATCTAGTCCTGTCTATTATTGTTCCTCATTATAGAAAACATCCAGCAGCACTTTTCTGTTTTGCTTTCTAAATCATTGACACATTGAAAATATTTCCAGTGATAGAAATTGCAATCTTCTCTCTGATTTTATTATTCTTTAGTTTGTAGCAAATATTCTGAAGTATTGCTCATAAGTAGTCTTCCTCTCCTAGGATTCTGTTGTGTGATGTGTTTAGCATCTCAAAATTAAACATAAGCTATATACAGTTGTCGAAGGGACTTGAACAAGTATTTTACAGTAACGTATTTTTTGGTATTAGAGGAAATGGTTTCCATTTAAGTTCTCAATATATTGATGTAATTATGAGAATTGATTGCAGATTCTGCAGGCTTGCCTTGTCTAGAAGTTTAAAAACTCAAGGCATGCTGAAGACCAAATAGTATGAATTTGTATCTATTTCCCTGTAATTCTTATTATACTTATTATTCTGAATTTTCATTTTGTTATTTGAAGCATCATTGATCATTGTAATCACGTTTTTCATATGCTGAATTACAGCTAAGGAAAAGCAGACATAGTGACTTCCAGTGAACTGCAAAGCAATTAGCTCTAGACATGGAATTTTCATGACTCAGACTCATTTTTATTTTCCTCTATGCCCATTACACGTAACAGTATTGATAGAGGGAAGAAAAGTGCACATGCAGTTTCTCTCTTTCTCTCCATATATGTGTCCTTTTTACTATTCCCCCCCCTAGTTTGCACATGTCTACTTTTTATATTATGAAAGCACTGAGGTATACAAGTAGTACATGCTTTTATTTTTGTGTCACGTCATGCCTCAAGTGAAGAATTAGACTAGACTTTTTCCTAGGTATAGTGTGTCCATGTTCAAAATGCTTTCAGCTGGTGTGACTTGGAGTATTGCACAGCCAGATGAATAATTTCTCATTTTCTTGGAGTGATGACCTGCACAGTTTGTATCCAGGGTGGTAACTAAACCACTCAAGGTCTGGTGGTTCCCCAGTGACCTCCCTCACTCCTTCATGTGCATAGGGATGCAAGGGGAGTTCAGTGTGCTGAAGCACACAGAATCAGGTGATATGTGTCTCCTCTGGGGAGGGGGACATTTTTGCCGCCCTGTAAGGACAGGGAAGGACACAGTAACTTAAGTCAGACTTATGTATGTAGGTGCTTATACCTGAGGTAGGCAATTTTGATGAGGCTGGCTGTGCTGTGAAACCTGTGTTAAAACCTAACAAGGTTACTCTTGAAATCTCCTCTGACAGCTTTTTAATGCTTACCAAGTGCTGGGGCTATAAAAATGCATTTTGCAGCAGCATTCAGATAATAAATACTGCGAACAGTTTAAAGTCACTGGCTTGTCTTTACAACTTTATGTTGCAACAGCAGTAATGTTAACCTTATGCCAGTTCTTGTTTCATTTAAACAGACTCAAGTATAATCTCCATGTTCTTGATAAGACATATACAGTATCTTTTATAAAACAACCATGTCAAAATCATTATACAAAGCATGAATATCGTCAAGAGGAGTATTTAAGGGATAGCATTGTTTCTCAACAGGTACTATTCTGTTTGTATTATTAAACTTCTAATTTTATTTATTTGTATTTTGGACCCGTGGATTGGAAATACCAATTAAGAAAGAGGAAAAAAAAGGAAGGCTTGTTTGGTTAAGATTTTCAATGAAATTGTTCAACTATATTCAAAGTACTTTGTTTTTTGAAAGCTGAGAAGTTGAAAAAAAGCAACAAAAATAAATGCAGTTTAATTGTTTGCATACTGAGTGTGGTATTACTCCAATTCATTAGTTTTTCAGCATGTATCTAAGAGGGATGAAGCTAAATGAATTCCCTCTGTGAGTTCATTCTGTGTTGCTTTGTATATAGGCAGAGTCTCAGCTACTTACACAGTTCCGCTCCCAAATTCTGTCCAGTAAAACATATAATGTACTTAACTTGAACACTAGGGTAGTCCTTGGTCTCCAGTGTATTTTCAACACCAAACTGGGTATCTTTATCGTGTATGCAAATAACAGTGCTTTCTGAATTCTTATTGCCTATATTTGTCTAAGCCCTGCCTGTCACAATGGAGATAGCTTATTATATGTTCTTTAGTGACTTTTTATACCCTACAATGTTTTTTAAGTTAGCACACACTTAAGGGCTGTTCCTCAAAGCATTCTGACTGCTCAACTTTTGAGCAGATATGCAGTGTAGGTCAGAGAACTCCCCTCAGTGCGCAAGACTCTGCTCTGTTTTTTCTTTTCTGGGAAAAAACCCAGACATCCTGTAACTACCCAAGTAATGTTAGTAATCCAGTTATCAGCTTTCCTTTCAATTTTCTATAATTCCATCTGTAAATGCACAAGTGTTCGAAAGTTATCTGCATTATCATACAGAATATTAATATTCCAGAGGAAGTAATTGAAGCTTTTACTTCAAAAACAAACAAACAGAAATTATCCCCTCAAAACAGAAACAGAAAAAGAGAAAAATGCAGGTTGGTTTGCCTTTGAAAACTGGCAGTATTCTTGACTACCTCAGCTGCAGTCATAAATACCTGTACAACTGTAATTTAATGCCATATATAAGAATTGAATTCAGAGGAACCAATGAAGCAGAATCGAGACATAGAAGAGGAAAGATGACAAATGCTGGCAAAAGTATATAGTCTATTTTTTATGGCTCTAGTAAAAATATAATAATATTGAAAAATAATCTGCATTAGAAAATTTCTAAGTCTGAACTGGTTAGAATCAATCATTCTTTTTCCGTTCCCTCCTCCTGTCAGATTTCTGATGCATCTGGCAATGCTACCAAGCTGTTTATTACCTTTATGGATATCAGAGCCCTGGAAGCTTCTATCTCTGAGCAGAAAGCCATACTCAGTAAAATGCCCTCTGAGAAAGGATGCCTATGTAAATAAAAAGAACTCTTTGTCATAAAGAGTAAGTACTAAAAGAGTTTCAACAAAACCTGTCAGGATGATATTCTTTTAGGTTTCATAAGTATCATACTTGTAATACAACAAATTCAATTGGTGAATGTTTATATAATGCTCACCCTCCTAGAAGTTTTTGGTCCATAGCTTCTGAAATACTGCAGCGATATAATGAAGTATAATGTATTTTATGCAATTCAAAGCAGTGATTTCTTTTTAGAGAATGAAAAGCTGGGTGTTTTATTCTTTAAATTTTCATTATTTTTAAGTAAGCAGCATAAGTTATTTATCTGACATCCTTTACTTCAGTATTGACTTTATTAATCAAAAGTCTTTATATTGGGTTCATTAGAAAGGGAATTAAAACACATATTCACAAATGGGATTCTTTATTTTATTACCCTCCTTTTTGAGGTAGGTAAATATTATTTGCTACAGCTCTTCATTGGTAAAATGTGGATGTTACAGACTTATTTGCAAGAAAGGATTTAAATGGAAATGCTATTCCCATAATAACTTTTTCAGTCTGCATGTCTTACTGTATTTCTAAATAAGAACATATTACTCTGGAACAGAATATCTGCCTAACATAATGACTTCAAACATGGTAACTATATCAGGATTCTTATCATAGTAAAATTTTCTCTTGACTTCTCTTCTAGTTAATTGTCTGTGTAGAAAAGACCTCTCTGTGTGTATCCAGTATATCTCTAACAGAAGAAGCTCAACATACTTCTTCCAAACGTGAAGCTTCTGTCTAGATGCAGGGATATCAGTCCCTTCATGAAAACACACATTCTTGAGTTCTTATAGTGCTTTGACAAAAAGATAGCTTTGTATAACTGGTAACTATGTAACATATTTCTATTTACTTATTTTACTGAGAAGTGTAGGGATTTTTTTTTTTCTATCTGGGAAAGACATAATTACTATAAAGGTGCAAGTTTTACTGCACTTTGCTGGCATAATTACTGTGATTGTCAGCTACATTCTGATTGCTTATTTTTTCCTACTGTGATTATGAAAGGCAGCAGTGCTGGGATTTTTGGGTTCCCACATGGATTGAAGAACCAGAAATTTAAAAACATCTTCTCTTTGACAGGTAATCTGAACGTATTTGATAGACAGTCATTAGAGAATAAAGCTGAGATTTACCAGTCTCATTTTACAGGCTCACTCTTCTACAGCATTATATTAAAACTCTGATGACAGAATATGAATATGCTGAAAATGAGGCACTGAGAGCCCAAAAGTGAGATGTAGAGCAATTGTGATTTCAGACGTTTTCACCTACACTCTGACAGGCTGTTTTATTCTGATCAGATTCTTACCTACTCAAAATCCAGGTCTTCAGCATGGAACACAAACAATAACGGCCTCTCATCATAATGGACTGTGGGTTTTTTCCTATACCTCATAAAGGAGGAGAATAAACATTAATAAACTATGTTCCTTAGTAACATAAGTTATTGTCTTTTTTGTTGTTGGTGGTGGGGTGTTTTTTTATTTGTTTGGTTTTGTTTCTTTAACAAATGATTGATCTGGTTGTCTCTTTAATAAATGCTACTTTCCTCAGCAAAACACTCTTATTCAAAATTTATATCTGAATTCAGTTTCCCTCTGCTCTGTGATATTCTGCTCTCCTATTGCTGGTCCCAAAAACTATTCAAGGGAAGTTTCTGTAGGATCATATTCCCCCATCCACCATCACTGCATGGTATTGGTGCAGATCTCTCTGCAGATAAAGGTTGCTGCCTAATCAGTTTTGCTTTTGCCTGTCTTTCCAAGAAATGGGTAAATTTTTCACAGTTTGAATTTTCCTGCTAAGGTAATAGGAACATTCCATTCTCTGAACCTGTGACTGTGGAAATCGTAGTAATAGTAGGCGCTGGTTATTTTTCTCTGTTTGAGATAAATGTCTTGATTTAGATGGTATGTGAAAGACTCTTGGGCTGTTCCCACTGTAATGCTGTGAAGCACAGCTGTCAGACATTCATCCTCATTCAGGCCACCTACGTGCTGTCTCTGTTGTTCATCTGGTAAAAAAGTGCCTATTATTCCAGACAAGTAGTTTTATTTCCCAGTGCCTTTTTACCTCTTTTGTTTATTTAGATTCTTATCTTTCTTATGTCAGGAATTGTCTTTTATTCTGTATTTTATATTGTGCCCAGCACAATGAGGTATCACTCTTCTCTATGTCTTCTGCTATAACTATAATTCAAATAATGAATAGTAATCACTTTTATCTAAGAGCATCTTGTAAAACACTGGCATTTTCATGAGCTGACAATTCATAGAAGCTTCATGAGTATCTTCCTTCTATTGTAAACACTTTGATTTATTTTAGTGCAGGGGACTTTTACTGAAAAATCCTGAGAAACTTTGAAACTCAGAAGCCATCTTTGCTAGAGGTGCCTTAGTGGTCATAACACCAAAGACCACTGAATCCATTCAAAGACACATTTCTGAATTTAGTCTCAGATTTCCTCTGAGGACAGCCAACATATGGCATATTTCTGTGCCTAAGCAGAGTCCATTATATAGCTTCATGTACTGTTTCAGGATTGTGGCAATTTTCAGCTGATACATTCCAGGTGAAAATACCCTTTTATGAGGACAACCTTTCTTCTGCTTTCTGCTCTTTTTTTATATGTAGTTTACAATGAATACACCACTTTTCAAAAACTGTGTTATGGACTCAAAAAAAGACATTTAAGATAAGTAACAGAAGGAATTAAAAACAGAAGAGTAATCTGGATGAGATTTAAACTATAATTCTGAGTACAGTTTGGGAGATTCTTGGGCTTTTGGAGAAGTTTTGTGTATCTGCTGTGATTTTTTTAAAGGAAATTGATTTAACTCACAGAAAAGCCCACTTTACTGGTGATGAGGTTAAGGATAGAATGGCAGAAGCATCTGGAAATTATGTCAAATGTTTTAGGAGTGTGTAAAGGGAGATACAGAGAAGAGGGACAAGGTTCTTATAACACAAAGGAGGTCAGAGGAATGCCAAAGTCTATTAGGATCTAAACTCCATTAAAATCCTCTCTGGAAGAGGTGGGCCATTTCTTATTAACGTCTCCTCCAGAGCAAGTATGTGAGACATTGCTCTGATGCTGGCAAGCCAAACTTTTATTATGCTTCTTTTATGTTCTGTTAATGTTTGCATAATTTACTTTAGCGGTTTAGATGCTGCTCAAGGAGATTTCTATGTACAGAGTGGTTGGGAACTTTTGAACTGATAATAGATTACTTGGCAGCCTTTAAATTTTCAAGCTCTTTTTTATGCCTTTTTTTCCCCCCTTGTGGCTTATCTGGCATTCAGTGTTTCAGAGTTAGTCCAAGAAATGCTAAAACCTCTCCTGCAAAGTTTACATAATCAAGCTGGACATAAATAATACTCAGTATGCTGATTTTCCTTGTTGAATTTAGATCTTAATTAATTATGCTCAAAGTGTGTAATCTAAGCTTGTGTTTTGAGAACAGATACCTTTGGCTGTTTTCTGACTTATGTTTAATTTCTTAGCATTTCAGTTTGCATTTTGCTTTGATTTGATTTTTTTGTTTGTTTTTCTCTGCCAGTAAACATTACAGATACTGAAAAAAAGGCAACAGCAGGACCCTGTCAAATCAGGATGCGCATCATATCCAGTATAAATTACCAAGCAAAGTCCCTCCCTGCACTTTTTTCTTGAATGTCTTTCTAGATTTTTTTGTAGTTACATCCTTTTAACAGAAATGTAGGCAAGTCACTTGGACTCGGGACTTAAAGATATACTAAGTTTGCCAATTATACTAAATTGGGAGGGCCTGTTGACTTCCCTTAAAAGCAGGCACAGCATCACCAGCCAGGCGAGGGAGGAGATTGTCCCACTCAGCTCTGCACTGAGGCAGCCTCACCTCGGTTATTGTGTCTGTTTTGGGGCAACACAATATAAAAAAGATATTAAGCTATTAGATAGTGTCCAAAGGAGGGCAATGCAGAGGGTGAAGGGCCTTGAGGGGTGGCTGAAGTCACTTGGTCTGTTCAGCCTGGAGAAGAGGAGACTGAGGGGAGACCTCATTGCAGTTACAACTTCCTTGTAAGGGGAAGGGGAGGGGCAGGCACCGATCTCTTCTCTCTGGTGACCAGTGACAGAATCTAATGCAATGGTCTGAAGTTGTGTCAGAGGAGGTTTAGGTTGGATATCAGAAAAAGGTTCATCACCCAGAGGGTGGTTGGGCACTGGAACCGGCTCCTCAGGGCAAATCTGACAGAATTCAAGTGTTTGAACAATGTTCTTAAGCATAGTGTGATTCTTGGGATGTCCTGCACAGAAGAACTAAAGAAGCCACTATGAATTAGTCATAAATTGCCTTCTTTTCTGATGCATTTGATAGTTTCTTTCTTCACAAAGGATACAATATATTAGGAATGGTTATGTCTGCCAACCTTTAGGTACATCGACCTTGGTATTGTTCAACATTTAACCCAGAAATCCTTTAGTGAAGGTGGGAATGTGTGTACATAGATAAATCTTGTTTATATCATAGAGAATTAGAAAACTACTGCAAATTTTCACTATCTTTTCCAGACCAAGATTTTTTAAAACTATTTTCTGATACAGTGACATAACAATACTAGGCAAAAAGCGCCAAAAACAAAAACAAAAAACCCAAACAAATGCACAAAAAAGGCTGAAAAACCCCCACCATAGCATATTTTTTTTCTGTTTTCAGAACAAGAAACTAGTATCTTTAGGGAGGTAGGAGGAGTCTGCAATTGCTTTAATTGACAAATGTGTTCTATAGCAACTAGAGGGGGATTTGTTGCAAACCAAGTAGCAGTAAAGAACTGTTTATTTTTCAATGCAAACAGTAAAAACCATAGCATGGGCTACAGAAATTATTTTTTTATATCTATCTATCTAGCTATCTAGCTATCTAGCTATCTAGCTATCTAGCTATCTAGCTATTATTTCAGAGGTTACTGTAAAGAGATAGGTTTGTTTAGAGGTGGGGTTTTTTTGTTTTCTTTTGTTGGAATTTTTATGTGCAGATCTGTCACAGATCTGTCAGAGACTTGAAGAGTCATTAATGGCAAAAACTAAACACAGGAGTCAAAGAGAAAGAATGAATATTCTCAGTGCTAAAGCTCCTGATTCCAGAGCTGAATCTGCAGGGTTTGTCTCTCATTTCAGATCTGTAAGAGTTCTATGGTGTAACCTTGATTTGAAATTGAAAATAAAAAGGCACATTATTTTTGACATTTGGGAGACTATCATATATTATGTTTTCACAGAATTGCCGTTTAAAATAAATTGAAGACATGGGTGTTGCTAAGGGTCTTTCTACTTGATGGAAATATCAGACCTTCCATCCCTGAAATACATTTCCTGAGGGCTGCATATCAGCAATGGGACTCTTTGCTGTACTGAAGATGATGAATTTCATTTGAGAAGATAACTGACAAAATATCAAGCTTATTTTGGCATACAATTTAACATTCAACTCCAACAGTTGTAACTGGAGAAATCGTTTGCAGGTTCCAATGGTGAAAAGTGGAATAAAATGAAATTGTAGTTATAAACTCCTTTTCATCTATAATTGTTGCTTTTACTAAAGTAAATTTGCACAGAGGGAGAAGAACATAGTAGACAGCTTGATTTTCATCTGAGCAGAAGTGTAAATGTTTTAATGTAAATGAATAGATGGGGTAATTAATGCGAAAAAGATACTTTTTTCTAAATGCTCAAACTTAGACCAGATTAACTGGCCTAAAACCACTTCCTCATGAAGTGAGTGTTAGTCATGTCTGTGGTAACTTTTTTTAAGGATGTTACTGCAGGTTCCTGAACCTATCATACTAGTAAGCATCCAGACACTGTATTTTTCCTGGTTCTGGCTGCTGCATGTAGCCTGCTCCCTGGATAATCAGGCAGACATGCTTCAGCTGCTGGTTTCCAGTTGTTGCAATAATGTGCTAACATGCTGGTCCCCTGAAACAGCCTGCTTATTAACTGTGATGCCCAAAATGCCATCTGGAGTGTTATTCAGACATCTATAATTATTCTGTCTACTTCTATTCGATTGTCTGCTTTGTTCCACTGTGCATGCTCTTTATTTCCTTTCATTTTTTCTTTACATTTTTTTCCTTTACTTAGCATGGAATCGCTTCCTCTTCTCCTACAGAGGTAACAAAAACTCTTCTATAAATTTCTTTTACATAAAGGTGAACATACAGACTTTCTAGAAGTAGTTCTAGGAAACAAACTGCAGAATTTCTCTCACTTTTTTAGAGTGGGAAAAATAGTATAATAATCACTTTGGTGCAAACTAGCAATCATAGAGGAACTAATTCTTTACTTCCTGTCTTTCTCCATTTATACTTGTACATAGTGGATATAAAATATCTCCAAATTATGAGTCAGTGTGTTACACTCAGTGTAAATGGAAATGACTTTAAGAAGGGCAGGTCAGTGTGAAATGGGTTCACGATGCAATGAAGTGGAATGGGACTTATAAATATGCAAACTAAATTGTTTGATCACTGTTCATTCTACTATGTGAAATCACTCCTAAGGTCTTGCTAGACATGGAAAAAAATCATGAAATTATTTTGTTTGAGTTACAAACTCGTTCTCTAGGGATTTGCTTTGACTTTTCAATATAGTGCTAGTTAGCTGCAACCAGCTAAGAAAAGTGTCAAGCTGAAAATAGAAAATAATAGGAAGAAGATAACTTGGATGTGACAATAAATGTGAAAGATACTATGTGCCATATGAATTAAACAGAAAAATTAATACATTCATCCACTAGATATTTTCTATATTATTATGTCTGTTGAAATATGACAGCTTTCTCCGATCAGCCGTTAGCTCTTCCTTTTTCTGTAGTTTTATGTGATTGGAAAATAGCTCTTATTGAAGGGTAGAGAAGGGATGAGAGAGAGTTAAAGACTTTAATACGATCCCTGGCATGTGCCAGCCAGGCCAGAGAAGTATGTATGAAGGATGAGGGGGTTCATAAATGGGCCGGAGATTAATAAATAGTCAGTGTTTAATTTTAGTTTCTTGTGCTCAGAGAATTGAATTTGTAATCCCAGTGTAGCGATTTGCGGACAGTATCCCCATCTAGGGGTGGATTTGAGCATCTCTGCTGTGTGCAGTCTGCTGATGGGGGATGGGAGGGTTTGGGAAATACCCACATCCAGGCCGAGATACAACTTCAGAATACAAACAAGTGCACGCAAAGCACAGTGCCTTTAGTAGCAGGATGTAGTGAAAGAAGCTGCTTAAAGTAAGAATTCAGAAAATCAAGACAGTTTTTAAACTTGCCAACGTTGCAGCGCTGTGGTCCTACGGCAGAGTCCAAAGTGGCAAGTGAAGATTGAGCCCTGCTTTGCCAGGACAAGGAAATAAGCACCTCGCAGTTAGGGCTGTCAGCAAGGCAGGGACAAGGGAGCAGAACAGGGTGTTTGTAAATGGCCAGTGTTTCTCTGCAAAATGTGGAAGAGCGGCTGCTGCTTTTTAAGTGTCTTTCATAGCACTAATTTTAAATTTTAGCTGTTACACTTTAGCTGGGCTCATGTAGAGGTCTCTGTTGAAAAGAAATACAGGAGCTGAGCTCTCACCCAGAACAGATAACCTCATGTCCTCTGAGAAAATGATTTTACCGATGCGAGCTGAGGTCATTGGCAGGACGATGTGGGGAAGCTTGCACCAGAGCCATTTAAATCGTGCTTGATGTGGAGAGAGAAAGGGCTTTGCTCTTGGGCCCTTAACTTTCATGAGCTGCTTTATTTATATAGTTATCTTTTTTGCTGTTCTTGCTGTTGCTGGTTTCTTCTTGCCTTTTTAAATAAAAATGCTCTATGTGAAAATGCATCTTTGAGGTTGAAAATATAAAAAAAGTAAGGCAGTTAGAAAATATTCTGTGATGTTATTGAAGTGACCTTGTTGCTGTCCCTTTCACTCCATCCTCTTTTTTTTCCTGAAATAAAATTATTTGAACAATATAACCTCTTGTATCTTTACAGAAAAATGTGACCTGCTCAGTCAGTTGCCTTTGCAGGGCTCTCTTAGCTTGGGGACAGAGAAAAGGAAAAATGACTGCATGCAAGGCTTTAGATTTGAGGTCAGCCATTCTGGCGGTTGAATTTAACGGAATTATGTACAGCATTTTCCTCTCCATCTTCCTTCTGATCAAGTGATCCTGAGTAGAAGAAATAACGAGATTAGGGCTTCAGTGTGACTATTTGCATTAATGAGCCTCTATGTGCCACTGGAATGGACAGCCTAGCACTGGCAAAGCTCCAGAGACCCTAAATCAAAAACCAGAGAGAGAGAAAGACAGAGAGGAGGAAAAATACTGTATTCACACTCAAGGTACTGGGACAAATATTTGCACAGTTGTGTCACTGTGGGATGTTTATGGTAAAATAATCCACTTCAGCTCTTCCACCCTAATAACTGTGTGCATGTTGTGATGGAGGAAATTCTTGACGTAACTAATTTGTTTTTTTTAAAAGATATTTTCTCAGTGTGGCACAGAATTCCTAGGGCCTTTTGAAATAATAAGCATATTTTCCACATTAACACACATTAAAAATACTGTTGCATAGCAAAGCCGACATGCAAGCAGGGCTTCTTACACACGACGTGTATAAGTACTAAAACTCTGAGCTGTGTTGCTGTTCCTGTGCATGCGTGTGCTGTGTGGCAGCCCATTTATGCATTTTCCACTGTGCTGGGGCTTACATCACTGTCGTATTAGTCTAAGCAGAATAGAGCAGATTGTTTATTTTGGTTGAGCTCTGCTTCAGGCTGTAACATCAGATGTAGCTCCTAGAGTGACAAATTCCAATTGCAGTGTCACAGATTAAACAAGGGTACAGAGGAGCCCTGCAAGCAGTTTTGTTTCTCATGGGAGTGGAAGGATACTGTGCTTGCTAAAGTTAGTACATACCATCCCAACACGAACAAAATAAAATAATCTCCTCTCATAACTCTCTTCTGTTCTAATAGCACATTGCCCAGAACCCAGAGCCATTTTGCATGCTCTTCAGGTTGGGGTTGCAATATTCAGTTACTGACCATTTATTAATGAGCAGTGCAATTCTGCACTACTTTTATGAAATATTGTACTTTTTATTGTTCTATTGTATTGTAATATTCAAAAATCAGAGACTCAAAATTTGGTTGAGGTTAAAAGGAACATCTGGAGGTCATCTGTTTCAGGCCCCTGCTCAAGCAGGATCGCCTAGAGCAGGTTGCTGAGACCATTTCTAGGTGATTTTGGAATATCTCCAAACATGGGGACCCCACAAACTCTCTGGGCAACCTGTGCCAGTTCTCGGTCTTCACAGTTTACACAGAAGGTCCTGTGTTTGAGTTTGTGCCCTTTGCCTCTGGTCCTATCACTGGGCACCACAGAAAAGTGCCTAACTTCATCTTCTTTACGCTTTCTCTTCATGGATGAGACTCCCCTGTAACTTTTCTTCCCCAGGATAAACAGCCCCAGCTTTCTTAGAGGTGCTCATATGAGAGATGCACTAAGCCATTAATTATTTTAATGGCCCTTTTCTGTAATCTCTCTAGTAGCTACATGCCTCTCTTGTTCTGGTCAAGCATGGAACTGGACCCAGCACTGCAGGTGTGTTTCAGTGCTGAGTAGAGCAGTAGAATCACCGCTCCTAAAGTAGCCCACAATACCACTAGCTATCTCTGTGACAAGAGCTTATTGCTGACTCATGTTCAACTCAGTGTCCACCAGGAGTCCCAGGCCCTTTTCTGCAAAGCTGTTTTCTTGCTGGTTGGCTCCCATCATAATACTGGTGCCTGGGATTATTTCTCCCCAGGTGCAGGACTTTGTATTTTTACCTCTTAGATAGGCTTTGCATGTTGCCTTTGGCATCTCAACAGATTCAATTCCAGGTAGTCCTTGGATTTCCTAGCTGGGTAGTGCTTCCTTCATTTTATCTGCTCCTGATTCTACCTTCAGTTCACTTCCTTTTTCTATCTCAATTTTTCTGGTAGCTTCATTTTCATCCCCACAGCCTTCCTTGTATTTTTTTCCTGACTTACAGCATTGGGGTGGACCACTTGATCTTAGAGAAAATGATCCTTCAATATTAACTAGCTTTCCTGGACCCCTCTTCCAAGTAAGTCCTTGAAGAAGTCAAAGTCTGCTTTCCTGTAGTTCAGGGTTGTAATCTTGCATGTAGTTTTGCTTCCTCCTTTCAGGATCTGGAATTCCACCATCTTGTGGGCACTGTAGCCAAGGCTGCCTTCAGCACTCACACCCCAAAAAAGCTCCTCATGTTTTGCAAGCATGAAATTCATCAGAACACCTCCCCTTGTTGCTCCTCTGTCACCTGACTCAGGAAGTTACACACACATATTTCACTTAGCAAGTATATATTGCGCTACAGATGGTTGGGGTCTGGGGTTATTAAGTATCACCTTTACTGTGGAGCATCAGTATCACCATCAGAAAACTATTGAAGGTACTTACTTGCCAGAAACAGATGCATTAGCCTTATCTCAGCTAGACTTTCCTGCAATATCTGACGGATAAGAATAATGACCTTTTAAGATATAAGATGGTTATACAAATAACTGTAGCATAATAAAAGCAAAGCAAGTAAATTGAGTAAAATGGGTAGGGATGAGTTGCTCAAACTTTTTAGGTGTCTTCTTTGCCCATTTTGAAGACAAGTATTTTTGTAATAGGCCTCCTTTCATCTTACCTTTAAAATGTGCACTGCTCTTACCTGTAACACCTGACTGAAGATTTCGATCTCCTTAAGACTGTTACATTAATATGTGACATTTTTAGTGCACTCTCCCAATTGTTCCAATTGTGACCCATTATCTGAGAAACACCATGAGAGAGTTGTGGGTACTTGTTTACCAAAAAATTTTGACCTCCCACTGGTTTTACAGCTGACAACAGTTTCACTGTCCTCAGTGTGTAGTCAGTTACGATTAATGCAGAACTAAGCAAAATTAAAATTACAGATAAGAATCTCGACAAGGTTGCTGAAGCTCTTCACCTTTCAAGGTACATAACAAATGTCTCCCATGCAATTCACAGCATGTGCAGGATGTTGAAGGTCATGTAGGGATGTGTGTCTTTTAAAGAGGTACAGTTCCATTCCCATCCCCTGAACTCTCCCTCACAGCCTCTAACTGTATATTTAAAGCGTAACTAAACTCATCACCCATCTGAAAGGTAAAGGAAAGGTCTTATTTCATCATATAGCTTCTCAAAAATTGAATATTAAAAGGTAGAAAGTTTCTTGATAGTTAATTCAATGTGAAATTAAATGTTAATAACATTAGGAAGAAATATTTTGACAATTTACAACATGTTATGTTTATCATAAACAAATCTATACCCGTTGCCACTGTGTTTTGAGAAAATTGGAGTCTGTACAGTAAATACAGAATCAGACTAATAAGAAAAATGTCATATAGCATCACTTTCATGGGAGGGTCTTCCTCTTTTGTCAGACTAGATTCCTGGCCCCCAAAAAGCTGAAGACCATCAAACTGGCCTTGATTTGAAAATAATAGCTGAAGCTAGAACTGGAGGGATGTTGAAGGAGGAATCTGAAAGACAGAGAGAGAAAAAAACTAAGTAGTAGGAAATTAATTTTGGAGGCATGCGAGTTGCTACAGGGAGTGCTTCATTTATTCAAATGATGGAAGAGCTAGCTACTGAAAGTGTTGTATCTGTCAATGTAAAATGCAGGAAAATATATTTTAAAAGAAAATAGCTACAAATACATGAAATAAGTAGCTAGCCCCGTGTTAAGATTTCTAAAATGTCTCTGTAAAGTGGAATAGGTAAATGTACAGGCACAGAGAAGAGCAAAACTGAAACTGTGACTGGGGACATACAAACCAAATTCTTCATGCTTTTGATATGTATATATTTAATTGTGGAGTTCATGATTCTGTATTTTCAGTTCTCCTCTCTGTTACAAGTAGATGATGTTAGGAATCACAATGCCTCAGCAGTGATCAGGATTATTTTTTCTGTTGTCAGCTGACATGTCAAGGTGGTTTTTTTTGCTGTTATGTTCACAGAGTGCAGGACACAGATATTTCTACACTTCTGTCACTTCATGTTTAACTTTAAAAGGAATATGTGAAGCAGAATTGGAAGATATGTAAGCAGCTGACATGTCATATGCACTTGGAAATGTGTCCTGAATACTAACAGTGTTGCTTCTAATCTGATAAACCTCACCCCATGTAACAAGGCTGTCTGTAGTGAGGCCAGCCCTCAAATAAAAAGGTCCTTTGCACAAGTACACTGAAACCCTATGTAGGCACTATTTATAAAACCCGTGTAGCAACAGTGCTCAGCTGAGCACGTGTGGTGTGGTGATTCAGAGTGCCAGGAGGCTGCCGCATTTCCGATGCCACAAGACAAGGAAATGTCAGCGACTTCTCACACTTGGGCAAAGCAGGCTGGAATGCAAGGACCGCTCTCTTCTATAGCTCGTGTTTAGAAACAGAAGGCAAACCTAATGAATCACACATGGCTGAACAGATCACTGTCAGGCTAGCTAATGTAAGACAGAGTGGGAAACATAATTGCTCCCTTATATAATGGGCAATGTGTGAGTCAGTTTTGATAAGAATTGGCCTGAATATTCTTTGGAGGAGCAATCATGCTCACAGGGTTTGGCAGTTTCTGGAAGAGCTTTGTATTGAATCCATACACTTGGATTGCTCACTGTTCCTCGCAGTTGTCATTTCAACTCCAGTTGTCAAATATTTGTTTTGGTTGTTTGTTGCTTTTTTCTATTTTTCCTTCTGGGTCTGCTCATTGCCTGTGGGTTAGGAAGCTGCCACAAAGGAGGAGCGAGGCAGAGTCAAATCCAGTACCTGTGTAGCCAAAGATGTAACTGCTAGGAAGCCTGGCATAGATAGTAGTACTGTGAGAATCCTAAAAGTGGTGTCTTATTGACCTTACAACTTTAACTCTGCTGATGAACTATTGTTCTCTCTTATTCTGAACTCTAAATCAGGTCAGGCAAAGCAGAGCAGTCAGATTCACTGCCCTTAATCAGTGCCCCAAAGTCTTGAATAAGTGGTATGAAAAAGTTGTTGATTATAGTGTTTGGAGTGGGGGGGGGAAAGATATGGTTTTGACAGATAAGGAAATTTCGATAAAACTTTTCTCAACTGATTTTATTTCAGGAATGAAATTTCTGTCATCCTCCACTTAAAAATGAAAATATGTCCAATGAATGCTGAAGCAGAATGTTTCCCAGATAAAATTAAGCAGATGTACAGGTGCAAACATGTTTTCTGTATGCAGCTGCTGTGCAATAAAATTTTTTAGATGTGATTAAGACACCTGGTCTGCCCCTGTCAATCAGTATAAGATATTACTTTTCACACTGAGCTATGTCTTTGTAGATATTCAAAGGCCTGTGGTCAGATACAGTAAATGCCATTTTATCAATTGGTTATAATGCAAACAGAATCAGATATGGGAAAGAAGTGTCAAGTCTTAACTTTTTTGTTAGACATTTTAGAAACTTAACTGCCACTGTTCTGTGTAGTTTTTCCTTGCTTTGATATAATTGTTCTTGTGCAGACTGCAGCCACATGCATTTCTGTCATAACTTCAGAGAAGTAGCACCAAATTCCTACCAGACTCAGTCACTGCTTTCGTGTTAATCAAAGTCTATGCTTTGTTCATCTGTGTAGAAGTAAGTGTGGCTGAGTCCCAGACAGCACCCTTTCTCTTGAAGAAAGCATAAATCCTCTGTATGAACTGCTTTCAAAGACATGAAATGGCACTGAGGGGAGGATGTATGACTTCAGACAAGTTTGTTCTCCTACTGTCCCTGCTTGTTAACATAATTTGCACAGCTGCATTTCCTCTGTGTGCTCCATTCTCACCATTGAATTTCAAGGCTTTCTTCATCATTAGCAGAAAAATTTCTGTCTTTGTGAGACTAGAGTTTGACAGTAAATTTTATATATGCTAGAAAATACATGAATTAAAATAATTTTAAAATTAAATATTAAAGATTATTGACATTTCCTTTCTGGATATTGTTACATGTAAACCCAATAATAGTGTAATTGAATAATGTTTTACATGAGCCATGTACATGAGTTGTAACTTAGGGTATGGAATTTAATATCCCATAAAAGATTTTGCAGTTTATTCTGTGAATGGAGCCAGAAACCATGTGGCCTTTGAGAATTTTTTTGTAACATAATTAAGACTCACTCCCTAGTTTAAGGTTTTTCCTCAGCATCTTTAAGAGTCTCGAGGCAGGAAATCTGCATTCATGTGTTCCAGTTTTTTTCCTTATTTTATCTGACAGACTCTACAGACTACAGTCTACCAAATGTACTTTTCTCATGATTACTAACATTTTAAAAAAAATCTGTTTATTTTTACCATGCACAGACTTAATCTCAGAGGTTATTTCTGCATGGCATCTAAAGTAAAAAATAAAATCCGATCAAGTAATTTCCTTATGTCCTGGTTTGTTTGGGTCTTTTTTGAAACAAAGTAGGTAAATGTCCTTCTCTTTTAAACAACACTGATTTCTAGGAACCTATAAGTATAAAAACTCTAAAAAATATACCTTGGAGTACAGTTTTCATATATAGTATTTGTACTGTTTAGAAAAAATACAATAGTATGAATGTTTCACTTAAAGATGAAGGATAGCGAGTGATCTAACTTCCAATGTTTATTGGTAAATACCAAGATGGGGCTGTAATTTTTTCAGGTACCATTAGGGTTAATTTGAAACAGAGCAAATGCAGGAGTTTCAGAAACATTTTGGTTGGGAAATGTTTGTTATTTTAGCCTGCATTTTGAATTAAGTGATGCTTTCTTGTAGGTTTGTTTTGTCAGTATATTTTTAGTCATAATGTATTTCTCTTTGTTCCCTGAACAAAAGAAGGAGCAGGAAGTGTTTTGTTACAGAGTCCAAATTTATTCCTTGGACACATTTTGGTGGTGTACAGATTCTTAGGGCTGAGCCAGGTCTTAGACTCCATGTACAAATATACTCTCTTTGCCACTGTAATGGAAGAAATCCACCATTTGTAATGAAAGAGTTCTATATATAAACAGAAATCCAGCAGGTGTCTTCATATAGGTTCTGCAACGTTTATATGACTAGTGTATCTCTATAACTAAAAACCTGATCTGCTTGAAGAACAGAGGAAATGTCACCACAATTTTTTTCTTACAGTTTGTCTTTTTCATATCTTGTTGGCATCACAAACAGCTTCCACAGGATTTTCAGAGATGACACGATAAAGCAGTATTGTGAATACCTTTTTTTCTATTCCTGCAATATTCAGTAAGTGTAAAAGAGGAATAAATCTCACTTGTGCCTATTTGTTACTGTCTCTCACCTGTACTCTGTGTATTGTTTGGGTATCAAGATCTGGAATTCCTATAGGAATACAATGTTGGGTTTGGATTGATAACAGTCTTCCTAAGTGTTACACAGATTATTAGGTCAGGCAGGGAGAAGATTTTTACAGAGCACTCCTGTACAAAGAGCAGTACATTGCCTGAGACCTAATACATGCTGTAATTCCTTGAAAGAACAGGCACAAAGAGGACCAGCCAGCCTCCAAGTAGGCAATACAAAACTAATGAAAATGTATGCTGAGATTAAATAGAAAACAGGCACCTAAAAATATTTGAGCTTCCAGAATTCTCTTTTGAGTTGTGTTTATTCTCTATAAATTGTTAGAATATTTCTGCATATTTTTATTGGCCCAGTTACAAATTCAGAAATTATACTTCCCAAACTTTATAATAATTTCTTTGGGTTTACAACTTGAGTGTAGGGGTGTGTGGTGTTTGTTGGGGTTTTTTTCTGGTTGGGAAGTTGATTCCATTTACTCTTTTATGAACTGGAAGTTGACATGTAGGGAAAAAGATGGGAGAGATAAATGAAATTTAAACATAGAGTTGTGTGCAAGTTGAGCATTTAAATTTTACAGATGTGACAAAAAGCCATAAGATCAGAAATTGAAATTCACAATAAGAATATGATATAAAGAAGCCACTTTTGCTGCTAGTACAATTTTCTAGTGGACATCACAAACTATTTCTTTCAGATTGTTAAGGATAATTAACTGCTTTGTACACTTAAAGTCTGCCAAGTCAGAATACTTTCTATGAGACTTGCTAGCCCAAGGCTTGTTCTTCCCTTTGAGTGGAAGTGCTGATGTAGAAGGTGTTTTCAGGTAACTGCACCTTGATGTTTATACTGAGGTATTTGCCTTGAGGAGGAAAGGGTAAAATATGATCTGTAAATTTTAAAAATAGTGAGGAACTGAAAAAAGGGGATTTCTATAAAGAAATCTCTTTGTTATAACAATAGCTTTAGGGTGTTTTTGTTTATAAGATAATAATCGTATCTTCGGTTGAGACTGAAGTTTCATTTAATGGAAAGCACCCTGAAGTTGTTGTTTGGATGAACATAAAAACTGAACATTCATATTTGAAAAGAAAGATGAAAAAAAGCATAAAACATAATGTTAAGGTGGTGAAAGATAATTCTCTAGGAGCAAATGCACTCTAATATATCCCTTCTACCTTCTGTTCCCTCTTACATCTTTCCTTCCTCTCCCCTCTTTTCCCCTTCTCTATATTTCCTTGTTTTCCAGTCTTTTTTTTCCCTATATATGTTAAGAAATACAATCTTAAAGTTCATGCTCCAGGGTGTATTTTCAAAGCTAACTGGAATGGAATAACTGAAATTTACACAGTGGTAACAGACTGTATCCAAAAGTCCTAGTCCCTCCTGGAGTCCCAGGGAATGAAGAGTATAATATGATAGCATCCCTTAAGATTATGTCCAATATTCTTTTCCTCCTGTATCTTTCCAGGGATTTCAACATCTCTGAGAAGACAAAAAGAGGTCATGATTGTGTCTTGTCTTTTGTGTTAGGAAACTTTTCTTCTATGTAATATATTTACAGACAACATAATTTTCAGAGGCCATCTCGAAAGGTTTGATTTTGGAAGTGGAGTTGAGTCTAAAACAAGAAAAAGAATAATTTAGTAAGCTTTGGCATTAAGAGAATGGTCCCATACCATTCTCTCTTAAAGCTCTTTTGGGACTCTTAGTTTTTAGGCCAGTGTGTCCACATGCAGACTGCTGTTGCCTGTTGGAGACAGCACACAATAACCCCTGGACTATGCTTAGGAACTGTTTGGGACTTTGCTATTTGGAAAGACTAGGAGCCATGTCAGGGCCCATTCTAACAATTTAAAAGCACAAACAGTTGCATTCCAGTGGCATAAGAACATTTCCTGACAATGTTAATTTTACTAGAATAGATATATAGAGAAAAATCACATAAGGTTCAAATTCTTGAAAGAAATCAATGGTACCTTAGTAGATCCAGTGGGACCAATCAGTAGAATAAAAGGCTGTCAGGGTACAAAGGCATTCTGAAGACTTTTTTCATTTGTTCATGCTTAATTACTGAAAGATCACATGGTGCTGCTTGTCCAGGTGAAGTTAGCCCTTCTTCTTACTGTGATATCGCATCATTCTCCAAACTTCATTGGTTACCTTGATGATTTCTTTTTTTCCTGACTGATTTCTGACTACGTGTCTAACCCATCAAACTCAAGTATCTCTAGTCAGAAAGTTGGGGGCCTTCCTGTGAAAGGAAGGCTTCTTGGGCAAACCGCTGTGGTTTGTCAGTGATGGGGTTGCTGTGCCCTGTGCAGTTTTGCCTGTGCTGCTAAAGGCTGGGTGCTGCCTCGAGGGATAGGACAGTCTGCTGGGAGCCAGCTTAAACCCAGGAAAGTGTAGAAGAGGCATTTGGCACCCTTCGGTGGCAAAAACTGAGGGTACAAGTGACACGGGTTTGGGAGGTCATTGTGTACAAAAGAGCCAGTATGGAGGAATCAATTCACAGGAGGCTGGAGGTCAGCAAGCTACAAAGGGTAACAAGCAAGCTAGCCAGGGCTTGGGTTAGAGCAGTTCATGCGCTGCTTGCTTTGTTCATGCTTGTCATCTTTTGCTTCCATTACCGAGATCTTTTCTTTTTTTCCTCCAGTGGAGCATTAGTGAGGTTTTAAAAGGACAGATGAAGGAAAAGGAGCAGGTTCTACTGATCTCCTTTCGAAGCATGACTGATTTATTAGTTTTTTGTTGTGCAGAGAAGCATTGCAAACAGCTAATCTGATAGATTACGGGAAGAGTTTCTCCTCCAGCTCCATTACTCTCTACTCCTTCATAAGATTCAGCTATTGGTGCCAGGCGTGGTTATTGTGCCTGAACACGGAGGTCGTACAAGGCATGTCTGAGCAAGCAGGCATAGCACATATCTAATGCCAGGTACTAATATGAATGTACCAGTATATGTAACATAGAATTCCCTTGCTTGTGTCCTCAGGAGGCAGATGCTGTTGCCTATCACACTGATCAGAGATTTTATAGGCAATAAAGTGTGTCACTTCCCAGGCCTGAAAAAAGCATTAACAACAGAGTTAACAGGAACACTGCTGAAAGGAGTACTTGCCATCATGTGCACTAATTTTAAGCCTGCCTGGTTTTGCCTCATATTCTGGTTTAATACTGTCAGGCTGTTAGTGGGTTCTGGCCTCTTGGCACTGCTTTCCAACAGAAATAAGAAACATGAAAGCACATTTTGGAGGAAAACATGTAACGTAATAGAGGAGAAAATAGGTCAGATTTCACTTGCCAATGGCCCTTTAAGTTAACAGCTGTGGGTCAGAATACATTTTTATACAGAAGCACAGGCTGAAAGTTTAAGCTCGCACACTGATGTCTCATGCTGTTCATAACCTTCACTTCATGACCTTTGATGCATTGTGTGGATAGTGATCAGAGAGAAAAAAAAGATTTCTCTTTTTGCTGTTGTTTTAAAGGATTTAATATGTTTGTTTTCTGATAATACTGTGTTTATATATACTGGGGGGTTTTTATTTGTACAGTCTATGTAAAGATTTATTTTTATCCTTTAGGAAGGGAAAAGCAGGGATGTACTTTTTTTGAATTGCTAAAAGTCCATGAAAAATGGATTCTTGACTGCAAAGTAATATCAGTGGCATTTGTTTCTTAGTACTTTATAATTAATTCTTTTCTCTTTTAAGACCTTGATACCCATTTTAGATGCCTACCCCTGTCTAAGTATTTGGGTCCTGCATTGTTACTTACAGGTTGCCTGTAATTCGTAGGTCACTGTTTCTATTAATCCAAAATAGCATATTGCTCATTAAAAAGTAGGATTTTCTGCTGTACTTTCCTCCAAACTGTATAAGATCTAAATCCGAAATCACTGGGGTAGTTTTGCTATATTTATATTTTATATAAATAGAAACATCCTTCTAATGGATTTTAGTAACATATTCAATCAGAAATTGGATTGAATAAAACATGGAAAACACTTGGAAGTGTTTTCATGGTAAGAAAGCCATGCACTTAGAGCATCATAAACCGGCAATTCTTTCAGTAGTTTTGAATAAGACTTGTGTAATGTATGTGATAGGCAGGAAAGCCAGATGTGACACCAACTTTGTATGAATGAAAGGACTATATTCTTCCCACATAGAATTCTATGAGGAAGGCATGGGATGGATGAATAATTTGGCTTATTTAGGTGTTGTAATTTCATTCTGCAACAAGGTTGAAACCAAAGCGGATTGAGTGCTGCTCAAGTACAGTATTTCTCTTTAATTTCTTTGATTGTTTATCAAGCAGGAGAGTGCCTCTGCTGTTTGTGTCACCAAAGTTTATATTTACTGCATTCTTTTTTCCTTACACATTTTTTTCAGTGATTCACCTTTTCTTCAATGGTGCTGACCTGAAACTTACCAAAAATTCATTTTGGAATGACATAGAGATCCATTTATAAATCAAATTATTTCATGGTACTTCTACAGAAAGCTTTTTGAAGTACAGGAAGATTGCCAAAGTGGAAAAAATGAACTAGAAATGCAGAAGTGTGTTATGATAAATATAGTACTCAAAGGTGGGGTTAAAGGCTGTGATATAGCTGTTTGCGTTCATATTTATTTACTGCACAGAAACAAATCCCACATGGCTATTTTTGCTTTGCTGACTGTAATCCCAGTAAGGCTGTCTTATAGACATCTGCTAAGGTTTTTTATTATTATTTGGTTAAGATTTTGAGATTGAGGTGAGAAAAATCCAACTGTCACCTAGAAATGACCTCAAGGGGGTTTCACAGATTTGTCCAACGTGATTTTCACATATTACTGCAGGCTTAAATATATTCCTTGCTCTGAAGTGCTTCAGACAGTTGCTACTCACATTTTCTAAAAAAAAAAAAAAAATAAAAAAATTGTCTGATATTTGTGGTGTGCTGTTTAACCTTTATTCAGTCTGGGTTTTTTTTTAAATCTGAAGAGTAAAGACCAAGCAAGGGACAAATTGCCTCACACGTTTTTCCATAGGCATTGAAAAATACATCAACTGATCTTCTGTTATGTCTACAAATCATTCCTTATGCTAAGCAGCACCTCACATTCATAGCCATTGGATTCACTTTCAATACACTAGTAATCTTTATGAGATTTCGGGATATACTAGAAAAATTTATTTCCCAGAGGGCTTTTTGTCTTAAACAAGATCAAGTCTTCATATCTTTATTTAGCCAGTATACTATGGTAGTCTGTGTGAGAATTATCTGCACCTTTCTGCTTTGGGCAGATGAAGGAAAGAGTGAACGGATCAGAAATTCCTTCCATCCATGCTGTTGTTGTGCCACACACTTATCCAACAGTAGTAACACAAAGCGAAACATGTAGGGTCTCCTTTCTTTTTCATTCAAGTCAATGCATGCTGATAAAATTCTAATGAAAAGGAATCTGAGAACAGGAGAGAGTGACTTATAAAAATTTCCTGTGATGCATTATAATGTTAGATTTTCAATTTTTAAAAGTGGTTACAGTCCTAATTGGTGAACAAAAAGGACCAATTTATCTCTTGCTATGAGAAACATTTTCCTTATATATTATTCTCATGAAGCCTCTAATTCAGCCAAACACATTATGTAAATGGAATGTATGAGATACCTTCTAAAATATATATCAGATTTACATTACTAGCTTGTTATGTTAGATTGAGCAAGGGCCCTTGTTACACTATATGGCAATTTTTTTTTTACTTTCATAATGCTCCTTTCTAAAATAAATTGTGTTTGGTTCAAGCAATGCTTCTATCAATGACTCTTGGAGTTATCCTAAATGAGTATTTACTAGTTTCATCTGGGGATTATGAACATAATCACTACATCTTCATCTTTACTGATCTCAGGAGCAAGACTTTAATGCCTCTTTTATACTAGAATTGAATTCTTCTGATACAAGTTCTGCAAATGTTGGAACGCAGTGACTCTTCCAATGCCAAGCGAATTTGGATAAATCTGCATTGCATACAGATTGATTTTCTCAAAGCCTTATGACACAGATACTGGGAGCTGCAAAATTAGTGGACAGTGTAATAGCTGTGAAAGCTAAACATGTGTTTTGTGACATAGTCAGAACCCAGATTTATACCTCATACACATAGCTTGGAGTTTGATAGTGCTGAAAGGTAGCACCTTTTAAGACTAACAGTTGTTCCTAAAGGTGCAGTTTAAGTGTGTACATATATGACTGTGCCTCTTCTGGACAATGTAATTTTGATTTCAAGTAGTTGTAATACAGTAAGAAGCAAAATGAGTTATCACAAAATAATTTAAAGTATTAACTGATTGTAGTAGTACATTTGCAAAATGTAGTGCTGTTAGTCTTGGTTTCATACTAGTTTAGGTGGAAATAATAATGAACACCATTTTCATTACTGGCCTTTTTTTTTTTTAAGATACTCAAGTTTTGATGCCTTTTTCTTATGGATCTCACCCCACTTATGACATATATTTTGTGTTTGAAATGAAGGTCACAGAAGTGTGAGTTTAGAACCAGGGAGTGTCCTGTGAAACTAGGAAAGATACTCAGATACGGAAGCAATAAAAGACAGCAATTAACCTTAAAAGAGAAATATCCATTAAAGTTATAGGCAAATTTGATTACAGCTGCATTTCAGCAAGAAATCTTTGGGTGTTTTTCTAAAGATTACATTTAACTGGTGAGCCATGGGGACTTTTGCTCTGTAGGGATAAGATAACTGCTCCTCCACCTCTCTGTAATGATTTTGGGACCATTCAGAACTAAACTGATACAGATGAGATTTTCATTTTGCCTTACAGCTGTCTTTTTAAAATTATTATTTGATACATTCAGAACAGCAAGTGGGCAACTAATAAGGATTAGTAATGGGGAGGTTTTATTTAATTCAGTTTTTAAGCTGCTTTATTCAACAAAATCCTTAAAACACAGAGATTATATTTTTGGAGATACCAACACACTGCAATGAATTCTATAGTATGTGCAAAGCTAAAACACATTTTCATGAAAGATTAAATGCTTATATATAGTATCTGAAATTATTGATTACATTTTGAAATTGTATTCCCACATTGAGGGCCTGGTGTTTTACTGTTTCAGAGGGTTTTCAAAACATCATCTAGCAGGTTTTCGGGAAGATATAGCTCTGTTGCTAACTCTTATCTTTTATCACATGTCTTCCTGTATTTGAGGTTGCATTTTAATATCTTTCTCACTCAGTACCATGCATGTGTGAGAATTCCTCCTTTTAT
>JAWWLZ010000118.1:32844117-32855100 GCA_035041345.1 Poliocrania exsul
AAGTTTTAAATTATTTTAATATTATTATCTGTATCAATAATGCAGAGTGAGTAACTCATCTAGTGAAAAGTGAATCTAATATGAATATAACATAAATAATCCAGTCTAAATTCTCATTTTCTGCATGAAAAAGGCTAAAGAATCTGTTGCTTTAAAAATAGGATTTTAAATCAAAGGGGAAAAGAGGAGATAGTAAGATAGAAGGCATTTGCAAAATAAATGGGGGGGGGGGAAGGAGACAAGGTGTGAAATTTAGGAAAGAGATTTTCATTCTGTGTCTGGGTGAAATGCAGTCCAATATGGTGGTGAATGAAAGTGATGATGAATGAAAGGTCTGTATGCAATAACAATATTGGCCCACGGGGTATCCATGTTCACATTAAAAAAGCCATCATGTTACCTACTGCCATTTGGTAGCCTTGCTTCCTTCCCTTCTTATAAGCATGGAATTTATAATTAACTGTTGCTTATAGAGACTTGCTACCATATGATAACAGAGTATTCTCATTCAGGAATGTTTAGATTATTTAAGATAGAAAATATATGTTTAAGCAGGTGGTGAGTTTTAATATACTCTTGTAAAGGACTTATTCAGAGGCTTACAGTTAGCTTTTTTTTACTTTGATCCCTGATAAATCTGGGCTAGTTAGAAATGTTTAGGTTTCATTTTCCAATTTTAAAACCAGTGTAGCCTTGTTATTTCAATGACATTGACAAGAAAATAAGGTCTGCCAGAACAATTTAATGCCCCTATATTTTCTGCAATATTTTATGTTTTGACCTTTAAATATTTTTAAGGAAACTAATACTGGAGTTTGCAGAGTTTAGATGAATAGCACATCTGGACAGAATCAGGAACACCTTCTAAAAAGGGACTTTCCTAGTACACAGTTTAGTCTGATTCACAGCTAAGGTGGGGAGTAAAACGCAGATGACATACAGTCAGTTGAGAATCAAAGTAGAATGTATATTTTGCTCATATATTGTTTAAATGGTTTGAAAAAGCGGGTGAATGAGGTTCTCTTATAAGACTTTCTCATTTCTGAAATGCTTATGGAAGTGAAATTTGCCAGACTTTGATAGTCATATCCTTCACTAACAATTTAAGTTTGTAACAATATTCACACATTCTCTGTCTATACCTTTGTGTACCTTGCTTACTCTGTTGAATGTTAAACATTAGCTTCATTGAACAGGCCTAGACTGAAGCACTAAGATGCATCCCATAGTCTCTTTGTAACAGAGATCAGAATATTAGGAAACAATTGTATTTGAAACTGATACCATCCAGCAGCATCCTAGTGTGCTTGCAGTCACCCACTGTCTGCCTGTCAGTACCTGTTTTCTTTTCTTCTCTGTTCCCCTTTGACCTAGATGTCTCTTTTTAAACCTCATAAAAAATGAGACACTGCCATAAAAGCAATGACCTGGCAAAGTGTGCAGTTCTTGCCATTCGGTGCACACCTCAGCTACTCCATCTTCCGCTTTGTGGCTCATATTGCAAGAGTCTTCAGTGCTTCAAGAATGGTTTTACTGTTAGACTTTTACAGAAATAGCCAAAATATCCAAGATAGAATTTTCTTGTGTCAAGACCAAATTAGAAATCTGAAGAAATTCTCACCCCCTTTTAAGATATTTGGCTCTGACTGTGAATTTACATATATGTATAACACACAAATAGCTTAGTTGAACATGTTAAAAAAAAGAAATAATGAAACTACTGGGAAATAGAGTGTAAAAGGTATTCACAGTAAAATTCTCCTGCTTATTGTTTGATTTATTTCTCTATTTGTTCCCTTTCTTTATTTTTCCCCCAAAATAAGTCTATCCTGGTTCTACACTTTTTCTTTTCATTATGTACCTTTTCTTTTCTTTCTGAGAAGCAATATATTTTCTATTCTGTCCTTCATTGCCATTGCATTTGTTGCCTGCCCGTCTCTCTTGCCTTTTTTGCTGATCCCTAAATATTGCTAGTACACCCTCTGATTATTTTCCATATTTTCTTTTGCTCTTCATTTTTACTTTTGTCTTTTTTTCCCTCCCTCACCTTGTCATGCCTTGCTATCTCTTCCTGCCCTCTTTTTTTCTAATTGAAATTCCAGTCACTCTGTAAGGACCACAAAGCAGTAAGGCCTCTGAGCAGATAAAAGCATGAGCAAAACTGACTCTAGAGGTGGAGTAATGAAAAGGGTTCACTTCTGGGGGTCAGTTTTGTTGTCTGTGATCACTAAGAAAAGCCATTTGGTATCATCTCTTGGTTTCGTAGGTGAACCAGCTTGGTCTTATTGCCTGACCATTTTGTTTCCTGCTTGGTGAGCAGGAATATTCGCATTCACTTGTTGCATGCCTGCACTATAACTGTATGTCCCCTAGAGGGGTAGGGGTAGGTACAAGTGAAGGCTGGTATGCTCTGATAACTTGGTCCAGACAGCTGCTTGGGGAAAAAAATCCTGTGTCAAATGGACTGGAGGGCTCAAAGGCTTGGTTATTTATTTTTTGACAAACATATGATGTTTCCTTCATTATCCTTACCAGGTAGAAAAGAGTTAATATTAAGTATGGGGCTTTTTTTCTCTGTTTTTGTAGCATGCACATAAACATGGATAGGCACAGCCTTCAGCAGAGTTTCTGGCCAGCTAAAACACAAACTAAAGTACCAAGAATTCCTTTTGTTTGCTTTCTACTGCGTTTGTAACATGAAAGAGTGCAATGCCAGGTACAAGGGAAATTCAGCTTGTCAGTTAAATAGGCTGCCTGGCACAGTCAGATTTTGCTTTTCATGATCCATTGCCCCAAGTAATATCCTCTGTTGATATCACTGCTGGAGGAAGGCTGAAAATTATAGAGGCGTTTTTGGTAATAACTGCTAGAAGGGAGACAGTATTTACCAGAGATTCTGTGATGAGACTCTCAGGTAAATAATAAGCATTTTAGAAAAACAACCTAATTATGTATTTAATCGCTTGGAGCCGTTCCAGTCACTTGGGAAAATAATGTGTGTTTTGTAAATCTGCCTAATTATTTATTTGGGAAGGAAGTCATTCTAGCCTCTGGGGTAAGTAGTGTGAAATTTTTTACTTTCCATACAGATCTTTTACGCTTGAGAGTGTCTGTATTTAAAATAAAAGCACACCACCATCCCAAAATATTAAACTAAGAAAAGACAAAATGTGTTAGTAGCAAATGCAGTGGTGTGTCTGCTTTTCTGTCCAGTGCTCTATGATTTCTAAAAAGTCTTCAAACTTCATTCTGTTTTAACATAGCAGTCTTCTATTCTCAATGGGAAGATGAGCAAAGTGCCAGCAGCCATATTTCTCTATGAAACACTGTCTGGATAGGGAGTTTTGAGGCCACTAATGAATCAAGCTACTAAATCTAGTCATCAGTTATTAAAATCTGGAGCACATATCAGGTCTGAAATGGCATAGTCTCTTTGCGCTGGACATGACTTTTTTTGTTATGATGGTATGAATAATGAATTGCATATTTTGGCCATAACTAGTTACTAGGAAGAGAACTGAATATCTAATATATGTCAGAATGAAAATAAGTAATTTTTTTTCTACAGTGCATGTCAATCCACAGGGAATTATTTATTCTACTAGTATATGTTCTTCCCTCCCTCTGTTTGAACTTTTTTGCTCTGGGGTTTTCCTTAATAAGAATTTATAGACTGGTTTCCATAGAGTATCGTGGAAGTTGTCCTGAATTTATTTGGTGCAAGTCTATATTTGCTTTGCATCTTTAAGTGTTAGAGAAGTCCACTTAAGAAATTAGTTTTTATTTTTCTAAAAAATGATAAATATTTTTTTTCAGAAAATACTTTAAGGCAGAAGTATTTACAAATGGTGTATTTACCCTATATAATGATATGTAGAATTTTCATAATAAAAAAAATCTAGTCAACAGGAGTTATCTGAAGCATCAATTTCTTGACATTGCATTTTCTTAAAAAGTAAATTATAGTTTACTAGTAAAAATGCAAAATCCTATCAGCATTGAGAATATTTTCATTATCAAAATAAAAATAGATTATTTTTAAATTAAAAAATCTTAGTATATTGATTTGGAAAACTGGTCACAGCCTCTGTATCTCCTCCCAGCTTCATCAGGATTTATGAGGGTGTTACATGGAAGCCTTTTCCCGTCACCGATGCAACATCAAAAGCTGAGGACAAAACAGTCATATTATGCCTATAATTAAACATTTCCTCTAAAGGGCGAAACCTCCTCTACTTAGTTAGATGTCTTCCACAAAAAAGAAGAGGACGAAATTCTAACAGATTTCTTATGTTATTCTGTCCCCATTTCTGTGTTTCATCCTAGGGTGGCCTTAAACTCACCCATCTTTTACTCATTGTTCCTGCAGTTCACTCCTTTGTTTCCGTCTTCTCAGGAAATTCTGAGTTTTCTACTTCTTATATTAGGCCTTTCACCAATGGAAGGAATATTGCTTATGCTTAAACCTGGTTGATTGTGTTCAAATGCTCATGTTTATTCATGGACCTGCATGCTTTCCTGGATAATGGAATTTTCATGCATCAACCTTATTGCTAGATAGCATCAATGGCATCAGGATGGACTGATTCAGGGAACCGCTTTATTGTTTCTGTGTTAACCAATTTTCCTTACATTTTTACACAGCATATTTGGAAATACATCCAAACCTGAAAAACATGTTGTTTCAAAACACATTGTATTTGAAAGTAGTTTCAACCCTTCATGCATTGTATGACTATCCAAATGCACGTTAAACAAAGCAATGAATTTCACGTACTGGATGAAGCTCATGAAAGTGTTTTCCCTCTTTTGTTCCACTGCTTTTAATTCTAAGTCCCAGTTAAGCAGCATTTTATAATAGATTTGACATTCAAATGTTTGACATGTAAAACTCTCACAAGAAAGCAACCCACAGTTCGTCTATATCATTCTAAGTTTGTTTACAAAATAGTAGGCATTCACAGCACTTGTAGAACTGAAGGAATAAATGGTACAGTCTCTAACTATAGACTGAAGCAGCACAATAGTGCAATTTAGTGCAGATAGCAAGGTCCAGCCTTAGAGCAAATGTCAGGTGGTTTAACCTGTGCTTTCACTTTAGCCATACTGGAGCCTGTACATTAACTGAAATTTAGGAAGAAATAGGATTCCTGTAGTGTGGGATATCTCTATGCTGGGTTTGTTCTCTAGATGCCATACAAGTTACATAAGTGATGTCATTCGACAGACTATGACCGTGACATTCAGGACAGCCCCTGTTCCTCTTGCACTGGGAGAGTTTCATAACTTTATCATGTTCCTTCTGCAGCTGCTCTGTGTATGTTAAGGTCATTTTTGTGTCTCACAAAGCAGCCAAAAGCAGCTGACAATCAGTTTGTACAGACTGAGAGAAAAATAGGATAATTGAAGTGATCTTACATAGAACATAAGGAGATTTGTACTCATACTTCAGGTATTCCAGAAATCAGGACTGGTGTGTGACCAAGACTTCTCTCAAAGTGGATTATTGCTGTAACTATGGTAATTAAAAGTACCATGTAATTCATATTCTCTCATAGGTGAAATATTTGAAAGCAGCATTAATTTGCAACTTAGAGTCACAGTTTGTTTATACTAGAAATTTTTGTAGTCCTTTCAGAACAGTGTTCTAAAGTGTAAGTTATTGTTCTGCAATTGCTGGAGTTACATGTTTTTAAATTGGCAGATATTTGATGGATGACTCCCAGTGAAACTAATGGGAGTTTGGATCTAATGGATCTTGGTGTTTGAGAATGTAAACTAAAATTATTCATGGTTTTAAATCCTTCTTCCCCATGGTTTTAAAAGGTAGTAATTTGAATACTGAAATTGAAAAATACCTAGGATGTGGAAAACTGTTTGGTTTTAATCATAATATTGAAATTCTTTATAGTCAATTCATCCCAGTAACACAACTCTCCCAAATTCAAAAAGCTGGGGATTGATGGGCACATATGTATGTAGGACGCTTCCTGAGCATTCAAACAGAGGCCAGAAAACAAAGGATATTTCTTAGATAAATGTCTTCTCTTAGGTAGTATTGGAAAATATGGATTTATGCCAACAATAAAGACAAAATGAGATTAAATTTTAGTCCTCAGAATTCAAAAGCACAGGAGAGTCTTCTTATGAATGACAATTCAGTATTTTTGAGAGTTTTTAAAGATAAAATGTTCTCTAGTCCATATGTTGTGATATATCCAAGGAACCTGGAAATATGGTCCTCTGTCTTTTCTAGTTTCTCACAATTCTGATATGATGACATTCTTTTTTAATTCACTCTCTGCTCTATTTTGAGAGGCAGTTTTACATCTGAAATTAAGGCATAGTACTAACAATATGACACATACAGTATGGTATTGTTTGCAGCCAGAAAGTGGTTGCTAATGCACCGGAAAAATTTGGAAGAGATAACACTGAAATCTTGGCTTGCCTCAGCCTCCCACTTACAAACTGCTGATCTGGCAGCAGGTAGACATAGACTTACACACAGAAATTTGGGCAACTCTAGGCACAGTTTAATGCAATGATTTGCACCTGCAAAGAGTAGTCATGAGTTAACTTGCTTTGAATATTTATCGAATTAACTGAAAGGACTGAAGTTACTCTAGACTGATGTTTCTGATCCCTGCCTATCAAGTTGCATATGCGTGCAGATATTCATACATATTTTCACTTTATGTTATCTTAATTCATTGCAATTAAAATTTTATTTGTGGAAGATAATGCATTTCAGATGCACAAGTACATCTCTATTTATCTTAATGTTACAATTTTAAGTTTTCATATTAAAGTACAGACAGTATTTAGCTTTATCGGATAAATTTTGCTATATTGACTAAATCTTTCTCGGACCATTCTTTCTATATAAATCAATTAACTTTTTTGAGTTTTTCAATCCTCTACAGAATAGCTTTACATTGTAGTTCAAATCCAATCACCCTACTGTATGATGAATATCTAAATATAATGGTAAAATTATCAGAGCTGAAGGCAAAATATGTTTACAATGAAACTAATTAGTTTTATGGAAAAATTATTACAGTAGCTATCTGTTTAAATACATATTATCAAAAGACAGTTCTCTTAAGTGCACAGTGTAAGTTCCTAAATTCTCACATGAGATTTTCCTCTTATTTTAAAAGTCCTTCTTTATTCCTTTTAAAGGGCTAGAGAAATGTAACTTTGCAATATAAATATATTGCTTGGCCTGTTAGGCTTGGAACAGTTTTTTGTTGCTCCTGGAGAAATGAGATCTTCCAGGCTTTTTGAGAAAATCATCACTTGGAAACTGCCCTTCTGTAAGTCTTAACTCATTTTGTTGAAGACAGAGTTGAAAAATTTGCTGCCAAAACACTTGTTTCCATCTCCATGCATGCAAACTACAACTCTGGCTTTTGGTTATGTTGTTTATAATAGGTGTTGATGGCCTATATGTAAAAGGGCAAACTTAAAGTCAGGTTGTGCAGTAAGCTTCCTGTGTGGCTGCTCCCAAATACCACTGTATGCAGTTGCCCTCGTGTGCCTGCTCAGCCAGTCCCACTCCTGAAAAGGTCACTTACTGTATTCATGTGTCATATTTTGTAAAGCATTAGGCATTCGTGTGGCCATTTATAAGCTATGTGCAGTTATTGCTGCTTTAATCAACTCTCCTGCTCTTGTTCCAGCAGGATTAAAGTGGGGTGCATTTGCAATTCTAGACCTCTGAGGAATATCAAGTTGCAGAGTTTTTAGTACAACCTACAAGAGAAACGCATTTTCTTTTTCATGTTTTTGTCTTCTCGGAATGTGCACAAGCAGTGCTAAAAGTTAGATTTGTTGAAGAGCAGGTCTGGGCACAGTTCAGCACTAGAACTGTGCCAATTAGACATATCTTGCAAATCTAAGGAACAAAAATGGAAGCTTTATGCTCTTAGGGAGGAATCCTTGATTTCCATTGGCACATGTTTTTAGTTCACAGCAGACTTTAAGATTAGGATACTTTTTATATGCTGGAAATCTACTTTGCATAATTTGAGAGGTTTTAAAAAATTATACTATTCCTCTCCCTCAGGGCCCTCCACAGTTGGAATCTTAGCAGTAAAGGAGCCTGCTTCTACAAGCAGATGGATATGAAAAATAATAATAATAAAATTTGTAAAAATCTTTTTAACATTTTTATAGGAATATATTTGTAATATATATGTAGAATACAGGATGAATGATGGCATTTTATAGCTTAATATTGCTCAGTTAGGATGACTTGCATAACTCCCTCATGGTTTTGCCACTGTTTATTTTATCCATTACAAAGTCATGTTGTGCATTTCATATAAACATAAATATTTGTGTGTGAGAGGGACTAGTATGCATATATATTCAAACAGAATACATATACCTATACATGCATATAAGTGCATATAAAAAGGTTTAGCTTTTGGGTTAGAAGTCAAGAAATGTCAGAAACTGTCATACTGCTTTTGCTACTTCACTTAATGAAGTCATATATTCTTTTAAGATATTTCTCCACAACTCCAAAGGAAGTAATTAGGATATGGTTCTTTATCTTATGTTAGAAGAACTGAACCACTGACCACTAAGAAATTGTAAACATTTAACAACATAATGTGAAGCATGCATGTTCTGCAAGTGGGTCAGTTGTGGTAGGAGTTTCTACCTTTATTTTTCATTATTTTTTAAAATTTATTCTTATATCCTTTCCCCTACTGTGGAATATTCCAGTCTTTTTTTCTGTTTGTTGTTTTGTTTGTTCATTCCACGTTTTATTAAAAAAAAAAAAAAAAGTAGTTGCCATAATGTGGTACAATGTAATGTAAAACTCATGAAGGTATAGGAAGAAGAATAAAGATGAGAATAGATATTAAGAGAAATAAACAAACATAAAGGAAAGATGGAAGTGGACTCTAGCCAGTAGGAACACCTGCAGAAATGAAAACGAGACTGTTGAATGCAGGGAGAAGGAATTGGTAATATCTCTTTCTTCCATGCTCTTTGGAGGGTCACAATGGTGTGATTCAGTGTGATTACTCCACTCTGGAGAAAGTTGCAGTGTAGCTGATACTTGCTTTCTCTCCACATTTTGGCCTTCAGAGTTAAAACTACAGATATGTTCAAGCCAATATACCTACTCTGAGAAACTGAAGGAGACTTTCAGACAGCTGTTGTTTTGCTGTGATTGCCTCTTCCATTTGTAAGATTGTTGTTTCCTTAAGCCACCTCCTTAGTTTTACTCCATAGCTGCCCATTTATGCATTTTACATACGTTGTTAATTCACTTTTTCTTCTAGACTACCTGTCCATTCACTTTTCTTCCTTCTTTTTATCTTATCTCTTCTTAATGACACTTCTCTCATGTCCTAAAACAATATTTAAGGAATAAATTATATTTGACACCTCAAGGGGAGTTTTATGGTCCCCACTACTTTAAGCTCAAATCTACACAAGAAATGAAAGAGGCAATTAAAGGAAAACTTTAAGGGGAAAAAAATGTACTTTTTATGAGACTGTAGAAAACATTTTGAAAGATGAAAATTCAAGTGAAAAGGATACTGAAGTATGTGTAGGAAGATAAACCAAACAATGTGTAGAGTTGCAAGACTTAAAGATGACTGGGTGAGTCACTAAACACAAGTGTAAAACAGAAGCAAAACTGCAATACCATTAGATATTGTGGGGTTTACATTTGAGATAAATATAAGAACAAGAAAAAGTTGGTAGAAAGCTATTCTGTCATCTAATTTTGCTGGCTACTGAGAATCTATATGGCTATTAAGATCTGAGTGGTTAGCATCTTGGAAACCCTGCTGAAGGACACAAAGAGATCACAGTTATTAAAAGTGAAATGGGACACAATGGGTCTATTAGAACCCCCATTTATAATAGCCCTTTCTATCTCTCTGAAGCAGTCAGCACGGCATCTGTCTGTTTCTTCACTGTAAATGGCTGTGTATTCTCTGCAAATAATGCAATCATCTGCATTATTAATGCTTAAAAAATCCTTGGTGACTGGGAAAGGATTTTTGATACCTCAGATGTCAGTTCTAGGGGAAAACAACATACAAATATAATAGGTCCTATTATATATGGTGTTACAGCACCCAGAATGGAGCCAAGCCTTACAAAACTGTTAATTTTGTGACTCCAAACCTTGGGTTTATATTAAAAAAAAATCTGTTAGAAATTTTGATATTTGGCTTATTTATAAAATAGGACACTTCTGAATAGTGCTGTAGCTGAGAGAAGGAACATTGAGAATAGATGGAAGCATCAATGAAATATGTAGTCCTGGAGGAGTTGTTCATTGGGAAAGACATATTGACTTCAAAAAATGGTGTTAAAAGCGATTCTTGAGTATTTGTTTTTGTGGGCCCATGTGTTTCAGTCCAACACCTTAGACCATTAATGAAATATTAGTGGAACATACTTCAGGGTTTTTTCTGAAATCACTTTAAAACTTGCATTTACATGTTAGATGTGTTATCAGACCCATAGACTTCAGAGCATAAACTGAAAATGGAATTACTTATGTTACTTTACCACTTTTTTTTTTTTTTAATACAGAAATTTGATTGTGTCTGATTGCTCTACAGGATTTAGGGTGCACTTCATATGGATTGTAAGTTGCTTGGCTTTTTAAATATGACTTCATAGTCAAGAGTTACATAGTGGAAATCTTGTACTAAAATTCGTTTCCTGATGAAGCAAACAGGATGGAATTGTACTTTCAGAGCTGGAAGTCACTAGGTGCTGGCAAAATGCAAACCAGCAAACAGTTCAAAGCTCCAAAAACAGTGATATGGCTGATTACTGGAAGCGTTCTTGATGGAAAGCTACTCTAGCTTATAAGGGGAAATGTGCTTGTGGGACAAAAAATAAAGATGAATAGTTGGTCAGCTTTAAATGAGTCTGTGCAGGTATATGTAGCACTGACGAGATCATCTTACTGCATCCTAAAGTCTCTTGGTC
>JAWWLZ010000118.1:32864437-32917128 GCA_035041345.1 Poliocrania exsul
AAAAAATGAGTGAAGTAGATGCTTTAGTTTTGTTAAATCATTAACTTTGTTATAACCTTAATTTTACTTTGGTTTTGAGCATAAACATTCTGATACACTATATCTGTGTCCATCAGATAACTACAATTGTCAAGGCTTGGAATATTTATGGTTCAGGATTTGTTTCCAAGTTCATAATAATTGTGCCTCTGTACTATATCAGGAAATACACCAGAGGCTTATCTTTCATCTTCTGATTACTGTCCAAGTGGAATGTTTGGTAACTGGTTGTCAGAAGGCATATATAACATCTCAAATATCCCCCTCAATATTTTCTTGTGAAAATGAATATATTACATAGTTTTTTCATAGCTAACAATAAATATGAACTTTGCAAAGTTCACTCTGGGTTTTTGTGTTTTTGTTTTCTTGTGTTATTTTTATTTTATTTTATTTAATGTGTAATAATTCTATATAGACTTCTGTTTTACTTGCTAATGCATTGGTACTGATTTTATCTACTTAATGTTTTGATGTCTTCAGTACCTTTGTTTTCATCTTGTTCTACTTTTCTTTTACATACTAAGAAATAGGATCTGTTTCCTCTAGTTTTACTTTTGACTTCTAAGTAGTACATGCCATAATCCAACAAAATGAATGTTAAACACCAGTTCATAATTTGTCATAATTAATGCATTTGGTTGTTTTAAAGTTGGAAAAAATTAATGTCTGTCTGTGGTGTGTCACACCATTGATTTTTCAAAACAAATCCCACTGAAATCAGTTGGGAGTGCTGCATATAAATCCATGCCAGGCTATGATTTTAGTTAAAGGGAAAAAACACTGGAAATCTCAGTAAAATGCTATCGAAGTCTTTAGAATTTTTATTTTTTCAAAGTTCCTCCCCTTTTATGATTCCATCAAAATGCCGAAAGAAGATGTATCTAGTCATGTAAACCAGACATGGAAAGTAGATAAATTTAATAAAATGAAGAGCTTACAGCATCATTCAAGCGATTAAATGGATTCTGCACCACCTCTTCCCTTCTCCATATCCCCACTCCACATTACTCTTATCTGCAGGATTAGATTCCCTATTAGGTCTTCTGATAAGAGTTCTCAAATTTTCTGAGACTCACAATGCTCAGGGCACAAGGGTGAAGTGTTGTGCCTGTGGGTTCATATATTACATCACATACTAAATCAAAAAGAGGATTCAAGTTAAAGACTGAGCACAAGTAAACCTTTAAGAATCGAGGAGAGGGACTTCATTCTATAGTCTGTGTCATGTTTAGATATTGAACTATCTGAAGGATGCTAAACACTTAGTGTGTACAAATCAGTCCCTTATCTGTGAAAACAAACCAGACCATGTTTTCAGTAAATTTAGCACATAGAACAGTCATGTGAGATCCCAAGTGAACCTGAGATATATTGCATAAAATGTTCTCTTAATGTAGTTACAAATAGTGTTTTAGTTGTAGGTTTCAGTGTTTTTTTTGTTGGTTTGTGGGGTTTTGTTGTTTCTGGCTTTGTTTTGTTTTGGTATTTTTTATCCCCTGCTGATGAGCAGACCTTTCCACATGGGCACTGGAATCTGTTGCAGCTATTTAGGTCACCCACTGGGTTCATTGTCAAAGGACTAAAGTCAGTACTTAGAGATAAAAGATCTCCTCCCAGCCTGAAGATCTTAGCTGTGACCAAAGATCAGCTTATCGATGAGTGGTGGATATTTAATTAGAGAAAAATGGACGGAAATAATCCAGTTTCATACAAACAGAATCCCTAAATAAACCAGAGGCCATCAGAGGATGGTCAATACCAGCACATGAGAAATAATTTATGCTTCCTTTTTGTCAGATGGCATATTCAAAGAAACACAAGTATCTGTACACATTTATATGCATGCATATTTCTGTACTTGTTTTCAACCATGTATGTTGAATCTATAGGAGTTTGTATGTAGCTAAGATGATGAAGTTACAAACAGTGCTACTTTCTGCCATTTTGGGTACCATTACATGGGGGTATGTGTTCACTAATAAGTAGAGTTCCCCACCTGAGCTCTTGATACTGGTTATACTTGATACTGAGCTCTTGATACAAGTTATTGAGGTCACCCTTTTAAAGATTTTACATCACTTACCTATATGTTTGGGTCCATTAGCTGCAAAAAAGCTTTCCTTTAATTTCTTTGTAAAATCTAAGACTCTGCACCATCCATGGCTTTTTCTTGTTGGACAATAGTAGTGTGAGCCCACCAATATTTCTACAGAAATTTAACTCAGGGCTCAGGAATGAAAGCGCTTAATTTTGGTTTTATGGTGATTACGTTCCAGTGAGGTTACTGCTTCTGTAACTTTAAAGGAATAGAGTGCAAGTTATCTATAGGATAGACCAAATTAGTTCCAGTGGATGTTTATATCAGTAATGAATTAGCTAATGTATCTTTTTGCATTTCTAAAGGGCAATAATAATTTTATCACTACAGTATATCATTACAACATAAAGCCAGGAAAATAAGGTAGATTTGTATCCCTTATGTGTTGCAGCTTGTATTACTTTTGTGGCATGCTCTTTAACAATAGAGAGCAAGACTCTATTGAACTGATCCTTAACTTAAAGCAAATAATAATAATTTTCTGCCAGAAAATATATTTCTCCCTAGATGAAATTTGTTTCTTAAGTTGTAACCTGGAGCTGTGTTTAGGCTTCTGCATGTCAGATTATATAGACTTGTCAACAGAGATTTTGCAAAGTGTGCCAAACCCCAAATTTTTCTGTCAGAAATTTATGGCTTAAAAGTATTGTGAATGTCTGTTCTTCAGAATCCAATATATATCCAATCTTTCATATAAGTATATTAAAGATATTCCAGGTACCACATGACACCTTAGCATCACCAGCTATACAACCTCTGAGATAGAAGTATTTCCTTGCTTACTGAGTGTAAGATAACTGCTTTTGCACTCACAATCAAATGGAAAGAGTGTAGGGTTTTATATAGATGTAAACCTTTAAACAAAGGGTCAGCATATAATGCTGGAATAATGAGGAAAGAAAATTAAAAACTTTATCAACATTAACTCTTTTTTGAAAATGAGAGCAAAAATACTTGGAAAATTGAAAGTTCATTTAGGATAGCAGTTCAGGAAAAACAGGTAATGAAATTGGACTTTCCTGGAAATTGGATTTCAAAACTCATTTTTGTTGTCTCAGTTGAAGTATGGTATGTTTACTTACTAAACACATGCTTCTCCACTTCTGTTTAAGGCCAGGAAATAGAAAACTGTTCCAAAGGAAAAATAAGTATAGTAGATTTGTAGGTCAGTGTTCTGTTTGCACTGGATGAGAATCTAAGTGATTTCTTACCTTATTTGCTACACAATTTTTTTGCTGGAAAACACCCCTGGTTCTCCAGACCTAAAATTCTGCCTGGGGTGAATTCCTTCCTACTAGTACATATTTGAGGGTCACTTACAAAACAAAGCTTTGCTTTTTGAATGGAAATAAAGCTTTAGGTTCAGAGAATATGGACCAGTATGGGTTTTGTCATCTTGTGATAAGTTTGACTTTACCAGAGGGTAAGATGGACATGTGTGGTGGCATCCACTGTTCTAAATCTATGCCATCATAACTCATAAGTGCTGTTAGTCAGGTCTTCCTGGCAGCACGCAGTAATGAAAAATGTCCAAGAAGTTATAGCGGAGAAGCTTCTTCTCAAAATTCTGCAGCAGACTATCTATAATGAATCATATCCAAGAGGATTTGAGATTAATATGACTTTTCCTTTTACTCTTACACTGATGAGATGTCTCATTATGCTCAGTCCTTTCTAATACATGAGCCATGCTAGCAGGTTTAATTTATTTATTTTGTGGGTGATTTCCATTTCCTTTTATTTACCCTTCAGGTGAGGTAGCTGACTACACAGCAACCCCTGCTGTTTGGAATGGACATGAATGGATGTCTAAAACTTAGTTTATTTGGCATAAGAAATTGAGTCAGTCCATGCAAGCTCCAACATGGCTTGATAAAAGAGAAGTAAATGACAGTAAGGTATTTCTATGGTTCCATAGGATTCATTTCATGGGGATTTGAATAGTACTTTTTTATCAGAATATGATTTTGCAATTTTTTTTTTCCAATTCATTAGCACTCCAGATTCTAATTGGAAAAGAATTTGAACCTATACATTCTATTGAATATACTGGATCTGTAGGTATGTTTTTAACTGACATATAGAATTTTTAAAATATTTCAAGGCTTCACAACATTGATAGCATAGGGCTTTTTAAATACAAGATTTTTGTTTTTAAAATATAAAAAGGATATCATCAGCAGGATGGGTATAATGTGAACAAAATAGTACTACAACATACACAGAACAAATCTTCTTGCATCAGGTGGGGTTATACCATGCAGGTTATATATTTAATTTTTTTTTAATTTAAGGGGAGATTGGTCACTGCCCTTAAAAGGTCTGGTAAAGCAGGTCTAATTCACTGTATTTATATTAAAATTGCTTTTTAAATCCCTAGATAAATACTGAAAAACTTTCTGCATGCTAAGATACTTGAAATTACTGCTTTATTCCAAAGGAATAGCCTCAAACAATCCTTTCAGGTTCATTTATTTTTTATAAAATTAATAGCAATGTTTTGCTTTTTAGTAGCACTAGTAATATTGCTAGTACTTGCAGAGAGTAGAGATTTTTTTCTGCGCAGAGATAGTCAGTTTTTCCCTTTCCTTTTCAAAGTCACTAATACTTTTGAAGTGTTCCAGATATTGCAATGTACTGATTTTAGAAAATGATTGAGTATTTAATAGAGCCCATTTAATTCACTTGAATAGATTCATTAGCTTTAACTTTTTTTATTCCATGGAGACGATAAAATCATGCTGCAAATACATCAGACTCCTTATGTTCATATTTTACTCTGCCACCATATATGTCAGTTGAAACAGAGAGGAAGTATCCCAGTTCCTGTTTTCTTTTAAATACATTTATAAACTAGTTTGGTCTATGTCCATTATGAAACTTTTGTTTGATGGTTTATGACACTTTCTCAAGGAGTCCATAAGCTTCAGCCTCATCAAATATGAGAAATCATTCTTTTCTTTGATAACCCCCCCCATGATTATCTATTGACTAGGTTCATTATCTCTTTTAATGTTTCATTACATTAGTAGTGTTCTTTTCCCTGGTGGCACGTTTCAGTCCTGATGATGCTAGTTATTCTGTATCTAATTAACAAAAAGTTGTTCATCTGGTAAAAAAAAAGAAACAGACATTATTAATATTCTCCTTGGTAAACTGTCCTAAATAATTAATGCAAATAGACTTCCAGGGTTGTGAATTTTGATGAGAAGTTACTCTCAAAGATGAATTATTTGTTTTAGGATATTTTTCCTGCTAATCCACAGGTTTTTGTGATGATTCATGTAAATTTGGTATTGCCCTAGTCTGTTGAGGAGGAGGGGAGCACAAAATTTTCGTTTTTGCACAAATGAATGCCAACAAAATACAGGGGAAAGCTAGACTCAGTCAAAATTCTTCTGCAAAGTTGTAAGGCATATGTAATAGAATCTGAATCTTCACTGCTGGGAATTCTCACGGCAAGAACAGTTTCGTTACATTACTGTAATATTTGAGTTCCAACTTTATGTTTGCTTAAAAGAAACAGTGCAAACACAAAATAAAGGACTGTGAACGATTTACAAAAGAGATCACGTTTTTCCCCTTTTAAGCAATCTTTTGGGAGGGTAGGAGGAAAAAAGAGTGCATTTTTGTGGGATGATGCATTCCATCTTTTCATCCATATAGTTTGTGGAATTGTTCCAGCTTCCCTGGTGTTGCACAAAAGCACACAGTAATACACTTGTGCAGCTCTGGGGTCTGAGAAGAAAATGAACCCTGCCAATGCCAGCACCCTATCAAGCAGCATATCCTGCAAGCTCAACATTGCGCATTCACTTCGCTTCCTTCCTGGGCATTCAGGCGCAAGTGAACTCAAAAGAAATGCCACCAGTTGAGTCCAAAGGGTTCTAAAAGGCTTAATATAAATTCCTTGCTTCTTATGCTGTGATTCAGTTGAACTCTGGGAATTTACATGTATATCTGCTGAATTTTTTTTTCTTTCTTAAACTGAAGATGAGGGCACAGGGTTATTATTCATTTGCCTGTTTTCAGTTATTTTTTGGCTTTTTTTTTGGTTGTTGTTATTGTTGCTTGCATTAAGGCTTATTGGAGGAGGGTTATTTCATGCACTTTGAGTTTTCTTTTTAATAAGCCAGAGCACATCACTTGGTGTCTTGTAATATCAGATGCAGTGCTAGCAGAGTAGCTGATTTTACAAGACACCTTCCTTCATATTTGAGGGCAGGATCAAGGCCCTCCTAGATAACTGAGGACAGAAGCTCACTGCTTATTCATGGTGCTCTATCTAAGTGTGAACAGCAGCTAGAAGTTTAGTCTATTTTATGCCACGAGCTATGCCCTATATGCTAATCCCATCCTGTCAAACTACTTAAGTCCATTTTTTAATAAATTCATGACAGTTGTTATGAAAAGTTCACACTTAAAAATTCTTTTCACAAGTTACTCATACATTTCTATTCAGAGATGCAAACGCACAGAATATCTTTTAATACCGTATTGCACCACAAAGCAACTGTTTCGTGTGTCACAAAACATGTGCCTGTGTCACATAGGTTGTCAGTGTTGATGAAATTTGTTTATTTAAAATTATCTACGTAGGAAGACCAAAATTATTGAAAGTATTGAAGGGAGGCTTCCCTTAGGAGCAGTTTTGTTTCTTTAATGTATGAGCTTTCTACCATTAACCATGTTAGGGGCAACCTCACATATCTGTAAATAAGTGTGAAAATCTTTCATTTAGTGTCCCCTACTGGTGATTTTTACAGGAATAGCCAGTCAAAGCAGAGTCTTTGAGTCAACATGTGTTTGTGTTCTCATATTGTTTGCTTGCACAAAGTAAAAATTAGGGGAAAATGGAACATATATTTCAAATCTTTGCCTATTCCAGAGATAACTTAGCTTGAGTAAATTTTTACCTCAATGGAAGTCTGTGGAAGCTTTATCTGGGGTGGAGTGGAAAAATAGTACTTTAGATTGAGTCTAAATATTTTCTCTGTCTTATGGAACAGCAGCTTTCCTTTTTGACTCCCCCCCCCTACTCCCTCTACTTTCTTTGAGAAATGTCATCCCCTTTCCTTTGCACTCAGATTCTTCAAAAAAACCCCAAAAGACAATTGATTTCTCCAGTTGCTGCCATTATCTGAGAGGCAGGAAATTCTATTTTTCTTCTAGGACAGAGCTAAGCAAAAGTACCTGTAGTCTGTCTTTTGGAAGTTAAATTGGTAGGGGATGAATAGCTGCAATAAGGAAAAAAAATAATCTCTTAAAAAAAAAAAAAGAATATTTACTTTTTCTCACTCTAAGTCACACAATGTGACCTATGAAAGTTTTCAGACCTGGAAGAAAGTTAGCCATTGTGTTGGTTGGGAAGTTTTCCGAAGTGTTGCAGAAAACAGGCTTCATTGATTTATTTTCTGAAAAGTGAATATGTAGAACTTTTTTCAATTATCAAAAGATTTGTGTTGAACATTGCAACTGTAGCACTATAATCTACCTCACTGTCACTATGCAAGTGAGTGAAACAATCAAAGCTCATGTACTGAAAATCCTTTCTCATATGATATTTGCATTGACCTCAACATTAGATTTTTCTGCTAGGAAAAAACTTAGGACTTCAGGACCTGCATTTGAGTCTGTAGGCATCTGAAAAACATGTCTTATAGTGTTTCTTAAATTCACCATAACTGAGTTCCAAATCCTTTTTGGACCTTTTGGAAACTTCTCTTTTCCCCCAGCCATAAAATGCACACTATTAACAGGTGCAGCATGTATTGGGGTTAGGAGAAGCAGCTCCTGGATCCACTGTAAGTGCTCCCTCTCCTGTTCCCCAACAGTGGATGCAGTCCTTGCTGGGAAAGGTGAGGGACAAGCCATTGCCTCAGCAAGAGTTGGGTGGCAAAGATGTAGGGCTTTTTTCTTTGCTCCCCTCTCTCCCTCCTTTTCCCTCCTTTCCCCTCCTTTCCCCTCCTTTGAAATGAGAAAATAGGCCACCAATTTAGTGGGAACTGAAACTGGCCAGGCAGTGCTGTGAGCTTTGTGTGCTTGGTGGCTGCCCGCCATTTCCCAGACCATCAGCAGCCCTCTCTTACTGTTTTCCCTGGCTGCATAAAGAGAACATTGTGTCTCTTGGAAGCTCTGGCTCATACCCTGCCCTCTATGTGAGAAAAGGAAATGCTTCCTCTGTTCATGACTTAGCAACGGTTGGCAAAAAATGATGTCATATCCATGGTAGCAAAAAGACAAAGAGAGAGAGAGAGACTGCTTTTTGAGACAGATTTTACACACCACATTATTCCATGAAGGGCTGAACAAAGAACAGGCATTGTAATGCTCCATTTAGAACAGAATACCAGCCTATTTTTTTTTTCCAAACTGGAAAGAAATGGCATTTATTTATGACTGTGTTTGAGTCTCATTTAGTAACACTGTAGCGTGGAATATATGGGATTATTTCTCTCTAGGTTTAGAACCCTTCACTGTTTGCTACAGCCCCTCTATTAGAAGTACATGTGCTAGCATGCTGTCCTTTATTCTATTTCTTTATTGCTACTAAGTCTGGGTTCATATTAAGTAAAAGAATATTGAAAATTGTACATGAAATGTTACAGATAATCACACAACTGCCGTATTTTACTTTTGTGGTATATTTTATATTTTAATAATGTAGTGTTACTTATGCATTGATATGGACTTCAGTCAACTGAACATCAAAATGTGGGCTTTTCTTAGCCTGAACTTTTGTCTCTTTGTTCAGATATGCTACACAATATCAGTGCTCACGTATAATGACCAGTTTTTGGAGTAAGCCTATCCAGTAAGTGTATATGCATCTATATGTCTTCAAAAGTGAAAGGGAAGAGAGGGATAACCTGGAAATTTGGGATGTCCTATTATAAAGCCAATGACCCTAACCTCCAGTTTTGTGGTAGGTGATGCTGTATGATCTTCAGTGGCTATTTATTAAAACTGACAATTATGATGAAAGACAACACATTCAAACTCCTGCTCCATCCCCATTCAGTAGGTCTTTCCCTGGAGGACAAGGGGTAACCCTTTTTAGTTTTCAGCAAAATTTGGAAACTCACTTGTACAGGGACCTGTCCATTTATGAAGTGCTCTAATGCTGAGCGTTGTTCCCTGACATGGAACACTGAATGCCTCACAGCATAGATTGAATCCAAGAATGCAAACTAATCCTCTGCATGCATAAAGCCTGAAGAGAAAGTAATTTTCTTTGAAATATATGTGCCAGGTCTTCCTGCCTTTCTAGCTATCTTTTTCTTGTGCATGCTCTCCTGACATTTGCTTCCTTACAGGTGATGAACACTCCTGTCACTGAGGATACTTATAGCGTGTCCCCAGATGCAGGATATCCAGGTTATTGACAGATGTCACATGCTGTGACTGTTACTGTGATGGTCACTTGCTCAAGTAGTACTTAACTTACTCTAAGAATGAGAAATATCTCAAAAGCTTGTAGTTGTTTTCCAAAGATGTGCTCTGGGATTCAAATGAAATATAGTTTTAAATTGAAATGAAAGCTTACAGTGGACATCTCTGAAGAATGTAGTAGTAATCTACTTTAGCTGCTTGACCAAACTCATTGTTCCTCGTACAGTAAGGCATGACTTTGTTTTGCAGGTGATTCAAATATTTCAGGGAGCAGCTTATTTTGAGATAGAGAAAAATTCTGCTGGATCCAGAAACAGTTGTTGCCAGCCAGTGTGGTACACAGCTTTCTACCTCCACAAACTCTTGTAGCATTTTTTTTATTCTTTCTGCAAAGCAGAATAAATCTCTTTGGAATAGACGTTGCCAGCCCTTCTTCAATCAGGTTTCAAATGATTTTTACTGCTGCTGTAAATTGATTTGGAACAGAATTTCATTTCTGTTTTCTGCCAAAATTTTGATGTCATTAATCTCTACTGACTGGAAGCACCACCATAAATACCAGCTCTGGCAGGTGTAAGGAGGCAACCTCCCAGGTATGCAAGGCACTAGGAATGGGCTTCAGAGACAATCAAGCATCAGCTACAGATTGTTACATTATTTTTGTTTGCTCTGCTTAAAATGTGGGCTTCTAAATTTGGTATCACCTTCTGGATTGGAATAGATTTAAACTAGCCACAATAGCAATTCTAATAGTATCATTGTTTCTGCTATATCAGAGAGAAATTGCACAAGTGGCATATGCATCCAAAATAGGCATTTGAACTTGGTAGAGAGCTGAATATGATAATTTCTTGTAGCCATGTTATGAGCTTTTTGCTTTTCTTAAAGGAAATCCTTTCTGACTTTTTGATATTTTTCCATTTGGGGAACATATTATACTTACTGTCCTTTTGACTATAATGGGTTTTGCATTCCAGATTTGTTACAGAAGTTCTCCACAGTGCAATGAAGTACCATGCTACTAACATGAAACGGCATGCTAGCATGAATGTCAGCAATTTGTGCTTGGTGCTCTTCTTTTTGTTGTTCGGTTGGGTTTTTTTTCGTAGCTCTTTGATATAAATATTCTGACCAATGCTGCTGATTGTTAATTGACGATCTTCCTTGGCAAACATGTTATCACCTTCATCAGGAATGCCAAGAAGGATATTGCTCAAGAAGCATGCACCATGTATTTAATTTCAAGAATAGCCCTCAAAGCTTTAAATCTGGGGGAAGAGAAGCCAACTTATCTCAAGCATTAACCACTCATCACTTCTCAATTATTTCTTTTTCAGGTCGTCTGCTGTATTTTGTCTTTAGGTGTATATGTCATTTCAGTCATTGATACAGTGTTTAATTTGATTTCATCATATCATAGCTTTAAATGCCTTCAATAATTTTTCTGTTTGTGTGGGCGATGGAACTAAGGTTCCACTTATTGCCAATCATATCAAGATGCCATCACATGTAGCTCTGAGTTTAGCTGACCCTGCTGTTGAGCAACTTCTTTCCTTGTGATTTGCTTGCTGTGTCCAGGACCTTTCAGTTATTTTTCAGAAAATTCACAAAATTAACAGAATTCCCTCATTTGAAAACCAGACTAACACCCAATGCTTAATGCTGCCAGTTTCAGTATTGGATGAAGCATTTGTTTGAAAGAATGTATTACTGATGCATTTTGGCTTGCTGCTATCACTTTCCCCAAATCAGGCCAATATTTCAAAATTGAGCTTGCCAGTATCTTTGGCACTCTATTGTCCTGGCACCTGATGTCTATACTGCTAAGTACTTGATACTTTGGCTGCACTTATAATATCTATCAAATATCTGGACCAGCAGTATAAAAACAACAAATTAATGCTTTGTGGCAGTTACTCCAAGAATAGGAAGAGTAGTATTTAATGAAATCATGTAGTTACAAATATTGTTACAATAGCTGTGGTTTCTGCTGTTGGAATCAGGTATTGAATCTAGGTATAGCACAAAGCCTCACATCATTCATGAGAAATCGCGTAAGCTTAAATTAAAGCTTATAAAATGTCTAAATTTTGTTTGTGTTTGTGATCAGTATATAATGACAATAAATTGAGCAGATATAGAACTGCTTATGGGAGCAATACTAGTTTCTGCCTAGACTCAGTTATTAGGTGGCTTCATGAAAAACTAGAAATTGCTCTGGGAGACAGAAGTTGCTATTTTTAAGAAGTAAATGCTTCAGTCTTGGCATGCAGAGTCTCAGCTCTGTGGGAAGCCAAATTCTGTAAACTTAATACTTGGAATAAGAGAAAAGCTCAAGGAGTGTTGCCAGGTGTGTTCAGCTGGCATGTCTCTGAAGTCCTTGGGTGAGATTGATACCATATGAACACACATTCTGTTCTACTGTATCCAGAAATTAAAAGCTGTTTGTTGTGGTTTAACCCCAGATGGCAAGTAAGTACCACACAGCCACTCACTGTCCCCCAGCAGTGTCATGGGGGCAGAATTAGAGGGGTAAAAATGAGCAAACTCATGGGTTAAGAACAATTTAATAATTGAAATAAAATAATAATAGTAACAATAACAATAAATTGCACTTGAAAATAACAAAGAGAGAAATAAAACCCAAGACAAGTGATGCAAATGAAAATTGCTCACCACCAACTGACCAATGCTCAGCCAGTCCCCAAGCACCAGCCCCCTCAACAAAGCTTCCCCCAGCCCCATATGCTGTGCATGATGCCAAATGGTGTGGGATATCCCTTTGGTCACATGGGGTCAGCTGTCCTGTCTGTGTCCCTTCCCAACAACTTGTGCACCCCCAGCTCATTTAGTGGTGGAATGAGAAGCAGAAAAGGCCTTGACTCTGTGTAAGCCCTGCCCAGCAATAACAAAAGCGTCCTTGTGTTATCAACACTGTTACCAGCACAAATCCAAACCACAGCCCCATACCAGCTACTGTGAAGAAAATTAACTCTACGCCAGCCCAAACCAGCACACTGTCGTAAGTGATGCCTATGTTCTCAATGGAATTCTCAGTCAGTTCTGCACAGCTGTCATTCTGGTTTTGTATCTACTATTGTTCTGTTCTAGTTATTCTAGAAAACATAGTTAAAATGTCAATTGACTTAAATATGTGTTGTTATAAGGTGTGTTTTAAGAGGGGTTCCTTCTGAGCCATCCAGTTGGTGCTACAGAGATTCAGTCAGAAATGCTTAGATGAGTAAAATAACTATTTTTAGATGAAGGTGAAAAGTGTCCTTTTCTTAAACAGGAGGCGACATTATTCTTTGATATCCTCTTCAGCTCTCCATTTTTTCTCACTTGGCTACAATGCTGTTTCTGTCATCCATTAAGTTTGTGGAGAATCAGGTGTTTTTTTTTTTAGTTCTCTTCTCTATTCTTTCAAGTTCATAGTTGTTCTGCTTCACATTATAAGGTATTAGCACAAGTTAGATGTATATTATATGTATATATTCTGTGTACTTCTGTATTTGTGTTCCCCACATCATCAGTAGAGACTTGGCAGTACTATGACTCCACTATGCTGCAATACAAAATGCTGCTATATCAGTCCTAACACATGTTGGTTTGTATTCATTATGCCTGGGATGGGGTGAGCAGGACTGGGACTTAATGCGAAGAATGTGAATACTTGCATGTAGTTCACAGTGATCTGTAGACATATAGCAGGGTTGCATTAGGGTTACAGGATTTCCTTTTTGTCCTATAAAGTTTGGGTACTTGTAATTTTCCTCCAGGGATTCTTAACATATTCTGTTATCTCTCTACCATAATGTATGCAGAATTGCATATTTGAACATGTTTCTTTTGACTCTATTTGTTGGAGAATGGTCAAAAGAAGAAAAATGTTATGGAAGAAAAGTGTTTAACTATGGAAGGTGATTCCTTTTTTATAGAGGAAAATTCAAGTGGTTCATTACTGCATTTATCTGCAGTCCCATCTATAGGAATGGCATGAGTAAAATACACTACATGTAAGCTATAAATATTCTGCTATAGCTTTATCTATAATCAATCATTGGATACCATTATATTTGCTGAAACAGAATAAGATTTGGATTAAAATTAGAGACTTGAAATATCTGTCTTGTAAAAAGTGAAGGATTAGATTAAATGATGGATCAGCACAGCAATTCTATAGTTTTCATTTGTTGAATCCTTGTATCACTGTGTGTTAGTAGACAAGAGCATGTTAAAAACGGAACTGGGAAGCACATTGCCCTTTGTAGGTTCTTCAGTCAATGTATATAGCTTTTGAGGCTATCAGTGTTTAGGATACATCACAAATGGTATTGCTATTATTTTATTATGCTACATAAGCTCAATTGTTCAGGCAAGCTAAGTAAGAAACTGCATTCCAGCCTCATTGCCATATTGATTTTAGAGCACATAATTTTAAAGTATTTTTTTCCTAATTCTCTCTCCTCATAGCCACCAGAAAGAATTCAGCCAAAAATGGTCAGGTTTGGTGCAAATCATATCTGCCTTGTGGCTGATCACAAATTTCTGCTTTCTTTCACAGTCACATTTCATGCTTCTGAAGTAACAGGAGGGGAAATACCTACTATTTTTGTCTCAAACTTCACAGAAAGGGAGATTTATCCTAGCCAAATACTTGAATAACAAGTACAAGAAAGCTCTAAGTACTTACTTTAGTAGACATGACCCAACAGCAAGATAAATAAGCCACAGATGTGGGCTCATTTCTACATATTAATTAGTAATAGGAAATACTGACTTTTTCCAGGTGTATTTACTATTTTATGTTTTTGTATGGCTTTCATTACTGCTCTCAAATTACACTCATAAAAAAGGGAAATATTAATATTCCTACCTTACTGATGGGGAATTGAAGCATCGAGTCTTTGGCTAGTCCAAGCTTACCTGGGAAGCCTAGTAGATCTCCAAAGGAGTATTTTTGTAATTCCCAATTTTGAAATCACCATTTTGTGGTCCCTGAATTATTCATTTTGCATTGGAAATAATTACCACACAGAACTTACGCATTTCCAAGGCTGCTACCAGGAAGAATACAAGCATGTCATAATACTATTTCTATCAGATCTATGTAAAGCTTTCTTTAAAACCTATTTCATGTGTTAAATTTATGTATATGTTATGGAAGTGCCTCAGTTGTTTCCATGCATTGCATGTGATGTTTGCACATGAACAAAACAAAATAATAAATACATATCTCACTGAAGAGAGAGAAAGCATAACCAGATTTATAAAAAGTATCTTAATTGGGAAATTACAGTATTTCAACAGCAGCAGCCCAAAAAAGCATGATTCCAAGGGAAATACTTCCTTCATCTCTAACACTGAAATTGCAAATCATTGCTGTGTGTTGCTAGTAATAGATGAAATGTAGTTCTGTTTTTGAGTGAACACCAGTTTTACTACACAAGCTACTAGTAAATGTTTCTCTGATATGTCAAGTAATAAAGACTGTGAAAATATACAGTATAAAATAAAAAATTCAGTATTGAAAATTAGTGCCATAGCTAAGAGTGTGGTCACAAGAAAATGCATGGGCTTGCATTATGAAATCCAAGAGATACTTACAAGATAGAGTATAGAAAACTCCAAAATGGAATGTCCAAGTCATGTCACAGGTCTTTCTTGCCTTTACTACTAAGGTTTCAAGGGCACTATTATGAGCAATGAATTTGTTTTGTCAATGAAATTATTATTGTTCAAGCATGACATTCAGAAACATCATTTTTAATGTATTTGTTGCAAAAAAAATTTGAAAATAACAATTCTTCTGTAAAGCACCATTAGCTACCCATGTGTCCATATGCCTAAATGAGATTAGAAATTTAGGAAAGTGTATACCTGTGTTCCAAACTGCAGAAAAAAGAATTTCATGAACTCCTAGGGGATCTCTTACTATCATTTACCACAATAGAACAGGACTAGAGGTGCTGGCTTTGTCTCAGTGTGCTATTATCTGCCAGAAATTGTAACAGCAGCAACCTATTCAGAACCAATTGTCACTGTGTGCCTGATGACTCTGCTGACATATTGAACTCTTAGTGCCTTTAGCTGAGCAGTTGACAATAAAACTGCTGGTGGTGGCTAGCCATTCCATCAGATTTTCTGCTGTCTGGCTTCATAATTCAGTGGAAGTTAGCAGTAAGGAATAAAAAATGGTAAAATTTTAAGAATTTCAGATTTCCTTTTTGTTCTGTGAATAGCAAGACCTGAGCTATGATCAGTTCCTTGTATGTGCTCTTAGCCCAGAGCAGTGAGGACATTTTGCTTAACTTTTTGAGTGTATCCCATTCTGCCAAAACTGGATGGACCACCAGTTATCACAGCACAGCTCTCATAGCTGATGGTAACATATCTAGTTGTAATAACTTTGTGATATATATGAAGCCTTGCACAGTAAGGATTATTTACAGGGTCAAATCCTAAAAAAAATAAATTAAATAAAATTAAAAATTGTATAAGTTTGTGGGCAATTTTTCATTTCATGGTTATATATGCAGGTGCTCACTTATTTCACATGTTGTTCTGGTTGCTGGTTTAGGAAGTCCAAGGTAACCAGCATATTTTGAGTTTGAAAGGCATGTGGGACTGAAGCCTTTAACCTAGGAAAATGAAGATCTGTGAGGGAATGTAACTGCTGCCTAGAACTGTTGCAGAGATGATAAATATTAGAGTATGGGAAGAGCTAAAGAATTATGTTGACATAAAACCAAATGGGTATAAACGGTCCAAAGATCAGTTTAGGATGAAAAATACAACTTTTCTAACTATTGAAAGCTGCTGTTCTAGAACAAGTTTTGTAGATGTTAACAGCCTTAACACTTTTATGATAGAACATGATAAATTTCGGATAGGAATTGTAAGAAGTAGCTGCCTATAGATATAAATATTCATCTTTGGTGACTTAAAAAGTGCATTTCTGTGTTGTGGTTTAACTTTCGTTTTTATTTATATTTATTTTTCTCTAGTTTCTGGGATTTTCTGCTAGAAATCAAAACATACAGGGAAAAGAGATAAAAATGTATAAAAGGCAATAAAAGAGATTTATAAATTCTGTTTTAGAAGAGGCACAGCAATAGGTTCTCCTGTGTATTTGGGGTTTACTGAAGGTTATTTTTAAAGCTTTTTTCTTTTTTGATAAATAAGGTTTCACCTCTAAATAAAACAATATGTCACTGCTGTATCAAAGTAAAAATAAACAAAATATGAGATGTAATTAAAATATTAATAGGCTGGTACTAAACGAATAGAAGACTCAATAATATTTATATCTTACATTTGATCAAGTTAATGATATTTTATGTTTGTGAGATGGGAAAAAGAAAAAATATTTGGATCAGACTATTCAGAAGCAGGGAAAAATTTGATCCAAGGCCTGAACTTTGTGTAGTTCATTTTTAGATAGCAGCTCTTAAGAACCACTGTGTTCCAGAAGTCCATTTTTTGTACTGATAAATATCAATCTGGTGAGTTTAAACAAAGAAATTGCTTTCCAACATAAATCTTCAATATAGAATATTTTTTCAAATCATTGCTTTAAAGTAAATATTCTGGTTTGTATTAGAGAGAATCAAACTGTTACATATATTTAGCTCATAGTACAAAACTATTAGCTCAAAATTCTCCTTTCATTTAACCTTATGCAATCACACTGAATTAGTAACTCAGCAGTGTAATACTTAAAGTGGTGCTCAAGGACTTCGTTGCATAAATCCCATTAATGTTAATTCCTAGACACAGTGCTGAAAATGTACCTTTAAGTGTCTGTCAGGCCAGTGATTTTTATAAAAACTTATAAGCCAACGTAACTTTGAAATAGCAGTCTAACACAATGCAAATGCAAGGTTATTAAATATTAATGCTTTAAGAAATCAGTGGCAGGCTTTTCATCTAAAAAATAATTGTTGCCAATATATCTTCCATTGATTTAGGAATCCTCTCTATCTGTTATTTCATGGGGCTGTTAGTTTTTTACTACCTAAGCTTATCTTTTTTTGTTGATTTAACATATTTGTCATACTCATCTCAGAACTTTTTTCTTACTTCAATACTTCTGAATATCAAGGAAAAAATGGAAATACTATCTGTAAGTTGTTTAGTCCTCTTAAGCATTACTAATAATACATCCTTGATTGTTAATATATTGAGAAGTATTTCTTTTTTGTTTCCAAGTTAAACACATTTTTGGGAAATGGACAGTGTGTCAAAATAAATCCCTTTCTTGCAATCTTAGTGAAGCCGTAATTAATCGTTGCACTTCAGAGTATGTTAATACAACAGATATATAGCAGTAAGAGGCCTCAGAGCTTAGGGAAGGAAAACTGTTAACTACCACAGTTATAGCACATTTTGAGGAAAAAAAGGCAGATGCTACTGATTTATATAGATAATTTCCAAAGAGGAAACCTCTGTATGACAAAAAGAGAGGCATAAGTTCAGCTTGCAGCTGCAAGAGTGTGATTGCATTGAAGATTAGAAAAAGCAGGTAGAAAGATTTTTAAAGGAGGAGCAGAATTGTAGGTTTTGCTTGGACAGTGCGAGTATAGCACTATGGTTTATCCTAAATGAGCTTTATCGATGCTCAATGTGATTCAGCCTTACAATATGCTATTATATGAATGCCCTTCGATCACATGTGACTTGTAGTGTGCAACACAAATTCAGTGTTGTGAAATGGTTTAAAGTGGTTCCTGAGACATGTTGGACTGGGTATCAGAGCCTGCTGCTGGCCCCTGTCCCAGATGCTGTGCAGGAGACAGGTGCCCCACAGCAGCAGGGCATGGGGAAGAGCAGCAACCCTCTGGCCAAGGGTGGCCCCCCAGCATCTCACTGCTGCTTCTGCTGCTGCAGCATTTCCTTGAGCACCTCCCACTCTGGGATAGAGCTTCATTTAGAGCAGGAAGTGTGTTTTGAGAGGCTGGCTACTGACTTTTTTGTCCAAAATGGGCTTTTCTTCTTCCTTAAACCACTGTGATTTCCATACTCAAGGAGACTGTGGAGAAGGAGTCAGAGTTTCTCCGTACCACAGGCTGACACCTGACAGAAGTGGTGTGACAAGCCTGTAAATAAGCAGACTTTCTGGCACATTTGGTCTCCTGTCAAGGCTCCCTATTTGAGCATTTTGAACCTGTTTTTCTGAAGATTCCCAATAAGATCAATCAGATTCTGCTAGACAAGTTTTATAATACATTTCTGCTCTTGTTCTGGTTCATTTTGTAATGCAAAGCTTGCTTTCAAGTTTTCTAATATCCTTCACTTATGAAAACAACAAAAGTATTTTTCTTCTTTTTTGACATTATTCTTTTGGATTGGTGTTAGGTGTTATAGCTGGAGCCCCACAGCTTTACTTGAAAGGAGCTAGCTGAGAAGCTTTGCAGACTCTTAATGTTCATACAAAAGAGGGTTTGGAGAACAGTTTTAAAGGGAGAAGGAAGCTAACTAATGTGCAAAAATGTTTCAGAAAGAAGAAACCAGAAAACTCAAGTAATTTTGCTTTCAGACCCAAGTAATGGAGTTGTAGAGATGGACAATATTAAAGACAACTAAAAATAATTTGTGAAATGTGTTTTAAATATAATATTTATCATTTTCATGAAGTTACTTTTTTAAAAAAGTTGAAATAAAAGACTTATGAAAGCCTTTTGGTGCAGTTTAGTAAGGCAACAGATCTTAATGTACTAGAAGAGCACAAAGAACATGGCATGGTTTTTCAGCTATGTAAAAGATCTCAGATGTCAAATGAGGAATAAAACTGATAATTATAAAAGAAACGTGATGTATAAGAGAAATATATTCATGGCTGTATTAAACTTTTATGAAACAAGCAATTGAAGAAAAAATATAGATTGAGTAACTGTAAAATATACGAGAAAAATAAGTGATGCAGAGCAATCTTGCTAAGTTGACAAATTGAGAAAAGAAACAGTAGTCATTTCATTAGGGAAATATATCTGGAAAAAGGAACATGAATCATTTTTACAAAAACAGGGCATCCATTCCTTAAAAGCATTTAGTCTGAAAAAGATTTAGTGGGTCACATCAAATAAACAATCCGACACTGACCTTGGTGCAATGCCATGGTGTATAAAGTGTTCCTATGTAATCAGGTGAATACCAAACAAACAAAAAAAAATGGCCATTACTCTCATTTTTGGCAGTGTGGTGAGTTTCTGTATTGCTTATGCAGAGCTTCTGCAGTTCTGAATTCAATGCTTGAAGTTGATTACTGTTGAGGATTCGGTAAAGAGTCCCATAAATTGCATCAGAAGGCATAACAGATCTCACAGATAGATATCACAAATAGTTTAAAGGAGTACAAAGAAATAAGTGGCCAAGTCTTCTTAGTTTAATTGTGAAAATCTTAATAGATAACTTAATGAGTACAGCTACATAATTGGGAGAGAAATTTTATAGTACAAGGTTTTTACTGTATCAGGCAGTGGTGTTGAAGAAAATACACTATTTTTTACACTGAAGGCAGTTAAACATCTGATTACATTATCAAGGGTTGTGATGGACTCTTGTTACAGACATCTTTAAAATAAAAGTCGAATGTTTTCCTAGAGAACAAAATCGTGTTTGTCTGGAAGCAGAGTTAGCTGAATCCAATTTTTTGGAAGGTATAGCAAGCAATGTGTATACAAGGGTTTCTTCTCATTTTCAAATATATCAGTGAGTTAAATGTAACAATTTTCAGTTACTTTGTGGGCTTTCTACTAGAAGCACGTTTATAACCGCATAATTTTGAAAGCTTATGCACAATGTCCTAAAATGCTTTGCCTGTTCCTTTTGCCTGTTCCTTCTTCTTGAAAGAAGTAGTGTTTTCTATTCTCACTTTCCAGTTAGACATTGAGAGGTGAAATGACTTCTGTCATGAAGTACAGCTCTCCTTATTCCCAGGCCAGTTTCCTACTACAGCTCTGTCTCAGCACCCTGATTCCAAAATAGCACTGACCTTCACATAACACAGTTCATGTTATTTTTTGTAGAAAGTCATAATCCTCCAAGGAGTCAGGTATTTATGCATTTTCACTCGACATATTTGATTTGAGGCATTATTTGTATGGACATTGTATATGCCTTTGTGAGTTAAGTTCAATAAAGACATGCTGTTTTATGCAATAAGTGGAAGAAAATCATGGACAAGATTAACAGTGAAACTCTCTTTTGTTTTCCTTTTCTTCACCATTGAACTAAAAAAACCCAAACAAACAAGCAAACAAAAAAACCCTCAAAACATGAGGATGTAAAATATATGAACATTTTAAGAATTTAGTGTAACTGATGGAAAACAAAGGAAGAAATGTTTCTAAACTGGTCAAGCATTTATCCCTGCATGCTATTGAATGGGGTAATAGTTTAGCTCATGGGAATAAATCTCCTGTGTACAAGGAATATTGTATGATCACTCTATGTTATTTTAGCAAGACTGTTAGACATAGTCACCCTTCTTTCTTGTTTGATGAGTTCTGTGCCCATCCCTTTACTAGCTTTTTTAGTTTCTTCATACCATTGCCAAAAAGCTGCTTTATGCAGTACTGCTCATGTAATCCTTGGGCTTTCCATGGAGTACCATAGGAAGATGCTGGCAGTCTTTCACTGTGCTTTCATCCTTTCATGAAGTAAACTGCACAATTTGTGGTACAGAGTATTTGCCCAGCAAGGACTCTTTATTGATCCCACTCAGTGCTTGCTACCTTTGGCACAAGTGGTAATCATGCAGACTAAAACAACGCTCCTGAAGCACCTCCTCTCAGTCCTGAGCTTTTTTTGCACGAAAGCAAAAGCACCACCTATTAATAATTTTGTGCATTGTATTTCTCACCTGACAGGCATGTTTATTGAATTTTCTCTGAACTTCCTTGTTTTCAAAGAAATATAAATTTAGTCTATCCAGAGATTAATTTCTAAATTCTCTGGTTACTTATTTTAAAGCGGGCTTTAGATGTACCCAACTTTGATAAATAATGTTTTAGAAGACACTTAGAAATTTCCCAAGATAAACTCTGCTATATGCTAAAGCTTGGGCCATGATTGTGTTGTCACAGAAGTTCCTGTTTTCTCACATTTTTTTCTCTCCATTTCTCCTTTCCATAATTATTATTAGCACACAATTGTATTTCTTCTGATATTAGTATCTTTCAGATAAAGCCTGTGGTTTTGTTCCCTTCTGAGCCAGTCTACTTATTTCTCCATTTTCTTTTATGAGGAATGTCCTCAGTGAGTCCTAGTTGGAAAAGGAATGCTATTCTTCTTTGCACCTTAGATTTACTGGAAAGATACTTAGCTGCTAAAGAGGGCAAAAACATTGATATGATAAATTGCAGACAAGGCTTTTTCCAGCCTATATAAAGCTACATTTTACAGAAAATAACATTTCACAATATATTTTAAATATACTTCTTATTTCCCTATATTAATCCTTGTGAGTTTCAAAGAAACCACCTATGCATTCATATCGGCCAGGTTCTAGTAAGTTTAGCTGTTCAGATTGCTATTTCAGACATGAAACTGTAATCATGATGCTACAAATAGAGCCATATTTCAGAAGAAGGTGCTCTAGAGGATTTTTTTGGAGTTTATGTACCTATTGCTATCATTGTTGATAACGCTATTGTTTCAATAGTAAAAAAAGAGGCAAGTAGAGCAAAATTTACAAGCATATAGACCCTACAGTGGAAAACTGTATTTCGGTTTGAAAATGACAGACATTCACTTAATCATTGTCCCTAGCTGATATTTAATTAAAGCATTTATGCAGTTTGAATTAAATGCCTAGTCAATTTAAAGGTCATGTCAAATTGATGGTTTTAAATTAATTGCTCCTGGTGTGAATGATTAGCCATTCATATATATTTTTGTTTGTTTGTTTATTTTTCTAGGTTTCAGAGGGGTATAAGTGTACCAAAAAGTAAAGACCAAATAGTGCCATGTATTACAAAAGGGTCTTTTCTGTAACAGTCCTAGGCATGTAGGCAGCTTCAACTATGTCAATGCTAAGTAAACTATTAAAGCCAGTTAAAAGTGAGTAGAGTGTCCAGTATAAAATCCCTGCTTTCCAGTGTTCCTGATGGTCTACTGTAAGGTCCTTGGTGCTTTTATGGCTTGCTTTACACAAAAGTAATTATTTTACTGAAACTATGAATCCTACTCAAGTTGGTGTTTATTAGTTCTCAGTCTTTTCCACTCCACACAGGAAACCCAGATCCCACTTTAATATGCTAAATACCATGTGAAACATTATCAGTGGAATTGCTACTAATTATGAAACACTCTAGTCTGTTCTGAATTCTCTGTTTTCTGGGAGATCCTGGTTTTTCTTTCTTTTTTCCTTGTTGTGGTGGGAATTTCAAAGATACCTACTTGTATAAGATATGTGGACCCCATACCTTACTGTAGGAATTGTTTTATCTGGCACCCTAAGACACCCCATAAAATAATTCACCATTCCCCTGAGAAGTTGAAAGCCCTTTTCTCTAGAAAAGCAATAAAATCGGAGCAGGAGGGTGGACTTAGAGATTCTAGACCTTATTCAAATGTATAGTTAATTCTTAAATATCTAGCTGGTAATGGAGAAGAAAGAAAGACATGGGAAAGAAACCAAAATGAAGCTTGCAGCTAGCTGCTTAAAATTATCAGAGCAAGTGAAAGCTCAGAGGCTTGTTTCCCAGATGCTATTGCTCACCAAAGCTCCAGGCCAATAATGAGGGCATTATGGAATTTGGTTTAAAAAGTTATATGTGGTCTGTTACAAACCCCCTGTAATAAGCCTTTGCAGCACTGTTTCTCAGTGGTTCACTTGAAGTTGGATCCATACGCGATACCTTCCGAAAGTAACTCAGAAGCAGCTCCTCTGAATCTAGCATCACTAAACAACATGTTCAAATACTTGTGTGTGAATGAGTAGATCTGGGCTTAATTTTAATTTATATGCATTCAGAATTACGTAAGTCCCAAAAACTGTTTAGATTTACTTGTGCTCTAAAATATAGTAGAATGCAGGCAAGTCAATCAATCAGTAGTCTGATACTTAGTTTCCAGTTGTGGCTGAAAAAAACCCAAAACCTTTTATTTTCAGTAGTTTGTTTGAAGTCATAAATTGGCCAAAGTTCAGTTGAAAAGGTTTGCAAGCCTTCGGACACCTCTCACTAAACTTGATACCAGATATAAAAAAGAAAATCGGGTGAAGTTCTCTTTTCATTGAGGTTTCACTGGAAATATTTTCTTGGTATTTCAGCGCAGTAAATTTTAGGGAGTTTGCAGAGAATTAGGGATTTATGAATGTTCCTCTAGAATCTCAGGTTTTCATTTGTTGGCATGGACTAGAAGAAGAGAAGAAACTTAGTCCTGATTGGTCAGGTTGGAAAGAAGACAGTTGTTACATCCTGGAGGTTCATTGTTGCCCAAAAGACTAGTGAAAATGAGAAAAGTGTTACTTCTGTGGTGAACTGAATGTGCTTTGGATCATTTTTATTTTAGCCAAGTTATAAAAAAGAACATTTATTTCAGAGATGTAGGAAAATGGTCTACAAGAGGGCTAATATTTCTTGAATTTTTTGTTTCTTAGTAGGTGCAGATATAATGGCATTATTTCAAAGGCTTTTTCATATGCTGTGTTCTAGACACAGGCCTCAGAAAAACATATTGGCCTTTGCATTTCTGCATTCAGCAAGAACATGTGTTTTGCCATGTGCATTCTGTGGCACTGCTAGCTCTTCACCTGTCTGAGGAGCTGGCAGGGGCAGCTAACACAGCATTTAGTTCACTGCTGCATGATCAGGTTATGCTTGCGAATCACAAAGCTGCCAGTTCCCTCAATGTGCAGGTCCTGTGCGGTGCCAGGTGCAGAATTGTTGGTGTAGTTGCCCCATTCCAAAGTTTGTGTTATGATTCATTCACATGTGATACTGAAACAGGTGCCAAAAATGTGGAGTTTGTGCAGCACCCTATATGCTATGTTTGCACTATGAATAATGAAACAATGGCATTGCAGTGCTGTGTGTATTGTGGATTTGAGTACTACTAAATATACTTTTCTGCAACTAAACCAAACATTTTCTCTATCAACCCTGAAAATTCAATGATTAGCCTACAATATGAAAATAAACATTATTTGGATGCCTTTTTATTTATTATTGTTGCTGTTATAAGCTTCCTCGTAGCATTTTCTTCTTTCCCCTTCCATAAGATTCCTTCTATGGACTTTTCTGATCCTTGTGTTTCTTCCTGTGAAGATTCATGTAATGACATTTACTGCAAGAAAAATTAAATACCCAGTCTTCCAGAATGTTTTTTAATTCTGTGTTATTTGATGAATAGTTAGGAAGTACCTGGGCTGAGACTGTTGAAATAATGAGACTGAGATGTTTGTGCTCAGTAGTACACACCCTTCCCTATTACATTACGCTCATCTTGAAAAGATTTTATTTCTAAGGACACATAAGTGAATACTTTTCTGCCAAAAATTGAGGTGTTAGCTACAAGAATGTGATGATACTGTCTGTAAACCTTTTTGATTTATCAGTGACTAACACAACTGTAGACCTGGAGCAAGGTTTTATTAAAGAATTCTGAGTACAAATAATGAACGTAAGGTAGTTAATTCATCTGTGAACTGTGCTTCAATAATGAGTTAAGAACTAAAATCTAATAAAGATAGAAGAATCTGAATAATTTGGTTGTGGAGCAATATAGAATTCATATTGAGTCACTTTTGTATTACAGAGATACACTTTGCAAGTTTTTTAATGTCCTTAAGTACATCTTGCAATGGCAAATTCAATTCAATAGACACCTGCCAAAATTAGTTTATTTGAATGCATAAACTGCATTTGTGCACTTTTTATGGGCAAAAGGAACTATTACAATTAAACCAGTATAGAGTTTACATGTGCAATTAGCCACTGATTTCACATGCACATTTCTTTTCACAATGTATTTGGGAATCAGCAGATTAGATCCTTTTTTATGAGGGAAATCGAGCATGCAAATATTATTTCTTTTGAAATGCAATAACAAACAAATAGCTAATTTGCTTGGGTAATGTTAATTGGTTATGTTAACCACATTCCTGAATGCACATTTTATCTTTGCTACATGTTCCTGTAATTCTTTATAGTACTGTAAAAGTGTATAGTACATAATCCTAGACAAAGGATCTTATCACCCTGCCTTATAATGCATCCATAAATAACATTGGGCCAGGCCTTAAAAATAGCTTCATAATGCTGCAGCTCCAAGTCAGGCATCTAGCACAGAGACAGATTTTTTTCAAAAGCACTTGGCACCCAGTGATTCCCACTGGGAACAGTGAGAGCTGATGAGTAGTGAGCATTTATGAAATTCTAGGCTCTCATTCATATCAACTGAATTTAAACTGTATTTGCCAAGAAAATTAAATGTTGTCTTCTGTGCATCTTCTTCCTAGAGGTACATTATTCCAAGTATTACAGCTGCAAAATAACCTGATTCTTTTCTATTTGAAGAAGTAAGTAACTAGTATAACAGATGGGGCAGGAGGAGGTGAAACAATTGTGGTATACCTAGCACAGAAAAATGAAAGAAAACTGATTATTTCACCAGAAGATGTTTCCTGTAATGTTCTGCTTTAGCAGATGTATGCTGCGTCTGTTTTTAAATGAAGTTGTCAATAAAGAATGTCCTTCATTCTAAAGGAATTTTTTTTTTGCACATATGCATATGCTCAGTGTATATACATCTGCTTTTCAAAACCTTGCAACAGTGCTATAGGTCAGGGAAGTTAGGTATTTATCATGTAAATGTTGCATTAGAAAACAGGATGAGAAAACCTTGAGGATAAAGATTTCTATCTACTAACAGAAGAGAAAAAAAAAATCTCAAAAAATTTCCTACATCAGTCAGCCAATGTGTTTCAGCTCTGAACAAGAACTGTCTTCTGCAATAAAATAAATTAGTCTATTTACAGTCACTGGCTGGCTTCTTCACCGAGCTGGCAGACAGCAGGGTTGAAGAGATTTTCTTGGCTAATGAAAGATGAAGAATGCCTTCAGGAAACATAGTGAATCCAGCTCTCACTATCCAGTGATGGGAAATTTTGTTATCTGGGTTTGAAATTCTGGCTTAAAATGACACTTCTGTTTTATTCTGAAAAATTACGGGAATACTAAGTCACATTAGAATTTGGCAAAAACTTTGCTGGAAAATTGGCATTTGTTGATTTCATTTTCAACTAAGGCACCAAACCCCTGACTTTGTCCTGCTCCTTCCTCCAATTTCTGAGACTGAGCCATAGTAATGTAGGAAGCCTTTCTTGCAGTTAGTGTTCATCCTGTATCTTTGCTAAGATGGTAGAAACAAGTAATTCTGTTCTTGCTGGGTTTAGTCTACAATCAAATTCATTAAGAAAGCAATGAAAAAGAGCTAAAGAAAAGGAAAATATATCCCGATTTACTAGAGGTGACAGCAATTTCATTGTATGTGAAATAAGAAATAATTTATAAAACAAGAATTTGAGTTAAAAGGAACATAATTCTGTCCTCACATTGTGTAGCTACCTTTCAAAAGTTAAGAAAACTTTCTTTTCAAAATCATGGTTGAGATCATTTAGCTTTACCCTCTTGCACTCTTCTTTTAAGTAATTGCTCATTTTTGTTAATGTTATTCTGTACTATTTTCTATTGGAAACATATTATTGAATTTGAATTAAATAAAACTCCCAAGAGACTACACTTTTCTTTCATGAAGAATTGCAACATATTCCTTTCAAAAATACATTTTTGAAGAAACTGAAGTATGAAAAATTTGTAAAGTTTAATTGCTCACAGTTTAGCCATGAACTAATTCAAAAGGAAACAATGGATATTTTAAATTAATTTAAATTAATTCATATTTTTTAGTGTTTTATTTGTACATATTCACTTCTGTACTATATAACAAGGAAAAAATCAAACAGAGGAAAGTGACATCAGGCTGGGGTCCAGTCACTGCTGGGGTTCCTCAAGGCTCCATCCCCAGCTCAGTTCTCTTGAACATCTTCATTAATGACTTGGGCACAGGACTCGAAGGGATAGTAAATTTGCTGACAACCCTAAATTGGGAGGAGCTGTTGACTCCCCTTCAAAGGCAGAGAGGGTCTGAAAATAGACCTTGACAAATTGTAGAAATGGACAATTTCTAATCATATGAAGTTTAACAAGGGAAAGTGCTGGATTCTGCTCCTGGGATGAGGCAATCCTGGTTGTGTGTATAGACCAGGGAACAAGAGGCTGGAGAGCAGTGCCATGGAAAGGGACCTGGGGGTCCTGGTCAATGGCAAGTTGAACATGAGTCAGCAGTGCCCTGGCAGCCAGGAGGGCCAACCGTGTCCTGGGGAGCATCAGGCACAGCATCACCAGCCAGTCAAGGGAGGGGATTGTCCCGCTCTCCACTGGGGCAGCCTCACCTTGGATATTGTGTGCAGTTTTGGGCACCACAATGTAAGAAATACATTAAGTTATCAGACAGTGTCCGAAGGAGGGCAACAAAGGCAGCAACAGGCCTTGAGGGGAAGCCATATGAGGAACAGCGAGGGCACTTGGTGTGTTCAGCCTGGAGAAGAAGAGACTGAGGGGAGACCTCATTGTAGTTACAACTTCTTCGTGAGGTGAAGAGGAGAGGCAGGCACTGATCTCTTCATTGTGGTGACCAGTGACAGGACTCCAGGAAACAGTATGAAGCTGAGTCAGGAAAGGCTTAGGTTGGGTATCAGAAAAAGGTTCTTCACACAGAGGATGGTCAGGCACTGGAACAGGCTCCCCAGGGAAGTGGTCACAGCCCCAAGCCTGACAGAGTTCAAGAAGCGTTTGGACAATACTCCCAGGCACATGGTGTGACTCTTGGGGAGTCCTGTGCAGGGCCAGGAGTTGGACTCAATGACTTTGATGGGTTCCTTCCGACTCATCATATTCTATGGTTCTATGATTTTAAGAAGAAATTTTAAAAAATGAAGTGTTTGTAATGTTAAGTCATGTGTGGCAGAAGAATTTTTGAGTGCTGGAGTAAAAATAGCAGCAGCAAATATATTTTAACAGAGCTATTAAGTTTTTTGATAAGTTTGTGAATTCCGTTACTTTCGTTGCCACATGTAAGAAAATCTTCAACTTTGATAATAAATGAAAAAAGGAAGAACCAGATGGTAAACAGCCTGTAATTTGGAAAATTATATCTTCAGTCCACTTAACATATCCAAGGAATCAGCTGACATTTGGTACATTTGATCAAATAAGAATTAATTTGAGAATTAACCAAAAGAATAACAAAAAAAATTTAAGACTATTATTACATGTGATGTATTTGATAAAGGAAGCTTTGCCTTTGTGCAGTGGAAAAAGAAAGTGTGTAGGTATCTACCTTTATATCTAAATATATCTGCAGCTTTAGCTGAACTTACTGTTATCTTGATTATAACCTTACTTTTGAAGCAAGTAAACTTTTTTTCTGGACAGAACGCACTTGCAAAATGCTATGAGCATTTTATTTTTCACTTTATTCAGTGTGGATAAAGAAAAAATCCAACAGTTCAATCTGAATACAGTATTGGAGTTTCTCTAAATTATATAGAAATTATCCCACCTGGCCCTCATCTTCAGACTGAGAGGCACTAAAGGTACTCCTTGAATATTAAGAGGTGTACAATTAAGTCTAAGGTATTAATTGTATATCTAGTCAGGCATGACCCCAGCTACAGTGTAAATTTCATTTGAAGAGATTTATTTATTAACCTGCTCCAGAGCTACTGGAGTCATTTAGATTGAAAAATTCAGTATAGCGAAGAGAAGAGAAGCTCTTTGTATCCTCTAGTGATTTTTGTCTACAGAAAGGATCATTTTGTGTCTCATAAGGCAAATATTCTGACATGGTTCTGATCCGAAGTACTCTGTTTTATAGGAAGCTCAAGGTAACAGAGCTCTCTGCTTCTTTTCTCCCTCTCTGTTGACGATGTCCTTCACAGAAATGCAAGGACTTTTAAAGTGATTTCTAGGCTTTCAATCCTCCTCTATCAGCAGCTTAGTGCCTCAAGCTAATCTAACTATGATATATGGTAAATATTTTCCCTTGCAGGAAAAGTGCTTAAAGTTATTTCTATGCATTGATTGAGCACATTAGGCTAATATTTATTCATTTGAAACCTGGAGGTTTAGCAGTACATCACTTAATAGCTATGCACCGATTATAAGAAGTAATTATATATAAGAATATCAAAGAATATTAAGTCCCTTGTGAAGGAACCATCATAGATGTTTTAATGGTGATTAAATCTGGGGAAGCTGGAGTAGTTTGAAACACTGCTTACTAATTTCAGAAGGTGCATGGCTCTCTGAGCATCACATATAAATAGGAGCACTAACAGTTATGGATTTAATGACATTTTTGAGCCGCAGGAATGTGGCCTTCAGGTTTCTTGATGCAATTGGGTACATTTGTTTGTTGCAGAGGCTGCTCCCTGTGCATTAATTTCACCATTTCAAAACTGTCTCAGTATGTCGTAACTTCATAGCAATAATGTTTATCCCTTTTGTTTGTGCTTGAAGGTGTTCTTCATTCAATGTGACCTCTGATTTCTTGAGATCCCTTCTTAAAGTCTGTTTCCTTGCGCTCTTCCTTCCAAACAATTACCATGGCCTTTTGTCTTCACTGTTGCTGCACATGGTTTTCTCTTGATTGTTCAAGCCAAGGACCTATTACAGGACTAGTTTGAGAGCTGCACCATTCCGATTTCCTCTCACCAAAAAACAAACAAAAAAAAAATCCCAAAAACCAAACCAACCAACAACCAAAAACTAAACAAAAAACCCAAACAAAAACCAAAACCCACACCTTAAAAAATGAAAGAAAGGAGAAATGCAGAGTTCCTAGGAATCTCTGGGAATAGTTGTTTGGGGTTTTTCTTTCTGATGGGCATCTTTCTCAAATGGGCATGTTTTTATGACAGATTCTACATTTGAAACTTTTTTTATATATCAAAGATTCAATTACTGTTGCTCTCCATTGAATGAAAATTTGGTTTTGATATTATGAGTTTTCTTCAATTATGGATGACAGGCAGTGCCTTGAAGTTCAGTGTCAAATATTAAAAAGGCCTTTTTAATTTTCAGATTAGCTTTATTTACTGCCATGACACTATATTTTGAAAGAGTGTAACAAAAACATACAGTATTTGTTTGCTGAAATATTGTCAAGTTTTTGTAGTAACATGGAGTTAGTGTGATTTCACTGGTGCTGCTATAAAAGCTATTCATGCTGTTCAGAAGAGGAAAGCATAGACTAATCACTATGATTTTTGAGATCTGCTTGCACACTAGCCTTAAAACCTGACCTATTTTCTTTGTATGTGCTCTTTGGCCAAATGACCCTTGTCTAATTCCATAGAGTTACACCAGAGATTGGCATATGCACAGTAAGTGTATGCCCTTATGGAATGGAGGACATATGTTATTAATTATGTACAGTGATGTCAGACAATAACTTAATGTTTTTTGCAATTGTATCTTGTTAGCCTTAGATGTAGATGGAATGCTAACTCTCAATTCCCATCTTTGGATAGTGTATGATAGAGTGATCTATATTCCCACAATTGATTTTAATACTTTTGAGAGTCTAGACACTCTTCATGTTATTGTTTAAAGCACAGCTCAGCTTTCCATTTTATTCTGAAAATGCTATAGAGTCATTCTGTGTTATTCTCCACCCATAACTACAAAATATATTTTGTACTTATAAAATTTGAGTTTGGTTGTTTTCAGTGGGGTTTTTTTGTGATTTCAAGACTCTTTTATGCTGAAATACATTGTGAGTTTATTTATTATGAGTTGTTGTCTGCTGTCTTACACCTATGCCTTTTCTCAAGCAGATAAAGAGTGTAGCACCATCTTTTGTCACCATCACTATGGGATGCTAAGCCCACTGATGTGAGGAGTGATGTGCTGTTACTGGCATAGCTCACATGAGGCAAAGATTAGAGACTCACATTTCTCTGGTCCCTTAAACCAGCTTAAAGGGCTGCAGTGTTGGAAAGGTCTACCATTTCTGCCAAAAGGGCAGAACCAATATCTCTATTGATAACGTGGCTGAAGACCTAAAAAGTTTTGTTCTTACTCTGCAAACCTGGTTTAAGGATTCACGGGGATTAGAAAGGGACCATAGGGAAGAAAATGCTGTGGAGAGTACAGAAAACTTTTTAATTTGTGGGTTCCTGTAATTCAACATGTAAATACTAATTAACTATTTACATACATCAACCTCAGTATTTTTCATTAATGCTACAAATTATTGTCTAAAATAATTTGGCTGTACCTTCCAGCTTGGAGAGTAGCCAACAATCAGGATATTACCAAAGAATATCTCTCTTGAATTCCTTCACATTCTCACTACCCTGTAGTAAAACAGGGAATGTCACAAGACCTACATTTCCTTGGGCAAGGAGAAAGCAAAATGACCTTCACTTAGTATATGAGACTTCTTGCCTATTTCTTCTTCTTGATTTAGTGCAATAAAATTTGTGGAAGATGAGGGAAATGAATGTGCAGATGTCTGTTTTATCTCATGGATTAAAAGATGCAACAGAATATGTTGATGGATTATAGGAGAAACTGGAAGCATATCCTGTGATATACTTGCAGTATACTTTGTAATTTTTCCCTGAAATAATTAATTTTCGGTTTAGAAATCATCTATAAAGCCTGGCAACTACATCACAGAGCACAGGGCCATTATAACGGATCAAACATGAAGTCCACCTGATGTGAATGCCAGGATCTCCAAGAGCCACCATCAGTGCTTCGGGGAAGAACTGAGAAATATATAGCCACTTGCATTTCATAAAAGAAAAATTGTAGGGACTTTATGAGCCCAAATTTCCTTTGGACAAGTTGTCTCACCTCTCTTAGTCCAGTTTCTCCCTGTCTTCCTGTAATAACTTGTGGCACTGAGTTCTAAGTCACATGTATTGTAAGAAAAAGGAGTAGAAACAGTCCTGATTCTCAGGGATTCCTATACAGTTAAAGACAATTTCTCACAGTTATGGGTTATTTTAATGAAAGGTAGATTAGGAATTTACAAAAGAAGGCAACAAATGTCCTGACATCAAAACTGCCTAATAACTTTTATAACTTAATAAAATAGAAATTAATAAAAATAATCATCTAAAAAGTCTGTTAGTAGAGTCATCAAGTGATCAATTTTGTGTAGAAAAGAGGGTTTTTTCAGAGAATGTACTATATGTTTATGATTTATAGTAATATATATAATCAAAACTGGTCAGTGTTTAAATTAGAAATATCACCTAAAATCCTATAATACTGCAAAATCCTGAGCACAAGAATGTAATACATTACTGGGTATGAAAACATGAGCAATCATTTATGTTAATGGATCAGTATCTGTTTCTCTTGCAGTAATACTGGAAATACCCTCCTTTATATTTGTGATTGAGAGAAGAGTGGAGAATCTGTCATTTTTCCCTATAAATATAATTTGTGGTTTTGTGCTTGGCTAAAGTAATTTGCTAATTGAAAGCTCTGTGATAGGTTTTGATTAGAATTATTTGGGAAGTTTAGATAGAGGTCCACTTTTTTTAGCTCTTTCGCATAGTACTTTCACTGAACTACCAAATAAAAATATCTTCCCTTTTCTACTTGCAGTCATGACACCTTCAAATCTACCACTTTCAAGCAATAACTTCCATATCTCATTGTTCCTCAGCAACATAACATGTCTTACTTGCCTGGTACTATGAACTCTGAAGTGTCGAGTTTTCTAAACCATTGTGCATTACAATAAACTGAGCTGTATATTTCTGATACAGAACAGAAAACCTGCATCATCTGTAAATGTGTAGAACAGTAGTTTTTGACAACAGAGCTTGGATGCAGATATGAAATTTCTTGATGGTTTGCTTTTTCTCATCCTTGTTTTACCCTAGCATAAGTTCACTGCTTTTTCTGCCTTGGTCACTGAGGAAATAGCAACCTAATTATTCTGAGGGTCTTTCAACAAAGATTGATTATTTCAGTCTGCAAGTCCTAGGCCAAAGTTACAGGAAAAGTCAGTATTTTTGCTAGTCAGTCTGAAGATTCATAAACCCCTTTTCAGCAGGAATAAAATGCAAATGTATCTGAAAACAGAGTTTTAATTACACTTGTCATGGCACAGCAAAAAAGCTGTCACCAGCCAGAGTGTTGAAAACTATGTCATCTGACACTGATAGGTAGTGCTCCTATTGTAAGAAACTGTAAACACATTTCCAACCTGTATGATACTGATTTGGCAATCAAGAAGAAAAGTTTAATATTTAAACAATACAATAAATATTTAAAGAGTAGAATATTGTATTTTTCTGTGATTCATCAACTAGTATTAAATCAGGACGGACACTTCTTAAAGTAGCTTATGTCTTGCAATTGTGTAGCTGGTGTCACAAGTTATACTACTTTTCAGGTAGATGGACGCCATCAGAGGGTGACTCAGAAATGCTGCAGTAATTATCTTTATAATGAAATACCTTTTTCAATTTATTCATGTTGTAAGTCATGGGTTAGATTTTGCAACTTTCATTTTTTTAAAAATTAGGGCCTGTTTTTCTCTTAATGAGTGAAGCCAGTGATTGCAGTTGTTAGTTATAGAACATACAGAAACACATAAACATTTGTCAAAATAAAATTTAATCACCTCTCTGCAGTATAATGAATTTGTTAGTCATTACAGTGAAAACCAGAGCTAAACAGGGAGCTTAGTCCATTGATCTATATGAAAATAGAGGTCTGTTCATACTATTTTGGCTTTTCTTTCAGGCTGAACTGAAGCTGTGGTGTCTCCTATGCAGCCTTCACATTGCATGCTGTCCTGTTTGTAATGTGACATTATTGTATGGTTTCATCAAATGGGATAACAAGGAAAAATGCCCTGCTTTGTGAGAGACTGTTTCTGTACCCATCAGAGTTTCAGTGAAAATACAGTTTTCCTTTTTATCTGACCCACAGATGTGATCTTTTCCCTTCCCCACTGAGGCACAAGCAGAGAAAACAACCACTATTCTTGAAAAGTAGGCCTCAGAAGCAAACTACTGTTTCTAAGCAGAAAATACTTTGTAGAGAAAAGAGGAATTCATGTTGAGATGCCTGCAAAACTAGGTTTCAGACAAAGAGGCCAAGGCTTTTGTTTCCTCATTCCTAATGGCAGGAAGGTGAAAACACCTTAATTCTGTTGCCTTTTCCTCATGCATGCCCTGTGACCCTAATTTGGATAGCACTTGGAGATATCAAGGTCCTTTCATGCATTCCCACTTAAACGTTCTTATTTCTTAAAGTCTCTTCCAATTAGTCCAGTGTTTTTTCTGCCTATCCTTGGAAATGACTACTGTAGTTAGTGTGTTTTTTAACCTGCAGTTTAAAGGCAATTTTGCCCTGTGTTTTTGGGGTCTTGGAGTCTGCTTATGTCCAAAATGGCAATATTTATTAGATACTTGGAGCAGCTCTCGGAAAAATCATCCTCCCAGTGGAGGGTAGCAAATATGAGAGAGAAAGCCTAAAATTGCCTTTGTACAAAAGTTTACCTTAATGAATGGGTTTGAAAACCGAATAAAACATCCAGTCATTTTAGTCTGTGTAACTGTAAGTTTAGGGAACAGTAAATGATTATCATTCCCAGAGTGCTCTGATTTCTACTGAAGGTCTTTATGATGTATGGTTGCCTCTAACTCACTTGTTAACCATCTGAAGGCAGATACTGTATATGTCATGTATGGCCCCCTGCTCAGGAAAAGGGTATGTTTTTCACTGTTGTAAAAGACTGACACATTTTGGGGCTATGAAGTCTGTTTTATTCTGTGCAGTTGCACCTTAGATTGCTAAAGAAAGGAAAAGTCAAAAAAGGTGCAAAAAGCCATCTTTATGTAATCATTGAATGTTTTTCAGGTTTTCATGTAGTTCAATCAGTAGCTTAGAGAAATTAAATGCCACATGGAAAAAATATTTAGAAGAATTTTAGTGTCTTATGTTCTTGTAGGTTTCCAATGGTGATTTCTGGGGCACTGTGGCTGCAAATTATTGGAAACTATGAAATATTTTTGCTGTACTACAAAACATTGAAGGGAATCCCTGGAATAATACATTGCAAAGAAAAGAAATAGAATTGTTTGCATACAACAAGCTATAGCTTTAAATCTGTGTTACAGTAGTCTTCCAAATCTTTGAAAGCGCAAAGATGGTTAGTTGATTTCTGCTTTTTATCTTGGTCTTTTTCCCCATCACGTGCTTCCTGGGTCATCATATCTCGGAAGTCTCTTTGTTCAATCTCTTTCTCTGTTAGAATCACATTTTGCCTTGAGTGTATTGCATTAAGTTGTTCATGTTTATGAAACATATTCATAAACTCACCACTTTTCTAGCAGATCTTGGGTTGATGTAATTTATTATGTTATTATTTAGATGTAATTTTCAACAAAAAATTGAAAAGTTTCATTGATCACATTTTTGATCATTCTATAATGATAAGTAGAAGTTTTACCATTACTTATGTGGGAAGGGAGTTGGACAAAAATTAGTGAAAAAATCCCCCAACTTTCTGTAAGCAGAAAGAAATATTTAACCCCTTTTTACTTTTTCTCAGTAGATAATGGTGGCTGATGAAGCATAAAACATATTTGTTTTGATTTCAGCATATGAAATTTCCTGAATAACTGAGATTTGTTTTCCATTTTCCGTAGGTACATTTATAATACCTGTTCGACCTGTGGTTGACTTCCAATGCTGATATTAACCTAAGGATATTTTCACTTGAGTTGACTCTTGAAAATGAGCTGCAGGTCTTTCAGCTTTAGGCTTGATCCTACTTGCAGTGTATCACTGAAGTTTTAAGGTTCATCCAAATAGCCTGCAAAGCCCTGAATTAAATAGTCAAAAGATTCCAAGAGTAAAACCACTAGAAAGAATGTCCATAGGTGATACTATCCACTGCTGCAATGTAAATTCTCATCCTATTTTTCTACCTCTTAACTGTGTCAATAAGTCTATAGGTAGTATCTTGACTCTTCTTTCATTGCTAGTCCACACACAAATATATATATGTATATTATAGACAACTGATTAAAAGGAAGAAAATAAGGCATAAGGATTTCTTTCAGTAATGCACAAAGGAATGAGAAAAAAAATCCAAATATAGTCCCAATTTGTGGATGAAAAGGAGTCTGACTCATAAATAAAAAAACAATTGCAACTTATAAAGCCATATCAAGGGGGACAGACTCAAGCTGTTTGTATTCCAAGCCCATATTTGTCATGATGTTTTTGTAAGTGCTATGTAACAGAGTAGGAATATAAATTTTGTAACGTACATGGCCAGAATGTGGCATAATACCTGCATCAGATTGTGGTGACAGTAGGTTGATATAGTGTTAAAAATGGTGGTATGCCTACTTACAGCATTCAGCAGGTATGGAAAATGCAACAAATTTCAAAAATAAGTTATGTGTATTTAGTGATCTGAATTACAAAGAAAAGCATTAATTGTGAATTGCCAAAGTCTGAGTGTTGTTTGTATTTAAAATCCAACATTCCTATCATTTCCAACTGAAAATGTATTGTCTGTCTGGCAAATTGCAAAGCCTAAGTATTAGGAAACTGATACTTAAGTTGTAGTATTTCCAGTCTATCTACTGATTTAATCTGTAGCTGAGAAAGCCAAAAGCAACTGATAAATCATAGCAAGGAACTTGAATGTTTCTCTGCTTTGATACCTGAATTAGTGATTATCCATTTTTTAATTGATTTCTATGTGCTAATTTCTGAAGTTTGCATTGATTCTCCAGGTTTACTGAGAACTGTGTGTTTTTTAAGGGCTTCTGGTGTTTAGTCAGTTTTCCTCCCATGCAGCTCATTTCAATATGAATTACAGTTGTAGTAGATGTTTCTCTGGACTTCTTAATATGTGAAATCTCTTCACAGCTTTTAGTCAGTTCCTTCTCTCTAATGGCTATTCATTGTTTCTGGTAAGTCCTACATTTCATTAATATTTGTGGAATTCTTTGATAAATAAGCAAGCACAAATTAATTTTGGCATTTATCATTTCCTTGAGCAAAGCAGTAGATACATATAGATGACTGCACCATTTTCTAAACAAGAGAGGAAGGAGAAGCAAATCCAGCTTCCTAGTGCTTTCCCTAGACCATAAGAAATTTTTCCTGCAGGTTTGTTGGACAACTTTTGATATGGAGAAGTTGTTGTATTGTATGTATGGTGAGTGTTCACAGCACAGCACCTCACTCTGTGTACCAGTCCCTCTGGTTCTGCAGTCCTTAATGAGCCAAATACGGCTCTTTACTCCTACTGTCTTCTCAGCACTGAGTGCATTGCTTTTTCCATCCTCTCTTTAGCTGTGTAAATTGTGCACTGATTTTGCAGTACATTTACCCTGACTAAGTGCACATAAATGTGCATTGCATAGGAACTGAACTGTTCTGAACTCCATTAAAATCAGTAGAAATATTCTGACTGACTTCCATAGAGTTTAGAAGATGGGTGTAATAGTCACGGGAAATAGAGGGCCACATTCCACTTCCCTTGGACAGCAGTACTGTTGGTTCCTTGCTTAGGAAGATGGAGTCAACAGATGGAAAATGGTTTGCAATATCTTCCCAGAACATGAACATGAGTATTTGTGTGTCCCTGTGATCTCATTCCTTCTTCTTTTAACCACCAAGAGACAGACTGTGTCTTGCAGGACAAAATGTAAGAGAGTGAAAAAGAGACAAAATGAGTCAGAGAAAACTTAGGGAGGAATGTGATGCCTACAAGCATAAAAACAGCATGGGTGAAAAGTGTAAAACCAATTAAAATAATCCATCCTATGCCTTAATTCTGTTCCTCTTGGAAGTTACCGTGAAATTCCATAGTGGCATCCTACTTGTACTTATAACTATTCTTTGGTGATACAGTTAATGTGACTATGGCATTTTCTTACATAGGACCACCTACACAGAATTTTGTTCTGCATCCACTCTGGAGTTAAGTCTGTCTTTAACAGCATAAAAACCAAACCAAAGCTACTATATAAATCTTTTAACTTGCATTCATCATGTGTAAAAGCAGCTTGATTTTTTTTGTTGTTTATTTGTTTTGGAATAAAAGTTAAAATAGGAATGCATATACATTTAATTTGAGGACATAATGAGTGTTGCTTGTCATATTGAGACATAATAAATCCCTATAATAATGTTCCCTAAGACTTATTCATAGAATACTCAATATATTTTATTATTAACTATTAATTAATTAATTATAATATTTGCTCTGAATTTTATAGCTTTTCAGGAATAGTTGTGTAACGTTTTTCTTGTTCTTGTTTCTGCTGATTTCATTACCGTCACTCTTGCTTGTATAAGAATGTTTTCTGTGGTCCCTCTCAGTAACTACTAATACCATCATTATCAAGGAAACATGGTTTATTTTCCAGGGTTCTGACAAACAGTGTTGTCAATGATAGCACCCAGCAGTTGAAATTTAATTTGTTTTCTTGAATCTATGTTCTTTTTCTGCATATGCTGCATTAGACAAAAGGGAAAGAGCGGGGGAGGTCTGAGATCAAATTCATGCTGAGTTTGCTTACTTCCTACAGAGAGGTTTTAAACTGCTTGGTATCATATGTCTGTATGCTCATTATCAGGAGATAAATTAACCATGTTTAAAACAGGTCTTCTGTGAAACAAATAGAATAGGAAATACATGGAAATTCACTAGAAATGGCAAATGAAATCCACAGAGGCAGAATGTGGAAGCCAACTAAGCAGTTTAGCTCTTTAATAGACTTCTGTCATACCAAAAATTCTACATCAAATCTGTATGAGAACACTTCCAGGTCACCTCTGAATGTCTCAATATATCAGAATTCTTAATACCCCTCACATTCTTATGCTATTACAAATCTATATTTCCAGGATTTTTTTTAAGTTCCACTTTTTCCACTCTTTCCCTTCCCCATAAGGGGAGGAAGTCATCATCCTAGGATACATATGGTGAGAGGAAAAGTTAGAGAAAAATATTAGTGTGTCAGAGAAAAAGGAAGATTAGTGGAAATCAGGGGGGAAAAAAAGGCACAAAAATAGAATTACTTTAGCAAGTAATTAAACTGACAGATACACAGTTGATACTTGTTAATTGGTAGTGCTGACATATGTTATTCCTTTGCGTGTATCCACCCACTCATTGTGTCCTTGAATTCTTCCCTTGCTTGTGCTCAGTTGTGGTCTTGTTTTCAAATACAAATTAATTTTGATATGCCATTTTATGAAGCATCTGAAAAGCTCATAGATATCATTGAATCCTCACTGGAATAATGTGGAAAACACACACTGCAGATAAATGTTTGGAATTTATTATTAGTGATACATATATCATCCATTCTGATATTTTTACTCTGAAATATGCTATTTTATTTCCCAACTCTTCACTTATATTTATCTTCCACCCACATATTGCTGAAGAGATGGCAAAAACAGAGGAGACGGCCAAGAACAGAACAGTTGTCATCCTGAGCACTCAGGGAGATCCGGAACCCTGTAGCAGGGCTCCTCATTAGAAGGACCCTCTGTCTCATTTCACTGACTAGAGAAGGAACATCAGAAAAATGCCTTTGATGCCCAAACTTATTCTTATGAAGAGTATTTCACAGTAAGACCCAGGTCAGCTAATCCACTAATGTTATTTAATGCTACCTGGTCCCTGTGGCATCAATACACATTCAGTAAACTTTAAAAGCTGCTTAGCTAGTTGAAAACAACCTAGATGTTTATTCAGACCTCTTGAGTTTACTAAATGACATTGGAAATCACTCTACAAGAGGCTTTTGAGAGAAAGCCTATTATTCTCCAGAGTGTGGGAGCAAAGCATCATGAAAATAGCCTTTCCCACAAGAAAAATGTTTCAGAATATTTTCAAACCTCACCAAGGCTTCAGTTCCAAAATGGAAAGGGACTGGACCATAAAATTTTGTGAAACCGTTTTGTAAAAGCAGAGGATGCAAGAGAAGGTTTTTGTAGGGTTTTCTTCTTGACTTAGTATTTTCTGCATCCAAAGGCTTTTCTTTAGTGAGCTGATATTTATAAAATCTAAAAGTAAGATTGTAAAATAAAGTAAGCCCTGGCTTTGTGGAGCTGGGTGCCTTTATTTTCCCATATAATCAAGGATAATAAGTGACAATGAGTACCAAATTTGGGCTTATGCTTTGAACTGGTCTCTGGAGAAATGAAACTCTCACCATCAAACTTTCTCACCACAGAAAAAGTCTCAAAAGACTAATCTTGCATATTTAAAGTTATGAACATATTAAATCAAAACATGTTTGGTAACACCCTCTTTCACATTCAATTAAAGCATAAGAAGAGCAAATTCTTAGTTTGTGATTGTGAGAACAGCTCTAGGTCTTGGTTGATAGACAGGATCAGTTGGAGACATCACCATGTTTTCATCCACCCAACTGCAAGTGATACTTTCAGTTATGGAAGCAATTAAAGGGTCCCTCTTACCAGTGCCTTGTACATGTCAGCAAACAACTATTTTTATGGCATAGTGACAGAAAAGGATATTTTTTTGTAGCAATAACAACTTGGAACTGAACCTCATTTCTACTTGCCATCTCTCCTCAAATCTCCTTTTCATGTAGAGGAGATTTTCCTTTAGAACTGGATTGATTTCTGTTGGGCTACCTGCCAGACAGTAATGCTTGAGATTTGGCATCTTTGTTCTTCAGCTGTTCCATGAAGTACAGTGCTTATAATTTAGTAACTCTATGTTTCCTGTTAGCATTTTAAAAAATGGTAGCATAAATGTTCGTGTGGTGTTCTGGAGGATGTTCCCAAGTCTCTTAGACATTCGTTGCCAAGCAGTGTCAGTGGTGAGTGTAGATTTTCTTCTGATCAGCAACTGAAGCAGAAGAAATGTTATGTCCTTTATTGTCTGTTGAGCAATCACAGGTGCTTTCCAATGGAAAATAGTCTCTTCTTTAGTCCATATTTCTCTTAATTACTACAATTGCTTTGGAGAGGGATTGTCTCACACAGTATAATCATCAGTATCAAAGCTTAATTTTACATTGTGTAACTCAATGAGATAGCTCTCTAAATCAGTCCTTAAATTTTATCAGATACGCCTACAAAATAAGTGTAATTATCTCCCTTTTGTGATATGTCAGGAGAAAAAGTAATTTTTCTACTCACCACAGCTGTAAAATAGTGATGCAGAAAAGTTATTTGCAATAAAAATGCCTGACATTATATTTTCTCTTTTTATTTCAAGATAGAGATTTTTTTCTTCATCTTCTACTGTTTGGATCTTTTCACAGAAACATATTCCTCTGATTGTTAAATATCTTCATCCAGTTTCCAATCTAAGTTTATTCATAGCCAGTTTATACTCATTGTTTTTATAAGAAGATGATCGTTGACTTAATTTCTTTTTCTTGCCAGGTATTGACTTCTATCAGGTCATATATCTGCACAAATTGCCAAACTTTCTGTCTACTTACCTGGACTCTGTGTTGATATTCATAGAATCATATGATCGTTTAGGCTGGAAAAAACATCTAAGATCACTGTGTCCAATCCTTAACCTAGCACTGCCAAGCCCAACACTAAACCATGTCCCCAAGTGCCACTTTTAGATGTCTTTTAAATACCTCCAGGGATAGTGATTCCACCATTTTCCTGGACAGCCTGTTCCAATCCTTGACAACTCTTTTAGTGAAGAAATTTTTCCTACTGTGCCATCTAGACATCCTCTGTCACAACTTGAGGCCATTTCCTCTTGTCCTATTGCTTGTTACCTGGCAGAAGGCACCAACCTCCAGCTCACTACAACATCCTTGCAAGTCATTGTAGAGAGTGATACACAAGCACTTTGGTTATTCCCCCTTGACCCTCTTGTTACAGAGTTTTCTTTCAAAATTCACTTGTAGGACAACAAGATAGTATAGTACAGTATTTTATAGCATAGTATAGTATTTTAGGATAGTATTTTTTTTTGAGGAATTGTAAAAGACTTTACTTTTGTAAGATGCTTTTGTAGATCTGCTGAGCCATTTCAGTGAGACAGTGAAAGAAGCAGTCATGATAAATAAAAAAAAAAAAGTCAGAATGGGATACAGGATGGCTGTAATGCAACAAGGAGAAAGATAGACCAGCAGAGCACACAGCATGAGATCATATAACCAAATGACTAGTAGGTGAGGAAGATTCATGCTTGCTGCTCTGCACCATTGCCTGTAAACCTTGCTCACCATGACAGTGCAGTAAATTAGATGGCACTCTTGTCTGTTTTTTTGCCAACTAGAGTTATTAAATTATAAATTTTGTAACATTAAATATTATCCTTTTTGCAAATATTAACTTCTCATTGTCTTATAAGACATTTGTTATTCCAGTGTGAAGGTTGATGGTGAAGTAGCTTTTCTTTGTTTCCTTGGTGACTGCCTGTGCCTGCTGTGATCATACTGTAAAATGGAGACTTTCAAGCAGGATGAGCAACTTATGCTTAATATTTGAACCTCTTTGTTAACAACAGTGGCCTGCTGCAAAAGAGGAAACAGAGATTCTGATAAACCTGTATTACAGGGACAAACTTTTCTAATTAACTGTGTGTTGATTTGGAAACTTGTTAAGGATACACATTAGCAATTTGCATTCTAAAGGTAACAAACAAATAGGATTACTTATTTGATAAGAATATCAATAATAAGGGTGTTCTTTGGGCATTTTCAAGGAAAGATTTGCAAATCAAATTGTATTAGTGCTCTTCATCTTGTTTACATCTGTTTCATTAGCAAGTAGATAAAGAAATATGCATTGTGATAACAGGGTAATACATTATAGTTCCATAAGGCAATTAAGCTGCAATGATTACATGGAAATGAATCCATAAAGTATTCAGATTATATCATCTCAGTGTTGTTTACATTTGATTTTTAATCTCTTGTGTTCATTGTATATTGTTAACATCTTTGACATAACAAGATGCCTTGTTTTTGTTTGTTTTTGGTAGAATGCTGTATTGGTAAAGCAATGGATTTTTGGGTGTGTGTGTCACCTGCTCCTATTTGCTCAGTAGTGTAGGAGTGCAAATGAGTCCTGTAAACAAAAATAATATAAAATTGCCTATATGTTACTAGACTCACCCAGTGTCTATGAACCACAGGAAAATAAAATAAAAATTGCATGTAGCGCTGCCAGAAATGTGCATTGTTGTTTAGTGATATGCATTCGGCAGGGTCAGAAGCATCTTACCCTGCAGTTTCCAAAACTGAAACACATACTTGAAATTCATGAGTTTGTATTAAAATTATTAAACTATAGTTGAATTTGTTTTAAATTCAGCACTAGAAAAGAGCTCGTTATTTAAGGAAATGTGTAAAAATCTAAACCAAGAACGTATGAGTAGTATAAATTGTGCTATTTGGTTTAGTGGTACCACCTTTGCTGCACTAGTGCTCCACTTTTAAAGTGTCTAGAGTTTCAGGGGGAAATGTTATCTTTTTATAGTGTGATATGAAAATTTTAATGTCTAATATATTCTGTGAAAGACTGTAGTATGTTTTACTACTTTGATCTTTTCAGTGTTCAGTATTTTGATTGGCTGGACATTTTACTTCTTCCCCACAGGTTTCTGAGACTGTAAACAGGGGAAAAATTAGAGTAGCCAGTCAATGAAATTATGGAATATTGAAAAGGTCAAAGCCATACAGGACTGTACTTAACTTAGAGAATATATGAAGCAATAAAATTCTGATCGCTTGTTCCTATGTCATGGGTACAACAAGAGAGAGTAATGCTATAGTTTGAATCCATATCTATGACGGTAATTATAATGAGAATGGAAAATGGTGCAACCATAGACTACTGTCATTCTGACAGTCTTTTAATTTTTAATATAAAGGCTTTTTAAAAAGTGTTCTACATGTAGAGCTAGAAATATATTTATAAGTTTATTGAAACTGAGGTCTCATACAAGCTCAAACTGTAACTTTCTTTCTTTATAATCAAAGAGAGACTGACTATAAAAACAAAGACACAGAACAAAAGCAGAAATGTGCTATCTCTCATTTATAATGCTTGTAACAGACACAAATATGCGATCATGATTATAGAAATGAAATGCAGTAAAAACGTTGGTTATAGTAACATTAGGAAATGCTGATATTCCAGGGAAAGGTAAACAATATCCAAAACCTGCATAGATTTGCCTTTGCAATGCAGACACTATTTTCCAAAGTAGTGGCAAGGGAAATGAGTGGTGGAAATACTTTACTTAAGAATTAAATTTAAAATTTAATTCCATTTTTCTTTTATTAACAGGAAGAATGAAACTGTTTTCTTATTTTAAAACTAACTAATCCTTTTAAAAATCCACCTACACTCCTTTTTTTCTTCTAGTTTCTTTGTAAGAGGGAATAGTCTGACTCTCTAATGTGTCCATGTAGGCCCAGGTGCAATGGAAACATTGGGATGCAGAGTTAAACTCTTCTAAGCACATTAAGTACTACTTTTTAAACTTTTAGAAATGTGCAAATTCATTTGCTAGCTCAAGGAAGATACTTCATCAGAACTGGAAGCAGTAAGTTACTAATTGGCTTTCTGCTTATTAATTAGAAAATCTGAAACATTTAGATTTTACCTCCACATTCTTTCTCAAGACTGTCAAGATAGTTGGGAAAAGCAGAGAATGATGGGAAGTGTAAGAGATGAGGGAAAGTAGAAGAGTTAAGGAGCTTTCAAGCCATATCAGGTAGTCTTTTATACCAGTTCATCTGCCTTGTCATGAGGTTTAGTTTTTGCAAGGTAGAAAAAATTGATCACTACCATCTTTGTAGTGATTTCTCTTATTACAGTGCAAATACCTCTGGGCTAAACAAAATAATGATATATTTGAATATATGTTTATGCGGCATATTACTTGATGGAGTATTTAATGATTGAAAAGAAGTAATTGACATCTTCTGTTTCAGATGTTGTTAATTAAGATACAGATATATTTTCCACAATATTTGCATCTCTACCAATTTCAATTGCATTAGTGCTCCAAAAGAGAGATATTTGTACCAAATGTTCATGTTTATGTTGGCTGGCTAAATCTGTGAGTTGTGTGAGTGTTAGGGCAAAATCTTAGGTTAATTAAAAGTTTATACACCCAGTAGGGCCATGGGCAGAGAAGGACATCTCATTAGGCACTGTATTTGGGATGTCATTTAGTGTGGCCTGGCTTTTTATTAGAAATAGATAGTGGCATTATCTTATACTAGGAAATAGAAATGCAAAAGAATGTTTGCCTAGTGTCTGCCCAGCTAAACTGATAACTGGTGTCTCTAAAGTAAGATGTACATGATTTCCTATTCCCTCTTAAAATAGGTATTGATACTTTGAGAATAAAAATTTGCTGCAAAATGAGCATTTTCTCCATATGGGAGTTTGAGAACCTACTGCCTCCTACTTACTGGCTAATTAAATACGCTCTTGTGTGTTTCCATTTTGATAAACACTTTTTAGCATTGCCATACTAAAGGAATTTTAATAACAGCAATCCATGTCTATTCCCTGCCTTCCTTCTACCTTGCAGAATTAACATGTCAGTTGTTGCAAGGACATTGCTGATGCACCTCTAAGAGAATGGGGTCTCTTGTCAAGTGGCTGAGGGGCACTGCCCTAAAAACTGATGTGTATAAGTATGAAACCTTTCAAGAATTCACAGCCTTACATGCAGAATTGTAACCTAAAATCTGAAAGAACTTTAAGAAGTATTTGTCCACCCACCTTCCTAAAGGCAAGTCAATCACACCATGACATATCTAAAAGGTCATGATCAGGTTTGTTCTCAAAAAAAATTCCAATGACATAAGCTTCAACTCTTATCTAGTGTTCTCCTGTCCTTTACAGGGTTCTTGGAACAGATGAACTGAATCTCTTTGGCTATAATTCATTCACATTGTTCTCTGTTGGCTGTGATCATGGACAACACTATCTTCTTGCCTCCCTTCAGTTTCTTTATCCATATTTGCAAGCTCCTACCTTCGTTTTCTTCAATCATTATATTTTCTAGGCAAAATTAAAAAGAAACAAAAAACAAATGAACAACTAAACACTTGTTGCTTCCTATACTACCCCAGTCTGCTGTCTTGGACTGCATTATGTAAAGCATAGCATAGTCCATCTGAGTCAATCTTGTCCAGGCTAAGTAGACTGGAAGAACTACTTTGCATTCTCTATGCATGACATTTCTCTTCACATGAATATTCCATAATAACTTTTTCTGGCTGCAGCATAGAATTGGTCTTCACAAATACAGAACATCTCCAGTCCATGACTAAAATCATGTGGCACTGTGGATATTCAAACACTCTGAATATTGGTTATTTAAATTTTCAAATGAAATTGAAAAATTCAGGCCAGAGAAAATCTCAAGCAACTCTGCTGGCTGCTAATACAGGTGGAGGATTAGGCAAATTAAATTCAACATGTCAAATACAAGGTTGTATACATACTGGAAGGAGGCTGACTCATACAAGCTGCAGGTTTCTGAGTAGTGTCTTTATGTTTAGCATTGCTCTTAATGTGCAACAAGTATAGATATTTTAAATGTAGACATAGCTGTGTTAGAAAAAATTATGTAGATAAACTAGCTTGCCATTTGGTGGTTGTTCTAGGTTTATTAGCTTCTTCCTCTTTCCTTCTCTTAAATCATCATATGCATATGTTTTTTTAACTCAAATTTTAAATATAGAAATATATTCAGCAGTGCTTTAGAAATCACAGAGAACAACATAATCTTTCCATCACAATAATAGAGAGGTATGAAAATTCCAGTTTACTTTATTTAAGTATTATTCTCAACTGAAATAACAAGTTTTACAGTACAGAGATGACTTAATATGCTGGTTGGATATGTAATGTGGGTGTCTATACTAACCAACAGAGGGAGAATTCATAGTATTCAGACAAAGAACCAGGGAATTGAGAAAACACAAATAATCTCCAAATTAGTAAACTAAGATGAAGTTGCAAATTATATTTATGGAATTATTTGAAAGAAAAACTAATATAACTCTTGAGATATGTCTTTGAGACAATTTCTGTCTGAGGGAGCAATAGTGTCCTCTAATCCAAGCACAATGAATGTTCTGTTTGAGTACGTCTGCGTTTGTACAGACCTACGTTTTAATGCTAAAATGAAATGTGCTAATCACTAATATGCCTTAGTGTTTAGTGATTTTTTTAGTGACTGTTTGTAGCAGGCAGTGTTACTGGACATTCATAGTATTGGCTTTGGGGTTGATGGGTTAAGTGGATTTTTAAAGTTAGGCATATAGTCTCGGCAGATTTATGCTCCACTCTTTATATGTCAGTCACCATGTTATGTAAATGTAATGAGATCTTTTTTCTGTAAAATTAGTCAGAATTATTTATGTTTACTGAATACTATTCTAGAGAATATAATAGCTGGTTCCATTCTTTATGATACCAAAAGTACTAGATAAAACACCGGAATATCAAAATTCCCACAAGAAGAAGTCAGGAAAAAACATTCTTTGAACATTAGTGGCCTACCTCTTAAGATGTTTGTCATTTCTACAAATCAGTGTTTTAATATTAAGTATAAAGTGGTTGGTCACTATACACTTTTATGATTCAAAGGGCTTGTTTAAAATAATGTTGATGTGAAGAGACCTTCAGCATTAAAGATCAAAGTACAATATGATATATTAATCATGCCTGGAGATGCAATAGCACAAGGGGTAGTTTCTTTTAAATCACAATTTCTTAGATCTTCTTCAGTGTATTGAATGCTTACAGGTTGAATTGTTTAGCCTTCGTTCCCAAACTTGGTTAGATTAACCCCTTAGAGGAGTATTAGAATAGCTGCATCTAATTGTTATTACTTATACATACCACAAAAATATTATGTAATAGATATAATTTATGTCAATGTTATTGCATGTTTGGATGTAATTTTCCCCTGATGTTTCACTGAATTGTTTAATGTATCCGTGCAATTATGAATTTAATATTCTGTTACACCCCTGTCTAACTTAGCTAATTTTAGTACAGTTAAATAGATGGGAACAGACACTTCTGAGACAAGTAAAATGTTATGTTCATAGCTCCTTGAAAATTAAGCTATTTTACTGCATTCTGGTGATTTTAATTTAGAAATGGTTTTGCTCGTTCCTAGTATACAGGTAAAACTGAATAGCAGTGTTCCATATAAAAAGTTAATTGCAATGGTGAAAAACAAAGATGCAGTCTTCTCCCAAAAGCAGCTGAGAGTTTATATTCCCAGGAGCAATGGTGGAACTTCTAAAGTGATAATAGATGAGAATGCTTCAGAGAAGAAAGCCAGTTAGCTATGATGATAAAGCAAATACTTGTGAACCGTACCGAGTGATCCAGAGGGATTTAGATGAGTGAAGTGTATCATAAATGAAATTAAATTTAGTGTGTGTAAAGTTGGAGCTTATAAACAAAAGGAGAGAAAATGCTGTGAAAGCAAAGTATTCTGAACTGCTTCCTTCAGAGAGCATCCTGTACCTCTTCAAAGAGGAGAGAGAACGCTGAGTCCTGCCACACTGACACAACTGCAAGCACTTGCCTTCTCTTCCTGGAGATCTCTTTCAATACCCTCTCATGCTAACACGCTGCATGCTGTCACTGGCTCCTATATAATTAGTAAATTCAGTGAGTCTCTGCAATGCAACTAGGAGTTCCTTGCCTGCCATTGGAAAGCATGTGAAGCAACTTTCAGTTGGTTGTCTCTGCTTCTGAATTTAGGGTTCCCCTTTAGTGAAGGTAGTCCAGACCTTTCTAAGTTGTTTTCTTACAGAATCATAGAGAAGTTTGGATTGGAAATGACATTAAAAATCATCCAGTTCCAACCCCCCTGCCATGGGCAGGGATACCTTCCACTAGACTATGTTGCTCAAATCTGAATCCTGACAGCCTTGAGCACTTTCAGGGATGGAGCATCCACAACTTCTCTAAGCAGCTTGTTCCAGTGCCTCACCACCCTTATATACAGAATTTCTTCCTAAATCTAATCTAAATCTACTCTAATTCATTTCAAAACTGTTACCTCTCATCCCATCATGGCATTCCAGAACAGAGTCCCCCTCTGTCTTTCCTGTAGATCACCTTTATGTCATCTTGAATTTCAGTAACTAAGAGAAAAGATGACCTGAAGCTCACACATTTTTAAAACTTCTAGAATAACATATTCCCTCATTTCTTGGAAATAAAATTATCATCTTGAAAAACAAGAATTAGATAAAGACAAACCAGCAGCAGATGTAAAGACTATCTGCACTGTGGAAATTCTACACAGGTTGAGTCTATTCTTACAAAACTGTTTTCCCATTAGTACAGGGTAATATACAGGAACAAGTGAAACTTCTGCTGGGCCATTTCACTGTGCTATAGATGTGTTTGGAGCAACCAAAAAATATAGTCCATAAAGCAGATGGAAAGAGGCTTGCTCTTGGCTGTAAAATATGAACTTGAGCTGCAAAAGTGATGTTGACTTACAAATTTTTATTTCAGTTTAGTCAGAATTTCAAAGAATGCTTTTCAGTCAAGTAACATTGGCATTAAAATCCAGGGTATTGGTTTGTCTCTTAGGCGCCATGTCCTGTGTGGCACATTGAAAATACTGTTCTCTGTTGCTATTGTTATGCATACAGATTAGGTACAACATATTGTAAATTTTTCCATGTTATCCAGGACACCTCTGTTCTGATCTGGAAAAAGAATCTGGCTGTCTCCCACCATCTTGTAATCCTTGGCCTTCCTTAACACTGCCAGAGAGGGATCAAGTATGAAGCCCTTTGTGGGCAGCAGTTTGACTGAGCATGGTCTCAGTTTATTTGGACTGGTTCATATCTAATAGCTTTTAATGAGATTAATTTGTTCCCAGCAAAGAGTGTATTCAGACAATCATTGTCAAAGATACCACATTAGCATGGAGGGCTGAGGTCTGTTATTAAATTATAAATTTTTACAGATTTATGTGTTTCTTATTTAAAGATTTATGTCCAAATAAATTTAGTTCTTTGTTCGTTATTATTACTATATCATAATTGTAAACCATGGACTGCAAGCAGTAACCACTGGCTTTTTTGCTTGGCCCTAAGAGAAGAAATCTAATAAAATTCAAAGGAATTTTTGCCTTAAAAACATTTCACAAAACTGAGCTAAGTTTAAAAAGTAGCATTACATTTGAAAGAAAATCAGTCCAAGAGAAATATACTTGATTATTTTTTATATATTTCAGCTGAATCTAGAGACAGAAATAGAATGGTTAGAAATTTAACACCTGAGAGTTTCAATTTGGGTAACTTTATACTAATAGCTCCTAGGTTGCCTTCTATGAGGACATCCAGAACTTTTAACACAGAGACAAACATTATGACCTATACTTTGTGAAACTAAAGTGTTAAGAATAGCAAGAAGTTCTTTTTTAACTGGGGGCTAGTCAAGTAAGACTATGGAGGAAGAAGGTGGAGAGCAAGGAGAGCATAAACACTTGAAACTGTCATCTCTCCTTTTTTTGAAAAATCCTGGTTTTCTTTTTTCAGTGTATAGGCTTGCTTAAAAGTTACTCCTTTCATTTCTCTTCCTGTTTTACACAAAATGGCCTCGGTTCCATTTTACCAGGTCACATATCATTTAAGAGAGAGAGACAGCAACATTTTATAACGTGACAGCAATGACAGTAAAGTAAACTGGTGTCAAATGTTAAGACAAAAAATCTTGGGTTTTCCATGCATAATTTAGGGCTCCTGAAATGCAAATATCTGGCATTTTTTAAAGTAGAATGGTACATATATACAGTTAATTTTTGTATTTCAATATCTTCATTTCAGCAATAGCAAGAGCACTAATGTCCTTTATACTGAAGCTATTTAGGAAGTACTTTAATGTGCATATGTATAATCTAGTAAACTTCACTGCATTTTTTACAGTAATTTTTTTTTTATTTTTAAGTTAAAAATCAGAAAAGTGAGTACAGTTTTCTCAAATTTGTTCACTCTCTGTATAAGAGAGATTTGTTGTTATTGACTGGAATTTTTGCCAGCATTTTGCAGTACTTGGGCATGAATCAAAAAGATACTGGGGGTCCTAACAATGTGTTCAAGTCAGTGGTTATTTAGGAGCCTAAATAAAAGGTAGGCATCTTAAGGCTTCCCTGATCTATGTGATTCTTCTGCTTAGATATCAATGGCTCTCTACCCTGTTTGTTTCCAGTTCAGAATTCCAGACTTATTTAGGTAAAAAAGAAGTTTAGATTTTGTGACCATGAACCAGACAGTGTCACAGTATCAATTGGCTGCAGCATCTCAGTTTTGTGTCCTTTTCTTGATCTGGCGAAGGACGTGCTCTGCCCCTGTTGTCCATTTCATCCTGGAGAGACACATACATCATTTTTTTTTGCCTGAGAAAAATGCTAGCATATTAATTACAGGGTGTTTTCTCAGGAAACTAATCCAGAACGAAGATGTAACTATGAGGGTTGAAACAATTTTTTTTAAATGTTTCTAAAAATATACTCATTATTTCATTCTACCAAGTTAACATATAGAGCTATAAGTCAGATCAGTTGAAAGGCAAATATTATCTTAAAGAACCAATAACATTTAGAAAAGAATTTCAATCTGAAAAATCAAACTAAGGTCTAATTCCACTGCCATGATTTATATAAAAGATTTGAAGTGGCAATAGAAAATCCCTTCTATATTGTGCTAATGTCAGCTACAACATATGTGCAAGCTAGGCTGCAAATACTGCCTGCCTGCCAACTGTAATGGCATAATAGATTTTCTCATGCTAAAACATTTTGCTTTTTTAGTACGGATGCATGTATTCAATATACCTGATTTTCTAAACTAGAAGAGAATCAATGACTGAAAAATTTTATTTGACTGGTTTGCTTACCAGATAAATCCAAATTAATATAAGACATCCTGAGAATGACTGCAAACAGTTACAAGAATCTCAGCTTCTTTACTAACTGTGTTTTGCTACTTTAATACTAATAACAGTAACTTGCTTTACACTTTGCCACTTACTAAGTATATACCTTA
>JAWWLZ010000118.1:32917228-32937928 GCA_035041345.1 Poliocrania exsul
CTAACTGTGTTTTGCTACTTTAATACTAATAACAGTAACTTGCTTTACACTTTGCCACTTACTAAGTATATACCTTAATTTATATTAGTTATTGTGTTCTTTTACTGTGTGCACTTCTTTTTTCAACATATGTGTTGATGAGAAGCAGCTCTGTTCTTTCTTTTTGCTTTGTGTTACAGAGAAGGTGGTCTGCAAGCTATTTTATTGCTCTGTGTTAATGAGGGGGTGTCTAGATAAGTGTTTTGGGTGGCTGTGTTTCTAGTTAGTAGTTTTTTGTTGCTAGTTTCTGTCTGTCATGAGAGTGGGATACACTGCTGTATTGAAACTTAAGTTTGGTGTGCTTGTCTCTGTGAAATGTGTTTTGTGCTGGTTTCTTTTGGGGTCTTTTGTTATCAATTAAATACAATCTTGCAGCTAAACATTATCACCGGCAACACAAACCCCACAATAACTGTCACATAGTTGTATTAATAAATGTTATTTTGGAAGCTGTTGTGGAGAAAGTTCTTTTCTTGCTATTAAGTGTGCTCTCATATCAAAGGTCAGAAACCCTTCCAACGTGTGTGCTATCCATGTCGTTAGGCAGTGTTGGGTGCATAAGTATCTGATTGTCTGGAGGCGCTTATTGCTAATAATTTCTCCCTGGCTTAAGTGTGGTACTCATAGGGGAGTCAAAAATCTTTCCAGTCTGTGTTCTGTCCAGAGTCGATAGGCAGTGATGGTTTCATAAAGCTTTGATTGTTCCGAGGACGTTTATAGCTAATAACTTTATATTAATATAATTAGGACTAGAAATCTTTGTATTTCTGTCTCTCTCCCCTTTCACGTGACAGATCCCTTTCATTTGTTTATCCAGTACTTATCAGGTGTACAGGGTTTGGCTGGGATGGAGTGTATTTTCTCACCACATCCATGACACTAAGCTATTTTAAGATTTACCTTCATCTAATAATTTTGTTTTTCTTTCTTTGCCTTCAGCAAATGTGTGAGCCAAAAATATACGTTTCAGTTTTGCAAGGATCTCTGATTGTTGATATTCCTTATGGAATGCGTTGTTTTAGTAGTCCATAATGTGGTAATCTCATCTACAAATACACAGTACTGTGAGAACACAACTGCCATCAGCTTCTTTGCATTCAGATGGTGTTTCTGCAACATGCACTGGCAGTTGTTGATGTTGTTGGTCTTCATACCCAGGTCAGAAAGGATGAGCATTAGACTGCAAGCTTCACTAAAGGAGAAAAAAACCCTCCCACCAGAATATGATACCTACCAAAACAGAAATAAAAGCTTAATGCTATACTGTTCCTTTCCTTTCAATGTAAAATAGATTTTATTGAGTGGAGTTGATACTAGGACTATCTGAGCTAATGAAAGTCATTGGAGGATATTGATTTGAATGTATGTGTCTTGGGGAAATCTTGACAGTAAACGCCAGTAAAGATTCACTGTTAAAGTACAATAGATGTTTGACATTTTCGTAATATTTGCCTATATCTAGATGACCTGGTTCAGCAGGTGGGACCAGTTTATCACTGTGTGGGTGTAACCAAAGCTGTGTATTTTAAAATCTCTCTATGCCGTTTCTCATGAAGTGTTAACAGTGAACCTTTTGCAGCAGCTGCCCAGGGCACACCTGACCCCCTCAGGATGTAAACTGAGTGTGAAAGAAGCCTGTGAGATAAAAGCTGTGATAACTCCCCTCCAGGAAGTCGTTAGCACCTCTACACCCAGGCTGAGGGGGTGTGTCTGCTAATGGGCCATCAACCGTTCCAAAATACTCCATGACTCACAGAGTGCGATCACCCATTGTGGAACTCCCCACCCTGGGGGAGGTACTGGGTGGTCCCACCTGGACCTGAGGGGATATAATCTTGGTGGTTTGGGACTTCTGGGACCACTCGGTGGATCCAGAGGAGGAGCAGAACCTCGACAGGACTGTGACCACCACTCTCAATCAGACTGCGACCATCATCTGCACCAACAGAATTTTCCCTTTCTTTTATTTTGGACTCGGGGGAACCACATGCAGCTCAGCACAGGGGCTAACAAATACCATTGCCTTTGTGCCCCGGGGTGCTGGATTATACTTCTGGGTTTTGTGGGTTAAAACCAATTTCTTTTTGTGCCATTGCATTTATTGTAATATTTTATTAAATTGTAATATATATATATTTAATATATATATATTTACAATCTCTTTTGTGCTGAGTTTGTTTCTCCTGCCAGCTTACCTTTAAACCAGGACACTAGAGTGGGTCTACAATTGCAAAAGCTTGTGTGGACATCAGAAAGAGTGTGATAATACAGTGATGTGAAACAGAAATATTTTGTATTTGTGTACTGGACTGCTCTTGGATGTACATTCACTGAATGAATGACCTGGAGTGAACTGGTATTGAAAGGAAGCTGAGTTAACTGGAATTGGGAGGAAATTCACAGAACTTAAACTGTAATAAGTGTATTGGTAGATGTTTGGTATGGGTTTCAGACATATATGTAAAAGTTTGAAATGTGCCTGCTGTTGATTCTGCTGTGATATACTTAAAGTGAGATGGCCATGGAAAGTGGTTCTCTCTTGGATTCTACCCTCTGTTTTGCCTCCTGGCATGTTATGGTTCATACACAACAAATTTCATTTGTATTGAGTAGCAAGTACCATGTGCCACTGCTTTCCAGTTTACTTCATTTTGAATTTTTTGTTCCTGTGTTGAGGAGAAAGGGTTAATGAAAGCAGACAGTGGAGAAGAAATTAAACTGATGGAATATAAATATTCCCTCCTGTGAATGCTGAGGCAGTTAGTACTGCATAATTATAGGACACGCAGAAAGGAGACCTTGACTTTGTGAATATCCAGGTAAAATACTTTTCTGTGTCATAAAGCTGTTACAAATCTATTACATTAATTGGTACCAGAATGACATATCTTATAACTCAGGAGAAACCTTTCTGGTGTTTTCTGTTTGTTAATTATCACAGTATTTTGTTTCCTTTTCCACTTACAAAAGCGTACCATTGACTTTTTATTTTACTGATGTCTGCCTTTTATCTGCTTAATCTTTTTATTACCACCATGGTACGGTCTGTCTGGAGCATATCGTAACATTCATTAGGAGCACTTGACTCCCAGAGGTCGTAAGACACAGACTGCCTGCAAGCTGCTTCTTTTTGAGTCCTGACCATGTGATAGAAGGTATTAAAGCTTCAAGTTTCATTCTCAGATTTGAGCATTCTGGCAAAAATATTAGCCCTTGAGGTGATCCCTGCTATGCATTGAACACCAAAGGGGTCCATCAATCAAATTCTACTCTACAAATAATCTTCATAATCTTAATAACATTAGAGGTCCAGAACAACACAAAAACCACTGCTTTAGCTAATTGTTAATTCTTACAACAAAGGGAATCTGTGATTTGTACAAATGAGTAACTATTATAATTAAAAATCTGACCTTTATCTTCTGCATGCACATTTAGAATTTCCTCTAAAGAGCAAATTTTCAGTTGTTGTTATTAAGGACATGTCCATAATTACCTTTTCAAGTGTACTTTCTGTTTTAAAGATGCATTTATATATATATAATAATATATATACATAATATATATAATGTATTTATACCACTCTAAGCCAGTTGGCTGGGGTTAATAGTAGTTTTAGTTGAAGCAAAAATTTAAAACAAAAAAACAAACAAAAAACCCCCAAACAATAAACAGAACAAAACAACTCTATGGTGTACATTTTATTGAGACATGAAGATATAATATGCAGTAACTGGCCAAAGTTTCCAGTTAATATAATGTTTATCATACAATTTAAGGTTTGGGGTTTTTTTATTTTTCTTTTTATTTGCCATGCAGCAGGGAGGAGGATTATTAAGGAATATAAATTATATCATCTGATATCTAAAGTCTGCATACCTTGCTTTCATTGTAGACCAACTGACTCAAGTTGAAGGGAGGAGAAAACACTTTTGCTGTAAGCCAATATTTTAAATCAGACAGCTGACCAACTACAGTTTCTTGTTTCAGCAGAATGGAGTTCTGAGACATATTTTACTTGCAAGATATTTCGCCCAGTTTGAACTTCTTTTCTCATCTTGGGGTGCTGGAGGGTATAGCTCTTTAAACTCTTTTGTTATGATAGCTACAAAGATTTTTTGTCTTTAACAAGTTATTCAAAATGAAGCTAAAGCATCCTAATATGGTTAGCTGAAATTCAGAAAATTGCAGCTATCTTTATATTTAACTCTTACTTTGGATCTTATTAAATTTTTTTAAGTGAATTTGATATTTATTAACAAGGTTCAGCTGATGTCCTTAGGGATACGGGATTTATTTGTCCATGGTTAGATACATTGCTCCTACCAATGTACTGCTATCTGGAACTAATATTCCTTAAAAAAACTCAAATGTTCTTCAGAAAATGTGCACTGTGACTCTGTATCCCTACTCTCTGCTGAAGAGGCTATTATTCATTTCTCGTTTGCCAGACTTTGAGGAAGAACATGCAAACCACTACAATTTGACTCTTACTTGTTCCAAATACTCCACAGCTGCATCCAAATCAAAGTCTGATACAGAAGAATTCTCTAGGTAATTCTGCAGTGCACATGGTTAACCTGGTTAGCTCTGAGCTCACACAATAGATGACTGAACTAAGAGAAACACCCTTTCCTAGGGCATTAAAATACTGTTTTGATTTATATTAAGCTGGACATTATAGATAGGTCTAGAATTCTTTAAAAGATCAATTTAATGCTGCCTTTGTTTTAAGCAGTTTCAGGAAACCAAGAGACCAAAGGGGAAGTTCTAACAGTCTTATGCTACTTATACTACTACTGTTGATACTGCATTTCTACAGAACAAAGCCGACTTAGAGCATCAACAAGAACTATAATAAAACTAAATATCTATTACTGAATTTTAAGTTGCTCATGAAACCATCAAAAATTGTATTCCTGCAAAAATATCATCTTACAGAAATGTTAACCAAACCCCCAAAATTCATAGGGACATAGAAACATATTAACAGAGTGAAAACCTAGTAAGGCTGTGGACTAGCTGTTCTCTAGCTCAGAACAGCTTTGAATGGCCTCCTGTAAAGCCATTATTTTATGTTAATAAATTACCAGAAGGACCGTTTAGCAGTAATTCATTAAATTGAGATTAAATAAAGGATGAACTTAATTTACCGTTATGAATTAAAGCAGAGCTCGAGGCCATAGAGTCTTGACAAACAGGGGAAAGAATGATGGATGCAGGCAGATAGAATCTATTTTTAAATGGTTACTTCTCTGGTTTTGAGTTGTGAACAGTTTTTTTTTCCTGAGGAGATTTTGGGAGAGCAGAATGATTTTTTTTTCCCTCTCATTTTCATTCTTTCTTTTTTTCTATTTTTTTTTTAATCAGTGCCATTTTCTTATTTTAGTACTTGAAATATTCCCTATTATATTTGTAAATTCATTGTGCAGTAACAAAAAGCTTAGAAGAACAAAAAAGTATGAAAAGTTTGTTCTATATAGTGCCTTCTGTCATTTGTTCTATCCTGATGAGTCAGAATATGAGACAGAAAGAAATTATGTAGAGTAATAGATTCACTTGTATTACATGGTCAGCATCACCTTTCTTTTGAGCACTTAAATGTCAAATTCCAATGCCATGCACTACTGACTAGAGAGAAGTTGCAAGTACTTTTTGAAAAGCAATCAATAACCAGAATGCAATGAAAATATCATTTTGGCATGGGAGGAGCCCACCTTCCTTGCATCAAGTTTTTCTGAGGGATTTCCTTAACATTTTAGTAATTGAGTTATGCCATAGATACCTGCAGAGGACTTCAGAGTAAGAGAAGCTCTGTAGTCACATCTGGTAAAAGTGTCATGTCTCAGAAACTCCATGGAGAGGCAAGACCTACAAAATCTGTGTAGCAGAGGGCCCATTTGGGGAACCTGAGAGTAGGCTATTCTTATTGATATATCCTTATGGAACTCATAAGTTAGTTCTGTGTGTTAGTGACCAGATTTTTGCCCCTGGGTTAGTAAGGGCTAAAGATGCTGGTCAGATTTGTTCACAGTGGTGTTTTTGTTAGGTTTTAGAACAGAGCTCTTTGTGGCAATTAGTCCTTACACAGTTCTTTCATTAACTGTCCTCTGTAAAAAATAAATGTAGCAGATTTTTCAATGCGGCTGATAGAGATGTCTCTTTTTACGTGCATAAAAAAAAATCAATATGCTTTTTATTACTCCTGCTTTCATTTCACTAGTTTTTGACATGGTAAATCCTTAAGTTGCAATAAGTTATGGCAAGTGGGTAATTTAATCTTCTGAAATCAGAAATGAAAAGGAGGAGGAAGCAGCTGTTTCCATGCCAAAGGAAATGGCACTGAAGATGTTACTGGCACTTGAAGTGAATATGCATTGTAGCACTGTTCAGCTTGTCTGTACAAGGGTTCTGCAAGATCACTGGCTATCATGCAAGTCAGTTTGACTTTCTGACACGGTTTATTCCCTTGTTGCTGTTCTTTTTGTGTGTTTTGGGTTTTCTTTATTTGGAGGATTTTTCTTTTGTTTTTAAATTAGATTGCAAGCCCCATAGGACGTAGACTGTATTTTGTTCAGTGTTCATACAGAGTGTATCACTTGATCTGTAGCTAGACGTTATGCTGATGGTAATAGTAATAATATCAATAACAGTAATACCATGAATAATCATTAGCAGTGATGATGGATAATCTACAGAAGAGCCATATATTGCATGTTAGCCATGATTTTTGCTTCAGGACAGAATGTTGAACTGCAAACTGTGCTGAAGGAGTCCATGGCAGGGATTTTCGATTACATCTAAAGGATTATGCCTTGCAACTAATGTAGACATCTGAATCAAAGCTTAAAATGTAAATTGTACCTTAGCAAATGAAGATCAGTGTTTGTTCTTTTGTGTAGGTCTTTATTATCTCTTTGTGAGCATTTTCTCATGTCCTGTTTTCCCTGAGGGGGTGCTGGCAATATTGATTCCCAGTAGCTGATATGGAGGTTCTTCCTGGTTTATTCAAATCCTACTGAGGTGTTGGTCGGAAAGAGCATTACTGAACCATCATATGCAGTTTGGCACAGTTGATAGTCCAAATAAGTGTAAAAAAAATTGAGTGAATGTGAAACCTGACTGGCTATTTTGCTTCAGAAGTTATGGCACTGTTAGGTCAAATGTGAAGTGGATCTGCACTGGTGGAATAGCTTTGCATTGCTTCCACTTGAACTATTCCTGGCTGCTGTGTAAGTAGAGAACTCGAGGCTTCTGTGCTGTCATTTCCTCATCCATCATGAGAACCACACTGGTAATAAAAACTTAACTAAACAATGAATGGAGAAAAGCAAAACCTTATTGAATTTATTTGATTTCAGTGAGCTGAAGAGCATTTTAGATTTCTTAGGTGCATGGAAAGATTAGGATCTTTCTTGCTCAATTAAATTATTCTTTTTGCATGCTAACTTTGCTTTATTAAAAAAAAAAAAAAAAAAGAGTACCAAAAGGCTAAAAGCACCAGACAGAAAATAGGGTTCAAATATACAAAACTTGCAAGAGATGCTTCTATTTTAAAATGGGCTTAATACTCGAGTAAATTATCAAAACTGATTTGTTTGCTGTGGTTGGAAGATTAAAAGCAATAAGCAAGCCCCTCATCTAGAAGTTAATATCTATTCCTGGAAATGATAAAGAAGATGCCTGCATCAGCATTTCAAACCTTTTAAAACCTCCAATATTTATACTGATTTAAGGAAAAACCTATTTACTGCTGGCACTTCTTTTATCATCCTACTCCCTATTCCTCCCACACCCATATTCGGTGTTATAAACTGAAGTGATTAATTCTCGAGGGAGGGTTGGATTTAATTACCTGGATTGTCTTTTTGGCTCTCATTGTCATCTGTATTCACTTTCTTTTGTTTCCAAATATTCATTGATTTTATTCACTGCTAACAGATGATTGGTAAAACTATTCAGAACTAATTGATGAAACATTGTTTGCAATACCAAATAGAAAACAGCAGCTGGTAGGTATCTCAGTAGTACAATGCAGTATTCTCACTAGTACAACTAAAACCCCTTAAGTCTGTAAGCCCTAATGCTTAGAAAAGATTTTCAAGTTGTAACAAGTGGATCAGTCAAGGACTAGTTGAAAGTATTAAACCACTGTAAATTCCCTTTTTTTATGAAAATCTCCCAACAAAGTAACAGTATAATTAGTAAGAATGAGCTCTCCAACCTACTTTGAAGTGAGTTAGTAACTTTTCAGTTCAAAGGTGTGATCTTATGCATCTATTGGACTTTCTAAGGCAAAGTTTGAATCATTGCACATTTTGCATGAACCCGTGTTACGTTTGATGTCATTTCTCGAAGGAGTGCTTGGTTAGTTAGTGTATGATTAAAATATTTTTAATTTGATTGTTTCATCCAGATAGTACAGAGAGAAGTTTTTATGTTGGGGTTTTATTTAGTTGACTGATTTTGTTTGGGTTTTGTTTAAGAAGCATTTTTCATTTGCACCCGGAATACTATGACATTTTGGTATTTTATGCTATGCTTAGTGGTCTACCTGCCAAAAGTCAGTATAATCCTGGGACTTGGGTGTTAAATTTAATTCTTATAAATCATTTCTTCAATTCTTCTTCAATTCTTATAAATCATTTTCTTTTAAGCCATCATCCTCTTTTTTTTTTTTTTCCTTTTCGGGGCAGGGGCAGGTTACTCCTATGCCATAAGGAAAACATCAAGTGCTGAACAAGTGCTATGTTTTCCAGATGATGCATCTAAGCAGGCTGCTTCAGGCATATTTAAATTCACTCACTGGTTTTAGAAAAACAGAAAGCAAAGTTCCTTTAAGGCAGAGAAAGAGGATGTAATAGAGTTTCTCTGAGTGTTTTTCTGTATGCATATTCACACTGGCATATGCAGGTGCTGTTAGCCCGTGTTATGAGGGTCATGTGCTAAGCCCCTTGTCTCTCTGCATGTTCTCCTGTAGTTTTAAAAAGCATTAGGTGTACTGTTTCCTCTCCCTTTCTTCCAAAGTTCTGCTGAGTGGAAATAATCCTTCTGTGCCTGCCTAAAGCAGAGTGCTCTCAACTTTCCATTATTGTAGAAACCCTCTTATTGCTTCCTTGAGGATGTATCTGTGCTCCTCATAGACCAGCACAACCACTGAAGTGGCCTATCTTTGACAGTACTACAGATAAAATTCTAATTATGCCTTTTTACTGTGTACCATGACCCCATTTTATTCACATTGTCCTCTGAGTTTTTATCCTTTTCTGTCACGCTATGGCTCCCATGCTCCCTTCCACCTCCTCTCAGTGCAGCAATACTAAAAACGGAGTTCTCAACTATATTGTCACTAGAGCTTCAAAGCCCTAACATTCCTTTTTCTCGGAAAGCCTACTTTAATTACCAGTAAGGAACTGCAGTAATTCATAGAGTAGCATATGATACCTACTTCTCATTCCTGCAGCTTTTAAATAGATTAGCTTCCTCTTTGACTTTTCCCCTTGAATAAGCTTCTGCATAACACATGGTCTTGAACCTCCACCATCATTCAGCTTCTAATTTTTTTCCTGGCTGTTAGTGCTGGGCTTGAGATCCAGCATGTTTAATTTTACACAATTCAGTCTTGGGGAAAGATGGGCACTGAAGAATGTCTTGGCAAGGGGGAAAAATCCTACATTCCAGGATAATATATTACATTTCTTATAGCACTTCCTCTTTGGAAGCTGGTGCACTTGCTGAAAAGAGCAAGGAAACTAAGACTTCACATATTTGTTCCCTGGGATGTGGATGACACATGGCATGGACAGGTTTCTGCAGCTGTGCTGCAGTTTTGAGGTGCATATAATGAGCTGACTGTTATTCCTTAAATTGTTTGCCCATTTACTGTCTTTTGGGGGGGGTTCTACTGCAGGAATTTAGAAAAGGACTCTAATGTTCTTCTTACAATTGCAATTGCAGCTGTTTACCAAGATCCATAAATAGCTGTGGTTCTTAGAAGACATTCCTAGTAACAAATGCAAGGAATTCCAGCAGGTATAATCTTTGATTCCAGTTTTCAGTAGGAGATCAAAGACTTCTTCATTTCTTTCATGTTGAGACACTCCATTCACATGGAGATTTTTGAGCACTCTAGGAATCTTACCTATTAAAACCATGTAGAAAGAGGAGATTTAACTGTCATTATTCCATTTGTGTCAGATCCCAATATTCTGCTCTATCATTTTTCTTGCAAATGACACACCAACAGACTGCAAAAGTCACAGATTGTTTTAGTTGTTGCTGCTCATGAGGAATGGATGGATACAGGAGTAATGCAGCCCTTAATGAGACACACCTATTGAAGCCACATTGGAGTGGCACAGAATAGGGTTCCCTTCCCCAATAAAATCCCTCTGTAACTCAAGCCAGTAACCTCTGGTGAGCAGACTGCCTTATTTTTTAACCAAATTGGGTTATATATCATGTGAAACAGATGGAAAGCTCTGTGATATTTGTTAGCATTGTCACTGTCTGAACCTTCTTCCCTTCTTCAGTGGATGGTCTCAGAAGTGTCAGTTCTGTTTGCATCCCCAATATAAAAAACTGGTGAGAGTTCACTTATCAGGGGAAAGGGCTCCACAGCAAATATTTCTGTTTGCAGAAAGAACAGAGAGTGGAGAGCATCCTTAGGTACTGAAAATTTAGCTTTTTATTAGAAAAGAACTTTGATCTTTTAATTTCATTTAGATGCTGTTTGACTTTTGTATCTTGAAATTACTCTCTTACCCATTTTATTCATTTTTCTGCTAGTGGTTTTTGAGGTCTTTAATTAGAGTTATTTTACCTCTCAAGAACTCTGTCATTCAGTGAGGTGTTGATCTTGTACTCTATTCCATAATTAAACAGCCAGCTGATCTACTAATAACATGTTCCTTTTTGGGTGGGAGAATCTTATTCAACAAACATATTGGTTGCCAGAAAATGTGTGCTGAGAGTGGACATTCATCCCCATATGAATTCTTACTTCAAGTGCTCCCAGAGGGTTGTGAGGTGGGTTTTTTTTAAGACGGAAACAACTGTCATTGTTTTTCTCAAAATCAAATGCCTCCTGTGCTGAGACAGCATTGTTTACTGTGGTTGTTAGACATGTCTTATTTTTTTCTATCTGGTAGAAGGTTTCTCATCTTCCATGAAAGTTGTTTGCCAAAGGTATCTGTGGTCAAATATTATCAATTGTGAATTGTCAATCTTCTCATGTCAATTACCTTACCCATTTTGTCACAGGTACTTGCAGATAAATGATTCTGTAAACATATAAGATGAATTACAACTTGAATTCTGACAGAATTATCTGCAGAAATTGTTAATTTCCTCCCTTTATACTCAGAGATGCAGCCTTTCTTGAAATCACTGAGGTTATATCTGTCTCTGCAACTGCTGGTCTGATAAAGTACATGTTTCCATGATCCCTCTTCTCATGTCTGTATCCTGGAGAGTACTAACAAGGAGCATTGTCAGGGGAGTGCATTATGTGTTGGGTGAGCAGTGAGATTTGTTGCAAACATATGGTTTGGCTAATTGTAATAGCTATTCAGCATACAGGATTTTCCCTCAAGTCCAATAATTGTGTTTATATTCAAAGGCTGTCCACAGCTCCTTTCTCTTTGCTGCTGGACTGAATCTTGTCATTGCCCTCTTTGAATTACTATAAAAACACTGCTAAGTTTTGCAGTACAATTAAAAAGCTCTTGCAGCAATGATGTAAGTGCCACATTACACTGAACATGGAATATAGTTTTGTCATCTGGAATTACATCCTAAATGTGCGAACTCTCAGGTTGTGCATGAGAGCATAACACTTTTGCACTGGGCAACAACACCACAGGGAATATCTCCAGACAGAAAGATGATGTCCTCCATGAAATGATGCCAGGTATTCATCAGCCTCCATACCCTATGCCTGAGCTACACAGAAAGTTACTCAGCAGTCGCATGTTTTAGCCTAAGTTTCACACTGAGTTCTTCATGGTTGGAAGAGTCTCATGTAAAACAGAGCTTGGAACAGTAGATAAGAACGTTGTGACTTCGTGCCTTTTAGTAGCTGAAATAATTTATAGATGTGTTCATCTAAAATAAATTTCTCTTCGGCTCCTAAAATATTCTTGCAATTTAAACAGAATATAAGAAATTACCATAAGAGGGTCAGAATTCTCTGTATAGAAATACAAATATGTATTTAAACAAAAATATACAACTATGGACTTATACAAAAAATTCTTGCCTCAGACGCAGATAACAGTGTACTAAATCTGTAAACAGAAAGCTTGCTTAGAAAAACTAACCTTTAGTCATATTTTCTGTGTTTTTTCTGTTTTTTTGGTGTTTTTGTTTAATCAATGTTTTCAAGAACATTGTAGTTTGTAATCAGTTGGGGTTTTTTAACCTACTTTTATTTCTTCCCCAGTTCTCTGATGTATGGCATATGCAGATAACTATGGCATTATGAAATTGGCTTTCAAAAACTAAATAGGTTGCACCATTTTCAGCTGTATTGGCAAACTTCTATGTTAATTTCTTGACAATAACAAAAGTGATGCAGTTTAATGTATGTAGCATCTATTCTTGCTGCTCATTTTTCACTTGCCATAAATTCCACCTATAGAGAATGTGTAATAACTTGCCCTGAGGATATTTAAACCAATCTTTATGAGATAAATGTGTTCTCAGCACTTGCTGGTGGCATGTAAAGTTCATCCCAGCCCTTGGAGTTAGTACATATTTGTGCTATATTTTTTTCTGTCTTAAAAATTACAACTTAATTTTCTAATACATTTTAAATTTTAACTACTGATACAATTCTTTTTCTTTTTTTTTAACCAGGATTATGTTGATTTTTGCCTTGACACAAGTATTTTAGCAAAATATGGCATTAGCAATGGTCAGTGGCAATAATAGTGACTGTAAGATTAGCTGGTTACTTAAGGGAAAGGATGGCTAACATTTTTATTTCTCTGGTCTGCACTTTTGGGATAGGCTTACTTCCAAGTTATTTCTTCTAGAAATTCCTTAGTGTTATTGAAAAGTCAATATTTTATTTGTAAAATGAGCACAACAATCATTCTAATAATAATATATCCCATTTGGGCACATTTTGAAAATGTGCATCATAGAATTCATAAGCTATTGTCTTTTCAGGATATACTACTAGAATGAGAATATATATGCTTATGGGATTGCAAGAAGATTTCCCTTTTTTATTCAATCTTCATTGCACTGTTAGCCTCCTAGTCACTGAGGCACTAGACAATGAGAGTGTCCCAAATACTGGATGTGTGGCAAGATAAGCTGCAGACAGCAGGGGAGATATCTGCTTTTCTCTTCACAGAGTACTGAATATTCAGTAGGACTTACAAGCTGAGATTCGTTGCCACACTTGACCAGGCCATGAACTGTTGTGGTGAGTTATCTTTGATTAACAGCCAAATTCTCACCCACCTGCTTGCAGTTCTCCTCCTGGTCAACAGGCAGGAGCAGAAAATAGGATGAGAAATCTCCAGGGCTGATAGAGAGATTGCTCACCAGGTACTATTGTGGGCAAAAGAGAGTCAACTTTGTGAAAAATAATTTCATTTTTTGCCAATGAAAATAGATCAGTGTAGTGAAAAACAAAGAAACATTAAAATACTTTTTCTCACCTCTTTCTCATGCTCACCTTCACTCCTTCACTTTGGACTTCTCTACCCCACATCCACATCCCCAAGCAACAGTATGAAGTGGGGGAGGCAGTTAAGGTTATAGGGATAGTCACTCAGAGATTGTTCAAGACTGAGTCAGCAAGGTCAGCTAAGAGGTACTGAACAAATGGACAAGCTGCAGTTTGCTCTGAACAGAGCAAGAGAATGGGACACTTTTTATTTCTTTTATTTTTTACATTTCCCTGTTCACATATACTTCTTTTAAAATGCCTCTATCAGTTTTCTTTTTTTCATGTCTTCTTTTTTTGTGTGTGTGTGATAACTGTGCCATATTGATGATAGACATTGCAGCAATCTTAAATACAAATAGAAGCTTTCTTTTGCCTCTCCTGTTCACTATTACAGGACAGGCCTAATACAGAGGGGATTTTGTTTTGCTCTTCCCTGCTGTTTGCTGTGTTGTATGTGGAGCACTGCTGGAGGCAGGTAGTGGATTGGCTTGGTGATTCATTAGCTTCCATGGGGCCGGTTTTTCATGCCGCAGTTAAAAACTCATTGTGCCTTATATTATACACAGTTGGTAACAGAGAGACAAGTGAACAGCAGGGATGGAGCACAAGATGAATAATAAAACAGGAAGCAAAGTAAAGATTGCAAACCCAAACTGGGAAATGACCTACAAGACACATCAGTAAAATCAATACAGCCATATCTAATGATACTAACTCAAAAGTAAATCAGTATCTACATCAGTCTAGCAACTAAGACAAATCCACATTCAGTTGTGTTGAACATTGTTTAAACTCAGCCCACAGTAAAGTTTATGCAAGAAGGATGTACAGCTAACTCTAACCTCGTGAAAGTTGGACAAATCAGGGAGTTGTGTAGCTGGGACAGGAAAGGTGCCTTGTCATGGATGACACAACTGTGAAGGCAGATTATGGGAGTGTTCATTTATAGTGTCCTCACTGTCTTCAGCAGGCTGCCTTGGGCCTAAGATCACAAGCGAGAGCTGCTGTTCCTGCCATTTAGAAACCACGTCTTACCTTTCTAGTGTGGCATTATACCACCCTGTGTGTACAGTGTCTGCCTGTACTGAGAACTGTTTACTGATTCTCTCCTTATCTTGATAGAGTGTAATACAACAGCAAGGTAATCCAAGTCTGTCCACAGATCTTCCAAATCTGCACATTTTTAGCCTTTTCCTGATTCTAAGTCCATAACATACAGGGTTGAGTTTGTTACAAGAGTGTTTCCAAAAAACCTTATTTAAAGTTTAGCTTTGAGATGGTAGATTGGAAATAACTCCAATTAACTGTATTTATTGGTTTAATGTAACTGTCCTTTGCCTTAGGCAATTTTGATTAAGAGAACATATAAATTAGTGATACTTTCAGTTTGAGGGGATGCATCTCCTTTAGGTAACACTTAACTGTTATTTTCAATATATTTTCCTCTGACATTCTGTCAGTCCACTTTTTCTTTTACATTATGCATGAGAAGAATATTAAAAGTATACTTATGTTTTGACACTAATGAACAGTTCTCATAGTGTTTGTATTTTCTAGGAGCTAAAGCCACAAGAATGAATAACAGTTTGGAAAATACACATGTACAGGATATAAATGTCTAAGTCACAGGTGCTATATTGCTACTAGAAATCATGTCTCTGAATTTCTAGGAGAAATTTCAAAATAAACATTTCCACTGAACCACATTCATATGCAGTTCTTTATTTATTTAATATATGTAAAGGTACCTTGAAAGTGACTGTTTTAAATCCAAGTTTTTTTAAAAGGTGCTACTTTATGCTAAACCTCTGAATCTATACCATATTACCAGAGGAAGGATTGTCTTTCAGTTGAGACTTCAGTCAAGAAAAGCAATCTCTGACAACTGAGGCTGTTACTTCAAACTCCTTTACCCTCAAAGGTGAAAAATACATGTTTCTAGAGGTCTTCAAGTTATAAAGCATTAGGAAACAGTTCTCAAAAATACTTTATCCACTTCTGGAGAGTGAATTCTTTGAGCAAGCACAGTATGAAGAATTTCGAATTCTCTATGTTCTATTTTGGATGGCTAGTAAAATGGAAACACCTGTATGTTTTCTTCATAAGCTGAGGGCAGAAAAACTTGAGACAGGGTTTGGAGGTAAAGCAGTATGATTCAAGCATTCAGATTTTTTTTTTCTGCAAACAGAATTATTTAGTTACCAATGAAGTGGATTTCTAGGTCATTTATTTGTCTTTGGAAAGTATTGCTTCACTTTTTCATTGTGCAAAGATCACTCATAAGATAATAATTTTTTACTTCAATCTTCTTTCCCACTTTTTTTACCATAAGAGGCGTAAAACAAAGAAAAACTCTTCCTGCATGTTCTTGCCCTTGACAGTTTAATCAGAGAAAGTGTATTTCAGTCGTTTGACATTTATTTATGATAATGAAATTGATTCAGATTATGTAACCTCCCAAAGCTCTTGGATGTAATGTGCTTTCAGCTTTTATATGTAGTAAATTTAAGTGGACAACTGGGGGGACTAATATCAGCAAGATAAAAAGAATGTCATGGACCTAGTTTGGAAAAGTATAACTGCAAAACAGAAGTGATCAACCAATAAAACATGCTACAAAGTTGCAAGTTTATAAAACTCATTTGTACTATTATTCAATATGTCATTTATTCTAGAATCCCTTTTCAAATCCTGTTCTTGGTCATGCTCTATTAGCTCTTATGAGAGGTCTCATACTTCACCATTTGCTATTTATTTCAGATAAGATATTTTTGTGTGATGACGAGACATATTCAGTAAAGACTGTTAATTCTGTGTGCAATCTAATCTAAAGTCACAGAGAAAGATGATAAATAAACATTCATATTGAAAGAGTTCAGTGTATTGATTAAGGATCCCTATGCTTTGCAATTTTGTTTGTTTAATTTCTCTTCTGTATGTTGAGCATTACTGGAACTTTTCTGATACAAATCATCACAGTCAAAGATACAGAGGAGCATTGCAGGTTTTCAGAATTTCCAGTGTCTGTCAGTTACCTCTGTCAGCTGTAGCATTGCTAACAACAGCCTGACAGAATTGGTGTCTGACATTCAAATGCAAAAAGACTTGATGCACAGGTGCATAGCTCTACTCTGTTTTGAACTTTGTCCTCCTGACCTGATACCTTTCGCTCTTCTGCTTTATATTCTTTCTTCCTAGGTAACTGGGGACACTTTGAACAAAAACTGTTTGTGAAACACCTGCCAAAAGCAGTGATAGTTCTAACTTTAATGAAATTCTTTCAACAGCCCTTCAGCAAAGTAAGCTCTTTTTCAACTTCCTTATGTGGGCTTGACTGTTCATGCAATACTTAGCCATGACTATCCAGCACACTCAGTGAGGGGTTTAGCGTTCAGTGTGATGCACTGTAGCCTCTAATGTCTTTTAATGAAAACTCAACTTCTTTCCAATACTGTCATTAATTACGTTTATTGCAGTCCTGTGCAGTAGCCAATGAAACCTGGAACCTGTCATGCCAACCCCTGCAGAGGAGAGTAGCAAACATGCTCTCCGCATTCTGACCTAAACAGATGCAAACTGAGGCACTAAAGGCGGCTGCAGAACAAATGGTGGATGGAAGAAAACAGCTTATCTACTCTAGCATTTTACAGCTGGTTTTGAATGCATACGGGTTTAAAGGGAATGAAAAAGCTAAATGAGAAGTCTGAAAGAAAACTGGATGATGGGCAAAGAGGACTCCAATATTTTAAGACCAGCAGTCACAAGAGCATTGGAGGGGACAAGGGATATAGAAGCATATACCTGCCAGCACATGGGAAATAATGCATACTTTAATGTTATGATAGCTGAATCAAATTTGAGAGCAGAAATATACCATCATAAGCATCTGATCTCCTACATAACACATTTGAATCTCCTTAAAAGAGAGATAGCAAGACAAATAGAAATAAAAGCTAGAGAGGAGAACAGTGAATACATAAAGTTGAGTTTTCATTCAATTTACCTTTTCTGTCTTATTTCTTTATTTTTATTTTATTTACATAAAAACAGTTTGAAAAGAAATTCATTAACTCTGCTCCTTCCTAGTTTTTATCTTTATTTTCCTTTATTTTTTTCTCATTAAGTGAGGGACCAAGAATACAGGGAATTGCATGTGTCAGATTGAGAGAGGCCTTTCCTTACAGTACTTCTACCTATTTTTAACTTAGAAAACTGGAAATTTCACAGAGATTTTGCTTGTGCATTTCACATTTGGCAGATATTTGCAGGCAGACTGCAATTTTGATTGTTGATACACATTGAATATGATGACATTTTAAAATTTCTTGTCACTGTTTGTCTTATCAGTATTAGATACCACATCTGAAACTTTGTGGTTTGAGAATTTGCATTACAAAGCAGTCACTGAGTATAACTGCAATATATGTATTTTTTATTTTAAGTCAAGGATGAGTGTGTCAGGTAGATATTCTCTACAACGGGATTGAAATAACATCACCCTGCTGTTTGTTCCATTGGCTGAATCGTATAGCAGCACATCACAGTATTATGTGAGTCATTATGAGTTTCTGGGAACAGTGCGTCTCAGTCATTTATCATTATGCAATTATTTGACTTCCTCATTGACAGAGGATGGTGCAGGAAGGACGGAAAGGCTTTTATTTTGCCAATTATTTATTTGACGCATATCTCAGCTCATGACATAGGACTTCCCTTTATCACTTTATGAACACATGTCAACTGTAAGACCCTAAATGTGCTTTGCACTATGGAAACATATTTGCTGCAAATTATTTGCCCCAGTACAGATTTGCTTGTTACTTCAATGCATGGTATTCAAATCAGCTCTTTTCATTCTCTGTTAAAACTCCATAATACTAATTTGTTTGATTAATTTCAAAAGAGCCCTGCTAGATTATCCCATTAAATTAATGCTACTGATTTTTAACAGATGTTTAAAATAAAAAATGCTGCTAAGGGAAATATTGCAAGAATTGCAATAGTCTTTTGGAAGCTGAATTTTAGTTACAATAGTCTAAATGATTTTAAAACATCATTCTATAGGTACTCTAATAAAGAGCTATGAACTGTGGATTTAGCTAAGATGATAATAGTTTGTCTTTAAATAATGTCTAGAGGGTCTAATTTGTTTTGTAGTGTGAGCTATTTAAGTCTCTTGGCACCTTCAAAGGAAGGGCTGAGACACCTACATCACTTGCTGCAAATGTCTCTGAAAATGGCTGAGGACCTCTTTTTAAAGAGCTCCAAAGGAAACCCTTTCAAGGGCTGCTGTGTGAGAAACTGTTGATACCTCCTGGAGAGAAAATGTGGGAATGGTATCAGAAACAGAAGATCAGTTCAGAAGCACTTCATGTTCAGTAGCATCACAATTCTTTCTAATTGCAATGTAGTGTAAAGATTAAATCTACCCAAAATTTGTATCTGCACAGGTTAGAGTGCAGTTCTTTAAAAGAGAGATAGGGAGTTGAGAAGCATTGGAAGATAGTAAAATTAATCAAAGAGGAAGTAATTCACACCACACTGGTTAGGCTGATCAAACATGGACCTACTACAAAGAACATTTTAGTAAAATATATGTGCACAAGCTATTTTTCATTATATGAAAAGTGAAGAATGTGAAATAAATATTGTTCAATTATTTCCTATTATTTTAATCTTACTCCACTTTTCAGTTTGAAACATCAAAACAGAGCACAGATTGGAGTTTTCTATCCCATTAAGCTGAAAAACATACAGTGCAGCAATTGAATAGTGAAGAATGGAGTTGAAATGGAAGAAGCTTTTCTCCCAGTCTTTCTATTAATTTATAACACAGAAAGTTCTTAATGTACTGGCATTACATCTTAATGTATCTTCTTAATGTTATTGGCATTTCATGGCAGACAGAGGAAAATATCCTGTATCTTTACCAGCTCTTCTGTTTGTACAAACACATGCCTTCTCTGGCTTTGTTTCACCTACTTTTAAGGACAAGATTACTTACAGGAGAGTTTGAATTTTAAGTGTCCAACCTATTATTTCACTAAATGCAATTGATACAAATAATTGATGCAAATAATTGGTTACTTATGATGTCATAAGAATGTCATTTTGATTTCATATATTTAAAAATAGGCAAGAGTAGATGAGCTCTTTAAAGTGTATCCTGTTTTCATGTGACTTCAAAAAATGATTACTAATAATAAAAGAGAAAAATATACATTGTGTGTATCTTGCATCCAAACACTTCTTTGTAGAAGAAATTTTATTTAAAATTAATTTTCACTATTTTATTGAACTGTTAGATGTCTTCATGAAGCATTAATAACTCAGGTCTGTTAATGGATAATGTTGCTTGTCTATAGGCCTCTAACTTTAAAAACATTGGTTTAACCTCATGCAAGAGGATTGTCTTACTCTTTAAAAATAATAATCTGTTTGGCCAGTTTAAGTTTTAACACTTGACTACAGAGGAGGCTGAGTGAAAAACCTGCGATATCCTTGGAAAAAATTGTAGAGGGCTTTCTCTTTTACATATGCCTTTGCATGTCCCACCTAGCCATACAAAAAAACCTGTCCAGTATAGCTTCTAGTAGCTGACAAATTGATCCAAGAGTTAGAAGCAGAGAGATCCTACATGACAAGTTGCTACAGAGTTTGTCTGGTCACCTGATGTCCATCTGAAAGTTAAAGAGCTTTTTGTATTTCTTTTTATATTGGCTTTTTCACCCTGATGCCTTGAGAGACCACAGAAAACAGGACTCCAAGCCAAGTTAGTGCCCAACTAGGCACAATCAAGTTTTAGTTCTTCCACAGCTTTCATAACTTTACCCCTCATCTATATTAATGACAGGATTGTATGAAGATAGAGGATTGTTAAACTTAATCTGGATTTTTGTGGTTTGTTTGTTTTGTTTTCTTTTTTTCTTTTTTTAATTCCAATGGCCTTCTCACTGTTAGCTTGTATGTTTTAGTGT
>JAWWLZ010000118.1:32938028-33019411 GCA_035041345.1 Poliocrania exsul
TGTCCAGTATAGCTTCTAGTAGCTGACAAATTGATCCAAGAGTTAGAAGCAGAGAGATCCTACATGACAAGTTGCTATAGAGTTTGTCTGGTCACCTGATGTGCATCTGAAAGTTAAAGAGCTTTTTGTATTTCTTTTTATATTGGCTTGTTCAGCCTGATGCCTTGAAAGACCCCAAAAAACAGGACTCCAAGCCAAGTTAGTGCCCAGCTAGGCACAATCAAGTTTTAGTCCTTCCACAGCTTTCATAACTTTACCCCTCATCTATATTAATGACAAGATTGTATAAAGATAGAGGATTGTTAAACTTAATCTGGGTTTTTGTAGTTTGTTTGTTTTGTTTTCTTTTTTTCTTTTTTTAATTCCAATGGCCTTCTCACTGTTAGCTTGTATGTTTTAGTGTTGTAAAAGTGCATATATTTCTTTGAATTGGTAAACCAGTTCTTGTGCTTCTGTCTACACACACAGACTCCTTTGTTTGAATAGTCACCAGAGGTTCATGCCAGCAGCCTGGTGAGAATATTCTGTGTTTCTAAAGGAAAATATAATGATAGTTAACCAGATTAGCCCTTGGCTTACAACAATTGTCAGAATCTTACCCGAGAGTAGCAGGTCTGGATTTTGGTGGGATAAGTTTCTTGAAGGTGGGGTCACCACTGCTACCTGGAGTTCTGCCAGAAGAGTGATCTCTACTCAAAAATTTGTAGAACAAAAATGGAGGAGCTTATAACACAGGGAAAAAATATAGAGTTCAATGATGCAAATTTAAATTTGTATAGACCAGGAAACCACATGTATGCCTTCTTCATTGTGTCATCCTACTTCTATCTCTGTATCTTCACACTTCTCAGTGATGAAGAAGGAGATTAGCTGGATCAGACTGGTGTAAAGATTTTGCTCTGCTATGATAAACCATGTGTGTACCTCTTGAAGGACAAAATATATTTAATTTCAGTCCTGATTTCTAGATAGTGTTTTAGGACTGGTGCACAGATGGAACTTATCAACAGTCTGATGGCAACATGACTATCGTTTATGGGCCCTTGTGAGGGATGAGTGAAGATTATGTCTCAAAATTAATTCTAATGGCAAAGGTAAGTCAAGTGATAGCTGTTAAAGTGACTTTCCTCTTGTCAGGAGACATATTTTTCTTTCCATCAAGTAGGAAAGGTAATTAAATTTTTTGACTGTAATAAGTATTCAAATATTTATTGATAATAATGGTAACCCTTCCTAATGTGGAAAAATAGATCATTTTGCCATTTGCAATAACCCAAATGCTACTGTAGACACCAGGAGTTCCGTGGCTTTTCCTTTTTTTCTAGTACTAATATCTTGTTTAGCAAAAGAATGTGAAGTTACTGCTTTGCTTTCTTGGAGGGCCTCACTAGTCATCTGTTTGTATTAGATTATTGCAGTGTGTTTACTTATTATTCTCTTCCTTTTCAAGAAATTCACATGCATTAAACAGTCCATTTGAGCAACAAAGAGATTTTGATCTCATAAGAAGTTTGACAGAGTGACATAATGATATATAATGTCATATACAGTACATAATACATAAAAAATGTAAGACTACTTAATATACTAAATATTATAGTGTTAATATGATTAAGGTAAAATTCTAATATATGCAGTCCAAGTTATCTATAAATTGGTAATCTGCATCAAATATTGGATTTTAACTGTAGCCTTCCCTTAGGCTTGTTGCTGTTTTGTAAATTACTTCTCAGTACCAAAATATAAACACATGAATTTAACAGTCATACTTCAGCTTCTGTGTAACAGCAACAGTTTTGTTAATATATTAGTAAGCAATGCAATTTCACAATAACAGAGGTATTTAACATGGGAAGACCAAAAAATGGGTGGTTTTCTAACCCTGGAATGGTTAAAAACCAAGACAGACAAACAAAAATAGCCTTTCTGCTCTTCTCTAGTATTTTTCTTGAATTTTGGCTCAGCTGCTTTTACTTGCTTTTATTTCTGCCCTTAGGACATTGTCTGCTTTCAAATTTGTTAACCATTTATCTGATTTCTTGATTATCTAAGATCTATTTGGGTTTTGTGGTTTTGGAAAGGCTAGCAAGACCAGGCTTTTCATTTTTTTTTCCATATTAGAGGAGTAACATTGGGGTAGGATCTTTCTCTCTGTTCTTTTCCTGACAGTCTGCTGACAGACTGGAACTTGGTTTCCTCTATTCTTCTTTTCATTTGTCATTGCTCTGAGCAAACAGATCTGAAAGGATGTGTTGCAGATATTGCAGGTCTATATCTTTAACTCTTCACATCTGGATTTATGGACACAGTTGATTTCCTTATAAAATGAGATTTTACTAGGTGCACTTCCCTCTGACATTCACATTCTCATTTGTTATTGTCTGGCTTCTTCACATTTACTACTGCCCAGTTTTTCCCCATTTTCTCCAGGAGGTCCTTTGAACAATGGAAGAGCTATGTAGGTTAATTCATTATTACTTACAAGATCATTTTGTTTTCTTGCCAAAGGGTAAGTTATATCTCAAAGCCCCACTGGCTAAGTATCTTCAAAGAGAATAAAGAGGGAAAGGTTTTAATGGAGTAAACGGAATGATGGAGTGCCCCTGTATGCTGGCTGGAACTCTGAAAAGGAGCCCACTCCACACCTCTTCTCTCTGTGGTTTCAAGCTGTTTTAAGACAGAAGGGTGGTTAGACAGTTACTTGCTATTCCATGCCTGTAGTAAGCTTGCAAAGTATACAGAACAGTGCTAAATGCAGGCATTAGCTGTGGACAAGGAGTAGGACATTAGATATCTAGTGTCCTGCCCCAAAATTAGACCTGGTGTGTGTGGCATAGAATATATCAGAAGACATGAAGCAGCCGTTTAATTATACCTTGATGTTCCTAGCTGAAAACATCTAGTAGAAGTAAATATGGTTTGAAACAAGGCTCCAGCAGCTGTGTATTGCTCGATTCATCTCAGTGTCCTCCTTCTCTCTGTGAGTTCTACTGACCTACTGTACTGGCAAGTGTGTCTATTATTCAGTGTGAAAGCTTTTACCTTACCTCTATTTAATGCTAGCATACTGAACAATACGAAAGCAAAATCTGCGTTATCCCCTGAGCTGAGGAGCTCTCTCACTCAAATGAGCCAGATCTTAAAACTAACTTCACCCTTTATACCCTGGGAGGTATAAAAACGTAATGATATGAGCCAGGATTTTCTGAATAATTCAAACTTGAAAACAATCTTTTACACAATTAGCAAATCCCCTTAACTGTAGCAGAGTCACTAATTCTTCATATTAGATTCACTTCTACAAAACTGTAGTATGACTTTTAGGCTAACTTAATATACATAAAGCACAAGGGAAAATTTTCTGTCTCCCAAACCTCTACAGTGGAAACTATCAAGTTACTGAGGTCTCTCTCTCTTTTTATTTTTTCTCCTTTTTTTCATTTTTTAACACACTGAGTCAAAACAAAATTCTTGTCTGTGATGATGCTCTCCTATACAACTGGACGTATGTTTCCCTTAAGGTACAGTAAGTGAAAGAGTATGATAAAATCATATCAGGATGTAACAGCAAGCCCATAGCAGTGCCTTTCCCTGTATAGCTTCGCAGCTGTGGCTGGGAGATGGCTCTCCAGCTGCCTTCATCTTAGGACACCCTGATTAGGGGATCTATTTTCTCTTCACTCTTCCTCCACCATTTTTATGTCTAGCAAACTGAAATTAGAATTGCACTGAATATGGAAGCTGGTTTTTTGTGGTTTGCTTTTGTTGTTTGTTGTTTGGGGTTTTTTTAGCTTTCTGACCTCTTCTAAAGTAAGGTACTCTGGAAGTGTTATCTAGGCTAGAAACCAGTAATTGAAAAACTGAGCATAGATATAGGGATCTTATTTAAGTGTTAGATCTCTGAACCAAAAATATGGTATCATCATGTAGTAATAGATTAAAATTGTAGGCTGATACTTCTGATGGTGATTTTTCTGTGGCAACAGCTTAGGTCATTAAACTGTGGGGTTTTTTTAGTGTAGTGTCAGATTTAAATATATCATTTTAAAAGTTAGTAATTTCCCCCTTGCTCTTTGCCTTGGTCTTGCTATGGTAAAGGACAAATATCTCTCAATAAAGGGCAGAGTTGTAAACGATGAGATAGTGTCTGAAGCTGACAGCCTTCAGTCATTGTAATATGTGTAAAGGAATACTGTTATTGTCTTAAGTGCTGCTGTCATTTTCAGCTCCTGCTCCTGGAGGAATTTCTGTGCCTTTCAGAGCAATAGACTAACTCAAAGAGTCAGTTTTGTACTGTGAAAATAACGGGGAAGATGAGTTTGAGCTGTGACGTGTTTCTCTTCAGTTTTGTCTTGGGTCATTAAAAGCTGAAAAGCTTGTAATTTGAATTCTCCTCAAGTATGCTTTCAGTAGCCCACTCACCCAACAGATGAAGGGCTGCCATTTTCCTGAACCCTGATGGAGATTAGAAAATCTGCACTTTTAACTGGATGGCATTGGGAACATTCTGGGCCTGTAATGATGAAATGTTATGAATATTCATGAAATATGGTTAAGCTGCCTTTATCCTGAAGAGCAGATGGAGTAGGGAATTACCTGCCTGACAGCTATCAATCTATATGTTCCCTGTCAGCTTTTCCTGTGGAAACTTGTTGACCCATACCCTAGAACTACATCTGCATGAGGCACATGACTGTATTTTTCAAAAGGAGTTAGGCACTTGGTGGCCAAAATGGACCAAGAGTGTTTATAGATCTGCTGCAGCTTCATGCTCTGGCTTACTGAGCTTTATCCTCTTTGTGTCAATAGGCCCACACAGACATTTCTAACATTCTGACGATTAGGAGGAGAGAACTAAATTTGTCTGTTGTTTAATGGTGAAGAATTCCTCTGCTAGAGCCTGCTTCTAGTTAGAACTATTTTTGATTTTTATACTGCAGGTTGAATCCCCCTAGAGCGATAAAATGTTACTCTTCTTTATTTCCCTTGGGAAATAAAGTATCCCACCCACAGCCAAGAAGCAGTAGCCTAAGTGGCACATAAATTTGTGTGGTGGCTGTTTTTGCTAATGGCTTGGTTCCACTGACTACACACATGATATCATTAGAGAGCTTTCTGTAACCCATAGTGTCTTGAATCATTTCCAGATAGTGTGTGGAATGCAAAGCCATATGTCTTCTCACTAATGATATGTATCCAGCAGTGTCTCTGAGTCTGTTTCCAAGTCACCTGTCATGCTGTTTTCACCTGAGATGTAGTGAAAACAGGGTTGTATGTTGCTTTCCTCATTCTAGGGGGGAAAAAAACCCAAAAACAAAACAACAATGGTGTGTAGTGTACTTATTTATAAATGAGGTTTTCTTATTCTGGTTTAAAGTGCCACTGATTATTGCATAGCCCTCTCCCCCTTCTGCAGTCCCTCCTTTTATCCATAAAGATCTACAGACTTGTGTTTTCACAGTGGTGTCCTGAGCATTGTTACTTAGGGTCTGTTAGGTAGTGATGCCACTCAAAGTACCTAATTTCAGAAAAATTTAAATATTCTCTTAAGGTCAAATGCCTCAAGGTATAGCTCTGTCTGGAAATGATTGAGATAGAAAAAGAAAATGGTACAGAGAATCATGCTAGCTTTTTTTTTTTTTTAATTACACATCAATAGTTATTCCATCATTAAAAAGAACAGAGAACTTGGAGCTGGATATAGACTCAGAACGATAGGGAAGTCTCAGTTTTTCTGGAGTGGTTTATTTTTCATGTTTGATGCCTCTTATCAAAAGTCTTAAAAACATTTTAAGTAAATAAATGTATAGAACCAAGGAAAATGAATGCAATTTCTGCATTTCCCCACTTGTAAATATTGCTAAGTGTTTTAAAATTAAAAACATTGGAAAACAATATTGTTTCAGTTACTCTTATGATCACTTTAATTTTTCTTTCTTTTGTAGGCATTTAAGGTTCCTTTTTATAAATTGCCTTTAGCCCTTTTTATTAGCTTCGGTTATAGCTATTGGCTCTGTTAATGGATTTTATTTGTTTCTGCTGGTGTCCCAAACCCAAATTACTGTAACTAATGTACCACTGTAACTTTTCATAACTCTTCCTGAAAGCAAAAAGCAAGTTCATCAAGTCGAAATATTAACACTTTTATGTCCTATTAAATAACAACTCAAAGAAAATTGTGCTAGTGTCTACAGCACTCAGCATTAAACCTACAAAATTTAATGTACTGTAGCAGATTGAGATTTGACACAATTTCCCTCTGTGGAAATTGTCCTCACTATTATAATGCCCATACTAAGCAGCAGAACTGGGATAAAGCACAACAGAAATGAGTCCCATTTGGAACATATGTTACTATTCCAGCAAGTCAGGAAGTTTAGTAGCAATTGTTTAAAATAGTCTGGGTTGTGCCTAGAAAATTTTAGGGCTGTCTATGTGATCATGGAAATATGGAAATTATGCCTTTTTTCATGTTTAACAAGCTATCTTGTGTATTTTTCATTTGTGAAGCTCTTTGGCTTTCCACACAAATAGACTTACTAAAATATTAGGGCAATAATGAATGGATGTTCCATCAGCTTTGAGTGAATATGCAGGTGTTACAGTAATTGATGAAGAAAGAAAATGGCTTTCCAGCTCATGCAGCAGTGAAATAATGTGGCATTGTACACTGGAGCATTGTAGAAATTAGAGTAAACACAGCAAATGTTAGATTTAAATTCCATTTTCTCCAACCAAATCAATATGTTCCATGCTTTTTTTTTTTCCTTAGTGAGTCTGTTTCTCTAGCTCTGATTATGCTGGGCAGTATCACTGAGAAGAATTAACCCAAAGTCTTCTGACAAGCTAATAGTCTAAGTCATTGAAAGAGGTTATATTATTGCTTCTACAGTATCTAACCTTGGTTCTCACTATTTTCCCAATTTTTAGGAAATGTTTTTTAGAAATATGTTCTTACATATCACTGCAATACAGACTGCAGCACAGGAGAAGCCAGAAGGCTTACATTCACTGTAACATGCAAACCAGGGAGAAATTGCTGCAGGTTTGAAAACAGTAAAAAGTAAATGCAGTCCTTGAATAGTGAAGGCTGGGATTGCTTATTCATGAAGGCTACTGTGAATACTTCAAGTAAACTTGCCCAATTACTTTTGAATAGAAACAATTGTTTGGTATTTTGTCTTTTTGCATTTTTATCTTTCTTTACCTTTCATTTAAATTCAGGCCTTTCAAACGTGGCAAATAAGTTTGGAGACAGTGGCTCCTTGCAGGGCCCATTTTCATTACTGCAAGCACATTAAAGAGAACAAATCCTAAACTTGACTAAAAACAGGAAAGGGGAAATAAAATATAGTTTAAGCTCAAATTGAATTTGTTAAAAGAAGAAAAGTACCACCATTTAATAGCGTAAAGTTGGGCCTTTGCTCTGTGGTTTTCAGAACAATATATGTGAATAATTTTGCACCATATTTTGTAATTTAAATTCTCCTTTTAATCTTATGCAAATGTTTTCATTTTTAAATTATTTCTTCTGTTTGCAAGTCTTCAGAGATGTCTGATTGCAGATGAACTGCTAGCAGTAATGACAAATTATCCCATATAGATTGGCAGAATTAGGGGTCAGGAGCATCACTGATGTAAAGGAGATTTTTTTTTGTCCAGTATGGGCATTAGTAAAATAGGCTGCTTACCATCAGATTATTCTACAGTTGGTAATTTTTTAAGACTCAACTCTTGTTAGGCGTAGTAAAATTAATGCTGGGAACCACGAGCAAGCTCAAGGGGAAATCAGGAACTAGAGTTAATGTTCTCTACTTATAAGGCCAAAGAAGCATTATAAGGCCTAAGTAGCCAGATCTTGCTACTAATTTATTAACCCTTTCATACAGTTGTTTTTTTTTACCTGGCAGAACAAGATAACCAATAACTCTTAAAATTACAATTTTTAAGAGCTATTTTTTCAACGTGTCCTTCCAGAAACAGAACAGTCTAAATGAGAGATGTTTCAAAATACATTCTGTATGCTTTATTTCATAGGTTAAAGAGCAACATATTTACATTTTCTTTTCTTCTATATCTGTAACCTCATTTAATTCACAGTAACTTATTTAATTCAATATTTTATTGAAATTCTCTGTGGTTACATTGACTGTACTCATATCTTATCAAAGCCTTTGTGTAAGAATACCCTAGCCTCCAAATATCTTGTTTAAATAGCTTCACTACAATTTCCCAGCAGTTTAAAGACTTTTCAGTCTGACAGATTAACACATAACAAGGCAGTGTGTTTTATCACCTTTTAGACAATTAAAAATGCTTTCTCTTCTTTGAAGCACAAACCATGCACATATTTGTTATACCAGCAACCGTACTGTTACACCAGATTCCCAATCAGCAGGGTATGGCAGGTCTCGTTTTTCTCTATCTCATACTACTATAGTACAAAAACCTTTTATATAATCAATTGCATCAATTTATCCATGCTTATCAGAGAAATCTGGACTTCTTTTATCTTTTTCTCCTTTACGTAGCTGAGTCACAGTAGTTTCACTGTTAGGGAATCTTCTGCGCCCATCAGCTTCTGAACCACAGTGTTTGAACTGTAGCCACACAGATCAGGATTCTGATTTAATAGATTTGTAATTTATTGTGCATAAGTAAATATCTGTCTGATATCCTGCATGTCACATACCATCATATCTTGCACATTTGAATGTGTATTTCTGCTGAAATCTCATAATCTGGAAAAGCATAACTATTTGGCAAAATCACACCTTCCAGAAGACACTGGATTTGTATTAGAAAGTCACAAAGGAACTTCCAGTTCTCTTGCCAGTTAATTCTAAGAGATTAATCAGCCACTTTCTTACAAAATAAATTGTGCTTCATTGCTTCATCCTCATTTGGACTTGACTGCCCTCAGCTTCCAGTAATAATTCTCATTAATTTTTTCTCCACTAGATTATAGTATCATGTACAATCCAGGGTGGTTTTTTTGTTTTGGTTTGAGGTTTTTTTAAGATGAAGATATTTACCCTTTGTAATCAAGTCATTTCTCAATCTTCTTTTTCAGTTAGTGTAACAGATGAAGGTCTTCATCACTGTAAGACATTTTCTTCAGGCCTCAATCAGTCTTATAGATCTTTTCTCCCCCCTATTCAGCTTCTTAACTTCTTTTTAAGACTAGGGACAGATATGTGAATTTTTCAGTGTTAGTTTTGTAGCTGTTGTATAGAAAGCTGAAATCACTGCTTTTTTTCCCAGGATCACTACCCTCATGCCTGTGAACTTAAATACCCATAGTAGTGCATTTTGGCATCTAAGAGCTCATGTTTACCTTTTCTATACCATATGGCTTCGGACTCACATGCTCTCTCATTGCCAGAAAAGCAAAAGAACAATCTTCTGAGATTTTTGTTATTAGATGATCCACAAAGTTTATTATGATTCACTGAGGAGCCTCACTGAAACAAAATAGAGTACCAATACAGCTATACTTTTTAGCACATCCTACTTTTTAACCCTGTTATCCAAACCAATGGCATAACAGAATAATAAAATCCTGAATAGAAAAGAAAAATTATTTTGGGGTTTAATGATACTGCCAAGAGAATGTCAGGTTGGATCTGCATAATTTTTGTATTGGGAAAGAAGAGATGCTCATGGTTCTAGATCCAAGCCAGCTGTCAAACCTGAATTGTATTAACTAGTAAAGCCACCAGACTTAGGTCAGTATGAATGCTTAGTAACAACTGTCTTCTTAAAATGTAATTGTTTTCTATTGGACTGGCATACAAGCGAATGTTCACATTTTCTTACTCCAATTACATCAGCAGGCATGCTGCCCCTAATGCTCCAAGGGGACCTTAAAATTCCTAAAAAGTCCTCATTTCTTCTACTTCATGGTATCCTTTCCTGTCTAAAGCTATATCTAAGATGCATTTCCATAAACTCCTTCTTAGATGTGTCTTTTTTTTTACTAGAAATCTCATAGTTAAGCCACTGGAATGATGTATCTAGAGATGACTTGATTAAATGTTTATAGAATTAGGCCAGAGATCAGACACACTGTGACATAGCACAAGGTAAATTACATTGTCTTCCCTTTACAAGCATTTATGGTACATTATGATTTTCTCTGATTTACAGTTATCCTATTCCATCTTTGACTCAGGAAGGTTAACAACTAAAAAGTATAAAATTATAAGAATTATATAAAACACCATCAAAAAGGGAGTGAAGTTGAGAAACACAGCAGTACCTGCAATGGGGAAGAGTTTCAAAACCAAGTGAAAGGTAAGGGAGTGAGATGAATACAGAAGTCTACAGAGAAGTAGGTGAAAGGATAGAAATCCTAATTCTAATTAATTTCATATCTTCATGAGCATATTGGGAAAGATTCTTTCCTACATGAGGTTGTATGTTGGGAAGAGAAGAAAGAAGGAACAAAACTACATAAAGCATGCTGATGGAATTCAGTACTAGCTTTCATTTATTAGCTCTTCCACTAGAGTTTAGGGAATGAAGAGCTATATGTTGTACAGGATATATTATGAAATGCTTTAGTCCCTTTCTGTTTGTCAGTATAGTTTGACCAATATTTTATTACATTTTCTGTGAAGTAAGAGAAAATAATAGGCCTGAAGAGCTGTAATTCCTTTTGAAATTGATGGAAACAAAAAAGAATATTATAGGCCAGGAAATATATTAAAATGTTATTAACTTGCAATAAAAACTATGTATGTATTTCACATAGCTAATTTCATTTGATCTTTAGGTAGTGTTTTTGTTCAAGAACCATTTAATCTGAAATATATCCACCTTTTTACTAGTAAAAGTGTATTTTGTGTAAGTACTCATGGTCTTTTAACTTTCTGTTACATGTACTGTGATTTGAGAAGGGAGCCCTGTTGATTTGCATCCAGTTATCACTTGGTAGATTAACAAAGAAGGAATTTGAAGTATTAACATTAGTATAGTAAACAAGGCTAGAGAATAAATAAAATAAAGACAAGGCTTTTCAAATCTGCCAACCTAATCCAGATAAAAGCTAGCTATGTCAAGATCACATTAAACAAAGCACCTAACTAAGTGCTTTTGCCAATTTTTGTGTGTTTTTTTCAGTCCCTGTAATCCTTTTGGCTTCAGATGGATTTGGACACCTCTTTAAAATTTAGAAAATATTCAGAACAAATTCTTTGAAGAAAAGAAAGGTGATTTCTTGGATAAGGACTACAGCACTTTGTATGTTGGCATTCTTCCTGGAATTATCACAGCCTTTCCTGAAGATTTTTTTAACTGTTTTTTGTTGAAAAATGGATTCTTCAGTATTTCAGCTCAAACAACATGAATGAAATTTCCATCCTTACATTTTTCTGTTTTCCTGAGACTTGTATCACACAAGTCATTCCTTGTACATATATAAGAGTTCTGAGCCAGAGAACCCAAAATAACAGCCAGGAGCTGAGAGTGCATTTTGCATGGGTTCATTAAAAACTGTTAATATTCAGTAGGGTAGCAGTCCTTATCTGTTATGTCTTTTCACCAGTCGAGAGTATAGGCTTGATAGAAGAGGCTTTAAAATCCTCTGTTACTGCTGAAGGAGCCGGTCCATTTGGCACTGGAATAACCCTCTCCCCAGGCAGGTCATAAAAAATCCTGGGATTGTACAGAGGGGTGCTAGATCAAAGCACTTCAGTTCCACATCCCACTTGATTGTGAGTAGCACTTTCCCTTTTGTCCTTTTATCCCAGCACTTCCCTGCACAGGCTTTTACTCTGCTGGTTTCTTGCTGACTCAGCCAGTCTGGCTCACTCATTGTTTCAGCACTTTGCATCATCAGTCACAGTTGTGTAGGGTGAGTATGGATGCTGCCTAATCAGAATACGACTACAACAGTCATCAAAATGAATGCACAGGTTGCAGGGCAATGAATATTCAGCACTTCTGCCTCCCTTATTGAAACAGGCACTTCTCCTCATCCATAGTCCAATTTCTACATTACCTTCATCTAGACAATAAACTCTTCTTGCTCAAAGAGGAAAGGCTAAATAAAAGAGAGTCAGTGAGCATAATGAATCAAAGCATTTTTTGTCTTTCTTCTAATATCTATTTTATAATTTAGGTTGAGGGCCATGTCTAACTCTTTGTTGCTTTAAAATCGTTCCTCCAAACTAAAATTTTAAATATCTTTAATTACACTTAGTGAAGGTAAGACACGGGTACTGCTTTAATCTTCTAAATGGTCTTATATTTGCATTGTAAAATTAATGCTGTGAAAGAAAGAAGTATGAGTATGTAAGAAGTAATTACATTGTATGACTTGCCGTGGGCAACCCTGATTGGATTGAGCTCAGCACCAGCCATTATACCATTGGAGCATTTTGTAATTTTCTGTAGCAGTGCAATAGAACTTAAATTTTATGCACAATTAGTTCTGTATTGATATATAGTTTGTAGGTAGGGTTAAGCTATAAACCTGAGTTTACGTCTCTAATCCAGCTTTTTCTTTGGTCAAAGGAAAGGAAGCCAAAAAAAAAATCCTAAGTTTGCAGAGACTGAAATTTCTAGGAGTCCAGGATTAATACAATTCTATTTTTTTCTCTCTGGTAGCCTGAATTACCAATCTTCTACACTACCTGTCCAGTACACTATTTCATGCACAAGAAGTTCAACATGAGTATTGACAAAACCTGCGACAGCTTTAATGACATCTCTTAAATTTGAGTTTTACCCCTACTATTTGTCTTTACACACTACAATATTTGAGAGAAGAGCTGAAGCCGAGGTATTTACAAGTGGAGTGCATAAAATAGAATGCTGTTGCTGCACACTGTGTTCTAATAAGCAAACAGTATTTCTTAATTTGCTCAAATATGGACAGCAATATTAGCGTATTAATTTAAGAAGTGGTTGTTAACAGTTTTCCACTTAACAAAGCAGAACACACAAACACAATGAAACTAAACCTCTCTTTCAAATTAAAAGAGAGTCGATTTAATCTAGATATAAGAAAGATATTTTTTTTGTAATTAGGGTGGTAAAACACTGGAATAAGTTGCCCAGGTAAGTGGTAAATGCACCATCCCCCTGGAAATGTTCAAGGTCAGGCTATAGAGGGCTCTGAGCAACTTCATGTGTTTGAAGCTGTCCCTGGTCATTGCAGGGGGGTGAGACGAGGTGATCTTCAAGCATCCCTTCCAACCCCTACTGTTCTATGATTCTTTGATAAATTGAAGGTTCTCTTTGCAGCAGTGACATCTCAGACTATTTTGAAATATTCTTTTGCAGCTGACATGACAATAGAATGCCCCAGTCAAGTGTGACACAATATTTTACACAGTATTCAGATTTAAGGGCAAATATTCAGTTTCTTTATTCATTCTGATGAGTTTTAAGTAAATCAAATACCTGCTAAGAAGCCAGATATCCTTACAGCAGCCAAAAAATTTATAACATTCTCAGTCTCTCAAATAAATCTTTCATTCTGTGCAGCAGTGGGATAGAGTCAGAATGTTAATGTACCTCTTTAGTCCCCAATTCATTCTTTTAAAGTTACCCTCATTACTCAAATCAGCCTTCTCTTTGTGTACTGCCCTCCTGACATAACATCCACCACATCACTGGAGGTTTCTAGCTGTGAGCCAAAAAATGACAGGCAGGCATAAGTTGCCTGTACATGCCTAATCTTGCACCTTTTATGCTTTCAAAATACTATTATTGAATTTAATGTATTTAATGTTCTGGACTTACAGTCTTCATACTGAGCACCCATACCTCTCATACTCCTTATTGTCTTGAGGCATTAAGTCTTTTCTCTGCTTCTTGCTGATCACCTTTTTTTTAAACATTGTTTCAGTGAGGGGGAGCAGGGGGGAGGTTGTGGGGTTTTTGTTCGTTTGTTTGTTTTTTCCAAATGCACTGAATCTGGAGGGAAGAATATTCTGTGATTAGATTTTAAATGCATGTGAAAATTCCTTTGAAATGCAGGATTTGAAAAGAATGTTTGTGGAAGGAAAAGTTTGTTCTCCTAGCAGGGAAGAGTCATATTTTCATTCTATGTTATGTTTATTGCTTTGCTTGAATTAAACCAGACCTCTGTTGCTCTCCTGCTGCCTTCCTTCATCCATGATGACTTTTACAGTGACCCTTCTCTTAAGTCTTTAACTTTTACCTCTCCTGTGACCCCCTACTTTAAGGGTAAACTTAGATGGAGTGATGTGTTCAGTAGTAAATACATCTCAAGTCATTCGTATATACCCTTTCCCCTTTCTTACCCTTGCACTTTTTTTTACTACCTCTTCAATTCTGATTGTATATCCAAGTTCATCAACTAAACCCAGTCACTATTTTATTTATAAAGCAAAGCAGGCAAAGGTATGCGATCTGGATCTTTCAATAATCACAAGTGGTTGGATTGACATGGCTGAGAGGATAATGGAAGGAGAAACCAATTCATTTAGCAATGCTATTGCAGTTTCTTTATGCAGTTAGTCCCCTGAGAAGTCTAGGACTACATTATACACACCAGTTGTATTCGTCCTCATCAGGATCAACTATTTCATGAATATTTTCTGTAATACATTTGTACAACATGGAGATTCTATTCAGTATTATCATTGAAAATATTTGATAGCACTTCACTGAAAAGCCAGTTGAAGAGCACTCACGTTACCTGCTCCTGTGAGTTTTCTGGATAGAAGAATGCTTAAAGCTTGTGGGGTGTGAGGGATGACAGTGTGTGTGTGGATTTCCTATGCCTAAGGTAATTGATGAATACACCCTTAAGGACCAGAGAGCCATGTGTAGAATTTGGGATACCTTGTAACCAGTAGGATGTTTCCGTGTATGCTCGCTGAACTGACTAACCAATAGTGTGCTAACATATTGTATACAGGAGCAGATAAAAGGTGAAGCTGTAACTAAACTCTAGCCTTCTGATGCTGCTGTGCCTGAGCTCTTCTGACCGTCATTAGCACCCCCCTTACCCCTACAAAGAGTGGCCCCAATAGTGGGGCAGTCTTGGGAGAGCTCATTAATTTATTAAGAAATCCCTGTTTATTCGGACACAGCAGAGGATAATGTGTTTTCATTTGTTTTGTTTTCATTGTGCCTAGGCCTTTTGGGGTGCACTCATCCCAAAATATTCCTGCCTGGGAATATTCCTTTTCTCAAAGCTGTACTTTCTGTAGACATCACAATTCCATTTACTAATTTTTTGACAGTAGTTCCAGTTTCAGGTATGCCTGAAATATTTACCTCTCATCCCAGGTTTGAACTCCTAGACATCACCATGAGTGGAGCAACACAATTTTTGGAGCCACGTAGAGACGTAAAGCAGAGTACTTAGCTGGGTTGACCAAAACAGGGTTGTGGTGAGAGGTTTGCAGTGTTCATTTTAATGTGGACAGTTCTCTTACGTAATTCAAAATGTAGATCACAACAACGAAAAGATGTTGTGTGAGATAGTATTTTCACTTTCCCTAGCTGTCTGTTCTACACCCAGCCCCTCACAGAACACTAAGCAGTAAAGCTCCTCTGCTGGCACATGCTGCTGTAGTTGCCTTTGCTTTGCACAGCCTCCTGAGACTTTGTTTGGGGGGCAGACCAGTGCTGAGTCAGCTGCTCCTTCAGAAATGAGCACATTTTTTTTCTGCATGTATTTTAAAATAAAAAGTGGATATTTCTACAATCTCTTGTGAGGATAACATAAAGGAGAGGAGAGGTGGGAAAATTTCTCTCAGATCTCTTTCAGACCATTAAGGATATGATGGAACCCAATTGTCCTTCAAATTTTGAAAGATCTTTAAAAACCCATCCTTTAGAAAAATGGCCAGAAGGAAGGGAATTTAATTTCATTTTATTGTGTATTTTGACAAGATAATGATGAACTTAATGGCACCCAATTTTAATTAGGCCCTCCAAACCCTAAGTGCATTATAAATTCATTATTAATTATTATCTCCATTAAACTGAAATTTTCCAGTGACTGATTTGAGAAATATAGGTTTTGAAGTGCTATTAACATTTAACATGATAAAAGAAAACAGGCTATTTGAAATAGCCATTGAAATATTTAGTATTTTGTGCTGATGGCATCATTGAGAGTGAAAACAATACAAGTGTGGCATGCAATGGCAAGCAAAATGTCTTCAGCTGTACACTGCATTCACTTTGAGAATGGGTAATTATATTTGGTAAATATTAGCAAAACTGCTTTAATTTTCTATTCAGAGTTTTTTCTGAGGTTTATGTGCTGGATTACAATATTATCTGGTATTGTACAGAAAGGAGATTTAATGTATCTAATGCCATGATTGCATAACCTGTCTGCAGGGTGCAGGAGGGGAAAGGGGAGGGGGACTACTGGGGAAAGAGGCAACATCTTCAAAGGCTCATTTCTGGGTTTTAATCTCATGGGTTAACCTATGGGGTTTAAAGCAGAGAATTATTATTTTGCTATGGATAGCTGGAAGAGAGTTCAAGGTCATGATGCATGATGAGAACCTTCCCTCTAAAGATAGCTTAAAAATGAGTCAAGTATCAATTTGAAATAATCTTCAAAATTTGGAAAACATACTGACATTTTGAACTATTTTGGTAGCATTCCAACATTTGATTAGGGAGCTTTGGAATGACAAATGAATGTTCTAAAAAAACATCAGATGAAGTATGTAGGTAGTTTTGCTAAAGTGAAGGACTTTTTCACATGTGGGCATCTTGATTAATACTTGAAATGTAAATTAAAGTAGTGCAGATTTTCAGCTAATTGATAAACAAAGCTTTCTCAGTGAGATTCTAAGGATAATATTTCTATTTTAAATATCCTCAATTCTCAGACTTTTAAAATTTTAGTGTTATGATAATGGTAACGTATTTAACCTTTAATGCTAACTACACTGTTATGCATCCAATGACATTTCTAAGCCATCACAACACTATAGTTATTACAGTCAGCTGAGGTATGAGTTTATGAAACTTGCTCATAAGACAGAGTCAAATCTGTTACTTTATGGATGCAAGCTAGCTCAATCTTTTGAATATATTTTTTTTTCCAGAAATTTACCCATTCCATGTTTACAAATTATGCAAAAACTACTAAGACCTTTTTTTTTTGTTAAATTTTTGGACAATGGCTTTTAGCAACTTGATTCTTTGTATGGCTTATAAGCTGTATCATGAATGGATTTATAACTTCAAGTTGGAAGTGTTTTTATTGCTTGCATGATATATATTTTATCCAGTTATATAACAATAATTTTACAGTCAAACTACAAATCAAATTGCTTACATTTACAATTTAAAAGTAATTTTTTTCACTGTGTATCTAAAATAATCATTTTAAAAGGACTAGTTTTGCAAGGTCCTATACTAGTAAGTGAACTTTCCTGTGTTAGGGAGATGGTATGTTTTCTTCCTAAATCAAGCATTGCAAACCAAAAAAAATCAGCTGTAATTCTGTGTTTAAATCAAATAATGTGAAACACAACTAAGGCATTGAGAAGCCTTTATGCAGTTACTTGGTTTCATAGAACATTGGCCATTCCAATAAAAATTTTCAAATAATACTTCAAAACATGCAAGTCTGTCTAGATCTTAAATAATTACATTAAAAATTCCATTGCCTCAACCACTGGTCCCCACCCCTATCCTCCCCCCCCTCCTCCCCCCCAAAAAAAACCCCAAACCACGTCCAGAAACAGAGCAACAGGATTGAATAAGAGTGCAGATTTTTATCGAGAGTATAGGTCATGTAAAGGTTGTGTCATTGTGAAAGCATGCATGTAGAACAGAAGTTAACATTCTTTTTAAAATATACGTTTTAAACAAGTTCAAATGCACCCCCTTGACCTCTTGCTTTTCAGGAAAGGTATATGAGTTCACCTGCTGGGAAAATGAGTATTTCTCATATGATGTTGCTTGTTCTGTTTGGAAAGTGGCCAGATCGGCTGCTTTGCTTACAAATATCTCAGCACAAGCATCCACATGTTTACTTAACATTAAACATTTCTGCAGTACCCTTGGCTAGCAGTATCTCACCACTTTCCAGTTATGTATGTTGTGCTCATTTCCTTCACTGTAATTCCTTGTGACTGTAATATCCTGCATTATCATTTATCCTTTTTAATCTTTTCTTCTCTTTAGAAAGTGACTGATAGTTGAACCCCTTAGTGTTTCTAATTATGATCTTCTGTGCCCTCAAGGAGAGTTATGGTGCTTTGTGTTGGAGCTTTGACAGCCCTCCACTGCACAAGTACTGAAATATCAGATGAAGTACACAAACTTACTCTGCTTTTGCACTGATAATTTTGTGTGGTTTATACTTTTAAACTTTCTGAAAGAGAAGAGAAACCTCTAAACTAAAACAAATAAGTTTAACTTTCTACTCTTTCAGAAAATTAGCAGTCATGTGATCTGCTTCTGAGAATGGATACTGCTGCATATTTACTGTCCGGTGGAAATGAAGCTCTTATTAAATCTAAACTTATAATTTTTTTCTCTATAATAAAAACCTTTCACTATAGACAACTTAATGTTAGCAATTTGTAAGAGAAGATAATAAGTCCTAACTGAATTTAAGTAATGATTTCCAAAGTAGGGCTATAAATCTACTGCAATTGAAGTTCATAAGGTCTCAAAGGAAATGGAACTTATGGCCACTGAAATGAAGAATCTGTAAACTGCCAGTAATTCACACTGTTATTAAGACTGGTAATTTCTTTGATAGAAGGCTTTGAGTTAGAATGTTAAAACAATTGAATGGTAAACTAATATAGCAGATTGTACACAAGAAGTTCTAGTGTGTCAAATGGTTTGTGTTACTTCTCTTTCCTTCAGCCCTCACAATTATTATAAATCTTAAGTAATATTTTCATCCTCAATATCATAATATCAACCAAAACCTAGATTTCAGAAATTGTCATCCCAGAAAGGAAGGTTGTGCAGAATTTCACTTACAGCAATTCACAGATAGCAAATTGTGTTTCCACTCTTAGCTTGAACTGAAATTTTCTTTGAAAGGAATTTGCCTTTTGCCATACATACCACATCTTTATTGTCTTTTCAAAAGACCTTACTCTGCCTCAATTTCAGGACAATGAGAGAGCTTTAACTTTGCTTTCAATGAATAAAATAGTGAGTTAATACTAATTCCAACTGAGGGAGTAATTGATTTTTTTCTAGTCCAAGTCTGTTCTTGTAACACTAGAGATCAATAAAGGAACATTCAGGACTTTTCATATGAGGTGTTGGGTAGAAGTAGGAAGTTTTTTCCCCAGACTTGGTATCTAGAGCCAAGAATTAAAAATGAGAAGGCATATACCAAGGCACAAGAAGGCTGCCTGGCACAAAAACAGACTATGACTATGCTAGGGAGTTCCTCTAGCTTCCAAACCAGGGCATCTGCATGCAGAAAGGCTTTGGGAAATGGTTCCTGGCATGTTCCTGTACTGAAACTATTCTCACATACTGTACAGTGCAAGGGTCAGAAGTACACCAGGGACCATCCTTATAGTTTATATAAATTACCATGTTTATAAGAGTACAGAAGTAGCCAATGTGTCACCTGGTTTTCACAGGTGAAAAGCAGTTTCTATTTCTTGGTATCATAGAATTTGTCCTAAATTTCCAGAAGGTTTGTCTGATTTTTTTTTTCTTTTGGCCCAGCAAAATTGTCTGTATTAGTAGTCCTGATAATATTGATTTAGCATTGACAGATTGTTAGACGTGCTAAAGCTCCCTTGGGTAGATTTGTCCTCAGGCATATTAGTCCTTTGCTGAGATATAATTTCTGATAGAAGCAAGGAAATTCAGATTTCCACTCTCCCTGTAGTTAAGCTGGGATTATGGCTAGTTTGACAGTGTTTAGTAAAAACATTGCAAAGATCATTCAGGCAGTTTCAAGCCCAAATTGCTCACAATGCTGTCTCTTTCTCATAGAGACTGATTCTTCTGGTTCAGATTACCTGATGTCTTTGAAGACCTGATGAGCCCAACTGCTTTTCAGGTGTGCACTTTCCAGCTGTCAGCTCAGTGTAGACCTGCTCTGCACTCCAATGAATTGTCATAACCAGCAGGAGGTAATGCTCATAGCATTACAACTCCTGTTTCCTCCATTTCTGATCATTTGGGATCTCATAGGTTGTTGAATCTTCTTTTGTGCATTTGGCATCATGCTATTTATTCCATCCTGGTACAGTCCTGTGGTGTAAAGAAGAGCACTCTGGACTCTGAATCCCAAGGTCCTGAGTTCGAGTCTCAGTGGGACCCTCCCCTGACAGTTCAAGCCTCCCTGCCATCCCATCCCGTCACATCTCGGATGCTCAGCAGGATCAGCCCCGGTTAGTACCGGATGCTGTGACAGTCCCGAGGGCTTCACTGTCACTGTCCAAGCTCATTTGACTGTGGCAAATGGACCTTAGGAGTTAAACAGTGGGGCCAGTTCTGTACACGCTGTGCCTCACCTAAAAAATCCTCTGCGCAGGCTCAAAGGACACACCCACATGGGGAGAGCCCTTCCCAAAACTTTGTTCGTGAAGTCTGGCCACACATACATTTATTCCATCCTAAGGGTTATGCCATTATTGCTTAGGGAGATGACGTGGTGAGTCCAGCAGCCATTTGCTTCTGAAGCCACAAAGTCACTTCTAAGTCCTAGGCAGAATTTATCCTTCAAATTATTTTCAACTTCCATTTAATCCCTCTATTAGATCTGGACTTTTCTGTAGACTTCCTCTTGACTGGAACAGGCTGAAAAATAGATGACGTCTGATCAGCAGAAACTTGCTTTCAATCTCGAAACATCTTCTATTTCCTTAAAAGTTCAGAAAGGTGAAGGAGAAAAACTGAATGTTACTGAGCCAGTGTCTAGCTGAAAAGACAATTCCAGTTACAGCTTTGTAGTCTCTTAAAATGTTTCAGATCTTTCACACTTGGCTGTATCCTGGACTTTTTTACATAAGGGTCTGAAAGGGCTTGGGGAGGATTTCCAGCCATGTGTTAAAATATTGAAAATATTAAGGTTCAGGGGAGAAGTTTTCAGTCCCAATTCTTTTTGCTTGGGTAGGTATTGATGCACATAAAATCGTTCTAGTGTTCTTCATAGATATGGTCTTGACTGAGATGATAAAACGGTATTGAAATAAATTATGCTTTGCTTCACATATTTCTTGCTTAAGAATTAATCTTTTAGGTATTGTTGACAAGGGAAAAAAAGAAAGGCAAACTTTCAAAATTATTTTAACTGCCTTGCTCAAAACTTTGCAAAAACACAGCATCCCTGTAGAAATTTCAAGCTTCCTCTGAGGATCGTGACAGGATTCTGCTGTATTTGGTCAATAGTTTGCCTCATCACTTCCAAGGCCTTCATGCCCAGCTCAGCAAGGCCTTGATGTTACAAAGTCCTTTGAATTTTACCTAAAGGGAACTAAAGCCCTTTCACACTCCAGTCTTGCTTTTTGTTTTATTTGACGTTACTCAATAGGTTTTGCTATGTCTAAATTAGAACAGTGTCTAATAGCTGTCTGATTGCATTCATCATTGCTACAGCTTGACAGGTCTGCAGCATGAAGGTCACATCAAATCCCAGTTCACATAAGGCAAAGTCCTGATTTATTTCTGTCTAGAACTCTTGCGAGGCAACCGCAGCCCCCTGGACTTCTTTATGCATAAATGCTGTGGATTATTGAATAGAATCAGAGTTCAGGATGGGATAGAATTTACTTAGTTGAATTCTTGGGGTACTCACCCTGCTGTATATTGATGGGGGAGTTGTTATTTCTTTGGGAGATGTATCTTCAATTTTCTTTTTGTTGTATGTGTTTTCATACCACACATTTATTTTAAATCTGTTATAAGTTTATCATTACTGATTGACCTTAAGGTCAGTGACATGCCTTTCCAAAAACATTTCCTTTTAAATGTTTATTAACATGTTACCTTATGTGATTTCATTAAAAATCACATTGAATACACATCAAAGGGAATTCAGACATACAAAGAAATGTTTACAAATCCTTCTCTGAGGAGACTGAAGAAGTGGTTTTCTCAGTGATAAGTAAACCTGTATGCTTTGTATAGATAAGAGATTCATAAATACTATGTGGTTCACATTTGTATTTGGTAATCTCCATTTACATTTTTCTACAACAGCAGTGTTTTATCTTTTTAAATGTTGACACGCTGTCATGGAGCACATCCAGGCCCTCATCAAAGTGAAAAATTGAGGTGACATCATGTAGTCAGCTGATACTTCCTTTCCTGGCTGGTGGCACAGAGCTGTGGAACTGCCGTTAGTAAGTCTAGAGAGGGATGCATAGAAAAGGGGTGTCTGTTTTAGGTACACTTAGCAGTCTCTCCATGCCAAAACATCTTTGAAACACTGCAGTTGGCAAAAGTTAAAATACTCCATAGGCTGCTATGAATCATGCTATAAGCTGAATTAGTCTCTGGAGGTTAGGGAAGGGAGGGGCAAGGAGTGTACTTCTTAACACTCTCCTATGCTGTGTGTCTCTTCATTCAAACTCATCCTGAGTTCTTATACGTTGTGTGATGCACAAATGTTAATATATGTCACTGCTAGAAAAATTGCATGTGAAATATGCAGAAATGAAAAACACTGAACACAGACCCTGCAGCTATCACCGTCAGTTGGATTTCACAGAGGATCTTGAGTGATAGGTCAGCCCAAAATTCTTCTTAGGGGCAAGGATCTTGTCAACATCAAGTGTACTGTCAGTCCAGCTATTTAAGTTTGTTATTATTTCTTATAAGTCAAGGACTTGAGGACATTTTTCTCTTGTTTTACTTAGGCAAACCTGTTCTCCCTGAGTTCTCAAAGGACACTGCAACAAGTTGTGACTTTGCTTCATCCACTTCTTTAACTATCCGGAGAGGTTATTCGAGAAGCTGTGTTCCTGGAACACCATTCCATGCTTGAGAGAACTAATCATATTCCAGTCAAAACTGCCTATGCTTACCTCTAGATCTTATTTGTCTTTATCTGATCTTTGATACTTCTCTAAAATGATTAATGGGAATAGCCCTATAACTGCCATCTCTTCATGTCTGCTCACATACCCTCCAACCACTTTTGATCTTCCCAAGATCATTATATATTTTGTACAGTTCCTCTCCATGCACATTAACATGGGCAAGAATTGATCTCATTTGTATGTGATCTAGCAATTTTTCAGTAGTCTTATGCTTCTTAGAAGCAACACATCAGCTATGTGCCTAGCATACATGGCAGGGGGCTGGTTTTATCACCTTCATTCTATCACCAATTCCTGGTTAAATTTTTGTTTGTTACTGGTTCCTTCCACATATCTGTTCCTATTAGGGAGTATAACACTCTACTCGCAAAGTAACCATATTTTTCCCTGCAGATGGGCCATTTACTCCTTGGGTATGTACATTCACCTCTTCTGTTTTTGAATGTCTCCCCCCATGCTGTATGAATGTTACTGTCTCAGTGAGGTCTCTCCAATTACAGCTGTCTCTCAGCACAGCCTTCTTGCTCTGCATCATTCATGGTGTCAGTGAGGTACTGGTAACCACAGCTTCCCCAGTGCAACCCATCCGCTTTCTGGCCTTGTTGATCAGGAAAATATAGACCACAGTGCTACAAATGTAGTCCAGTGCCCGAGTGAGGCACCACAATCAGTGCACTAGTAGGTCTGACACTGAGAGTTTGCAGTTGAAGAAAACCTGACATGAAAAATAGCTCTGCTGGTAATGTGTGTCTTCAATGTTCTCTATTTTTTCTGTATGCTGCAATCCCTGTCTCCTCATCTTGTACACCTACTTTCAAACTTCCTAGTGGAAAAACTACCCCCACTAGGTATTCTCTGCTCACTCACTACAAATGATTATATAGGTTGCTAGTTTTTTGATCTACTCTTCTGTCCAGCTAAGCCCTGCTTCCTTCAAAATTGAAGGTTTCTGAGCACTGAACTCAGACTCATCATAACTATCACAGGAGAATATTGCAGACTGAATAAACTGCAGATTGCATCCTGACAAAGAAGCAATTTATTAACAAAGTTTTCTTTAAAAATAGAGCTACTCTGGACCCTAAAGTTTGTTTTAAAAATAGTTGTATTGCTAAACCAGAAGAATGACATGAGAGCTGTTACTTAAATGGCATCCTCTGGCTTTTTGTGCAACCTTCAGGGCTAGTTATGGGTGGGCTCTAATAATTCTTTTTCCAGGAAGCCAGATAAAAAGCCAGGTTAATGAAGGAAAACCAAAAAGAAATTGGCTGTACCTAGCACATGGAAATTGCTAACTGAAACTGTTTTGGTCTTTTGGACGCAAAACCAAACCAAACAACTTCTTTTAATTGTGGGGTTTCTTTTCTTTATTTGTTCCCTTTTGTTTTATTCTTTCTTCTTTTAAATTGTGCCTAAGTTTGCTGTTATGCAGAAGGTTAAAATGTCTTTGAGGGTAAGGCTTCAGTCTCTTGAGTAACATGTACTTTAATATATTCCATAGCAGACTTGTGGGAACCAGGTCTTGTATTTTTTTAATCTTATATAATACATGCAGTAATGTTAAGTGAGCCATATTTAAATATTGCTAAGACTTCAAGAGAAAAGTAAGAAAATATGGAACTGATATTTTTTCATTCAGCTAAGATTGTTCTTTCTCTACAAAGTCATCAAGTGAGGATTCAGAGCCCGATGTTACAACTTTCAATTATTGCCTTCAATGGAGGTTCCCAAGGTAATTGCATGGCAGCGTTGCCTTATCATTGTCAAACACAGCTTTGACTCAGCTACAGATTGCTGGTGCATAGATTCCTTAAGTTCAAGACATGGAATTTATGCTTTTCTGTTTGTAAAGGGTAGTTGGGGAATTATTTTTGGCAGTGTAATATTTTTTTTATGTAGCATCACCAAGTTAGGCCAAACTCACAGTTTACAATGCTGAGAGAGCAAATTAAAATCTCAGTTTTGCATTGGTCATAAAAACCACAGCATGGAAAAGTGTGCAGTTCCCTTGTGCTGCTTCAGCCTGCTCCTTGGGGAATCTGCCATACATTCTGTATAGTTCTCACACCTGGCATCATGTGATAGATTTACAAGTGACTATATCATCTGTTTAATTTGACATGTTCACCCACTATTTAACACAGTGGGGTTAATAGCACAAGGAAGGCTTTCAGCTCAACTGTATTATGAATAAAAATAAATGTATCACCTTTGTACAGATAAATGCAGCATACTTTATATAAACAGGCTTCGCAATCAAAAAAGAGCTTGTCCTCAAAAGACAAGATGAAAATAAGCCCTCAAACCAAACCTGCAGAGGGATCTGAGATGAAAAACTAAGCTACAAATGGAGAATTCATTTTCCATTTATTCTGGGTCAGATGCTATCTAGGTTTGAGGTCCTTGTTTCTCCTAGCACAAACAAGAACACTGAGTGTACCATAGAAATTGTCTCATCCTCAGGAATTTTCTACATGAATTCAGTACAGGCTCTTCCTAAAGAGCAAGAGCTGTGTGCACAGCTTAGCTTGCGAGGAACTTTTTCTCATTATGAAGCTCCAGGGTTTCACATGTAGAGTATAGAGAGATCATTCTTCATAGTTTTGAAATTTAGGTGTATAAGGCACATATACTAAAGTGCTTTCTGTCTCCATTTGATGAAAAGACAAGAAGCTGACAGTATCATATACAGCATACAGCAGAACACAGTGCCTTTGCTAGTATTGTGTAGTTAAGGGTCACTGATCTTACACTTTTCTTACATTACTTGATAAAATGATTTGGGGACAGTAGAGAAATTGCACTGAACATCAGTTATTATATAGTGTTGAATTTCCAGTCCTGTGCCACTTCATCTGTCAGAAAATAAAATGATCCTTGTAATTTTCTTGTTATTACATGATCTTCATAAGGAAAATAACAAGGCTACTTAATACAGGGTAAATATAGTGCTCTTTGAGAAATATTTGTCCTTTAGAAGATGAAAAGGAGGAGGCTGGTGGTAGTTTTCTTTGTTCTTTCTATTTGTTTTCTATCCGGATCTTTTGTTCCTCAGTTCCAACTTTCAGATAAAAGCTTTTTTCATGTTAGTTTTGGATTATCAGATTTATGTCTGTTTTGTTTTCTGCCCTCACCTCAGCTCAGCTTCCACATCATTAACTCCTTAGGCACTAAGTAAGGCATTTTGCAGTCTTTTATCATGACTACTTGCTGGCAGGACATGGTGAAACAAACTGGGGCAGTAGTGAGGCTTGCCAGGCTGTGCCAGGCTGTGCCATGCCGTGCTGTGCCAAGGGGGCTCACCATAGGGGATTAGCCATAGTCCTGTGATGACTGGGGAAGTCCCAGTGCTGGGACAAGCTGAGGTGGATCAAGGAATGCAAGTTAGGCTAGTGGAGTACATGGCCATATCCCATGTTGGCTGGAATGGTGCTGCAGCATTGCACGGGTGCAAGGATGGAGTAACAAACTGAGTCCTTTTGCAGAGCTGACTGTCAGTGTGACACTGCTGGTATTTTTGAACACCCTTGCCAGTAAGGCTTCATAAGCATCATTTGGAGTGTCCAAGGGCAAAAGCAGACAGGGTAGCACTGGTCTGTCATCTGCTGCCTCTATTTGCCATCCTCTTGGGTGGTTCACTGAAAGAATCAACTGAGCACTAAGTGAAAATCAAAAAGGCAGTTAAGAGCTTAGAAACTACTAGGAATGACAACTGATATTTCTTTGTGGCAAATCGAGAGTGCACCCTGCTGTGCACATACCAAGTGCAGTTTTGATTATTGCCTCTGAAAAAGAAAATACTATTGTTTAAACACAGAGCAGTAAGGATGGCCAGAGCTAAGGAATAGTTTGTATGTGATGAAATCCTGATTTTTCTTTTCTGGTAAGAGACATCTGGATTAAGGTGTGATGATGTTTTCTGAAATCATAAGAGGAATGGAAAAGATTAATAGGAATTACCTGTTTTTAATATGTGAGAACTGGAGATAGCCATACCACTACAAGGCAGCATGTCTAAAGCAAACCACTGCAAATTAAAATGGTGGAACTGGATACTTAAGGATATTGAAGAGACCAAAAGTATTCAGGGTTCTCAAAGTGACTAGATACTGAATTGGAGAATTCACAAGACAGAGGAGGGGGGATCTGCTTGCATCCTCGATCACAGAACATCCTTAAATGCAGTCTGGAGATAAGGATGGTATACAGAGAAATTTAACTCTTTTCTTGTTTCTTATGCTTTTCTCATGGCATCTGTTACTGACCTGTGCTACAGACAGGGTACTGAGAGATGGATTTTGTGTTAGGTTCAGTACATTTTTTTATTTATAGTACTTTCGGTCAGCTCCAGCTTCTCCCAAGCCAAAGTTATCTTTCTTTCCTAGAAGAGGGATGAGAAGGAAGAGGAAGGAAGAAGCAGGGCATCTTTTGTGTATTGTGGAGCTCAGTGTTGCATCTCTCTGTCATGTGTGTGTTATGTCCAGCCAGTATTGTGGAGGTCCAATTCAACCTAGTACTTATTTGCTCTTGCTGACCTTTCAAAGATTATTTTCCCAGCTTTTTCTAGCAGACAGTAATGCTAAGAACAAAGGCTCTACAATATTGTCAAGCCTATTATTTTGTGGCCAATACAGATGGATTACCAAGACCTAACTTGGAAGGTAGCTTTTCAACTGTTTGGATGGAGGATTGGCTCAGCTGAGGGAAAAAATGCAGGCAATTACTTCTAACACTGGGTTTCTTCTTTATCTAATCTGCAATTTTCTGAAATACCACTGTGTCTTTTATCAAGAAATAGAGGCTAGCTGGCTTGGAAAATCCAAGATAAGGAGTTTCTGAGGCAGGAGTAATTGGTTGTGGTAGATTGGGACAAATTAGAACGGTGCTAGGCAGAATTGTTTACTGTACTGTGTACATACCACTTATTTCAGCCACTTCCATTGCATTTTCCTTTGTCTGCATTTTTTATTTATTTATCTATTTAATATTGAGATAGTCAATGACATTAGCTTACTTTCCTAAATGAGATTGTCCTGGAGAACAAAGACACAAAGCATTAGCCTGAAACATAAAAATGTCACATGTCCTCTTAGATTATGCACAGCCTGTCTTTAAATGTTAGCATTAACCTTCAATTCAGGAAGATCTGTAGATACAACGATGAAAAAATGCAAACTGACACTGTGGTGTATTTTTTTTATTGCAAATATTTGTTTGTCTTCGGATCATATTTTCCAGGTACAGAAAGAAGTTAGGAAACTATTATTAGAGTTGTCAGAGTTTCAGTTGATTAAGCACCTGTCACCTGAATCAGTTTTATATCACAGCTCCTCTAATTCAGTGACCATTGCACAAAAAATATCATTATACCTTTCAGATGTTTGCTGCCTTGATTTGTTATTGTCCCAGTGAAGGAGGATACAGTCCTAATGATCTCAGGTGTGCTGTGTTCCCAAAACCCACTCTCCATCAACTTCCAGATGTTACAAAAGTAAAAATAAAATTGGATAATGGTCTACAACCTGCAAAGGAGAACTATAAATATATAGTGAGAAATGGAGAGAGAGAAAAAGATGTGCATACACATTCCAAACAATTTGCTGCAGCAAAGTTGACTTTTACATTCAGTGCCACAGACTGCTCAATGGCATCCACATTTTTGACTTTCATATAATGACTGTAAGAGGTGTGAGTGGAATTAAAGTGAGGAAATGTGCAAAAAAACCATGAATGCAGCACCACTCATTGAGGCTACATTCATGCAACCCCTGCAATGGATAGTAGCATAAATGCATCAATGAGTCACAAGTTAGGCAAGGCATACTTTTTGGCATAACCAGTAAAGCAGGGAAAAGCTCTCTAAATGGAAAGTCACAGGTAGCTGTGAAAGCAGAGATAGGAAAATGATCAGTGACAGCAATCTGTAGCCAGACATCAAAAATCCTGCTTTGCTCTTTTTTTCTCTTTCCCCCTGTTTCCCTCAGCAGACATCCATCAAACTGCAATAGGATTTCTGCTGGCCAGTGTGTGTGTCTTGGAAATTGACAAGAGAGGGGAGAATCACTTTGCCCAGAGTCCTTGCTAAATTACATGAAAACAGGATTTGTGCTGCATGTAAACTGTGTAAATCCAGTCAGCTTTTAAGTGGAAACCAATTTCGTAGTGTGTAAGTATCATTGATTTGTTAATCTGACAGGTTTTTTTAAACAAGCTGATGTGGATTAGCCAATTCTGATTGTATGTCTCTTACAAGTCATTTGAGTGCTGGCTAGCTTGGTGAGTAAAGCACTAGAAATTAACCTTTGAGGCCCCTGCCTATAAATAAATTATCGATCCTTAAAAAAGAATCAGATAATTTCATTAGATACAGTTTTCTGTAGCGTGGGACTAAATCCTGCCATACAGAATCATTTATCATAATTGACAATCTTTTTTCTGAAGCAGACAGGAGGGAAGCTGCAATGAAAAGCAAATCCTGCAGGAACTGGTATAGAAGAGCACTATGAAGAATTTCCAACTGATTTGATGCTTAAGGGATGTTTTGTTTCCCCTCCAAGTATTTCTAAGGGCTTTTAGCTTTTATGTATGCTTTTATAGCTGTATATCCAATAATTCTCAGTCAGGAAAAGAAGTGTCTCTGAAATTTCATGCATGATGGTATTCTGGAGCCAGACAGAAATACAAGGAATGAATTTCTGATCCATGAAACAGACACAAGTGGAAAATACATAGTAAGCAGAGTAATACTGAAATGCAGAAGTGATACAGAGTTCAGTACTTAACATATAAATGACTGCTTAGAAATACTTTACGGAAAAAATAGTTAACATGATGTCAAAAGGTAAATGTACAGGCAATGAGACCTAGTGTTGTTATTTTTTACAACTGCATCTCAGTGATCTCCTGAAATGAAACTAAGTCAAGTGGGCATTTTAATGATGTGAGGACAAAAGAAAAAAAAAAGGAAAAAAAAAAAAAGCTGAACCTTATCATTAGTTAGACTTTCCATTTTGTAAAAGGAAAATAAAACTAGAGGATACTCATGTCAGAGCTCTGTTTTTCTGTTACTGGGCAAAGATGAGACCATACATATGGGAGGGAGAGAAGACTACTGAGGGGTCACCAGTTCTTACTCGCCTTATCAATTTACTTAAGTGTTACCATCAAGGTCAGAAACATTCCAGTCTCGATTTCTAGTGTCCACATTAGCATTCATAATGCAAAACTATGTCACTGTAGAATCCCACTAGTATAAATTTTAAAAAATACTTTTCTTTCCTGTTTTGAAATGGTTGATGCAGCACTACTCATTGCCAAAGGGAGGAGTCAAAAAACGTGTACTGCCCCACAACCCAGGGCTGAACTCTGTACCCTGTAGGGATTCATGTATGCAATTAGTAAGATTGGAGATTTGATCCTATACCTGTCTTTTCTGTCTTCAGGCTCACAGCTTAGAAACTCTGCACTGTTAAAATAATACAGAATAGAAAGTGTAGATGAAGGGAAAAATGAGCATGGTCTAGATAGGGGAAGTAATTCAAATATTTTAAGAAATAGCGTCATACGGAGTGTCTGATTTAATGAAGATACATTGGACGTGTGCTAATGGAGTTATTGTTAGTTTAAAAAAAATATAAGAGAAGACCAACTCATTACAAGGCATAGCGTATCTCTGTGTAAGGCAGTAAAGATAAAGGATGGATTCTGTTGTCCTGGATTAATTTGGAAGTTATTTGTGGCCATGTAAGTAAAGACTAGAAGCAAAATCCTGTAGTGTGGTGTGGCAGCTGTTCTATACCAAATTGCTAGTGTAATCTCATGAAATTGCTTGCACTAATTCACTTCAGTGTCCAGATGAGTTTGATGGCATAATGCTGAGCTGTGGGGGTTCTCTCCTGCCCTGTGCAGAGTAAAGTGTATCCATTTTCATCCTGTACAGCCTCTGAGCTTCAGGTAAATTGTGATAGCCTTGGAAATTTATGATTACAATGCAAGCACAGCATCCTTCTCTGACTCATTGAAAAGGCCTGTCCACCTAGCAAGGGCTGTTTCCTCTTTTATGCACAAGGGAAAAAATTAAATCAGTTCTTGTATAAGCATGGTGACTAACCAGAGCAGAATATTTTGCAATATTTTGCAGAAGCCTGTGGGTATTTAAAAATAGATATTCCTCCACCAGTAGAAATCATTATATATTTCTTCACTGGTGCTAGTATACCAGCTTTATCCCTTGTAATTTAAGTGTTTATCCCCATTGATTAAAAAAACCCACCCTGCACTGGACTTCAGCTGTACAGTAAAAATGATCAGGAAATTTTTTTATTATTCTCAATTCTTTTTTTTATATAGTGTTGGGGAAAGAGAGATGAATGTTAAAGTGTTTTGTTTATTTCATAGGCAAATGTGAAGTCGTGCACCATAAAACGGATGGACCATCTCATTGACAGATCCAAAGCAAAGCATTCTTTATGAGAAAACCCTGTATTGCTAATAAAGTGATCCCAACAGCCAAGCTTGTGATGCTTAATTTGTTTCCTTGGAGTGATATTATAATTTTGACATACTGAAAAATCGCCTCACAGAGACTCATATTGCATTTGTTGCTGAGTGCATCTTTGATATAACATTTGTTATTGTAGTGCTTGGGGGTGTCTTCAGAGGAGTAATATTCTAAATGAACTCGGCTGTATTATCCCTTTAATGTAGAGTAGAATTTTGCATTAAATTCTCAGTTTATTTCAAATGTGTTTTGCTGGCTATTCGTCATGAGTGGCCTGTTCAAGAGTAGGGGCAGTATATCAAGATAAAATCAGAAAAATCCTTAACACTTTCTCTTTGGGGAATCTCACAGGTCATTCCAATTCTTTTCTGTTAGATGAACAGACAGCATGATCTCTTGTATTTATGCCTGCCTGTCAGGTGTTTTCATAGTAGAAACATAAATCATTGTTTGTAATGCAGGATTAGCCTGTCTCACACAATGTTATGAGAATTAGACCTGACTAGAGAGCAACTTAATTTCTTTTTCTTCTGTATTTATTTTTTGTCCCATCAGCTTTTGCACTCCCAGGAACACTCTGATTCTTGTGTTAGAGCAAGTACTGAAGAACATATGTATTCTTCTTGTGGATTTGCACAAAAAAAATGAAATCTGTATGTAGTCCCCCCTCAGTGGAATTCTGCATTCTGACCTGCCAGTAAAATGTAAAAAGATTATACAATGATGTCCTATTAGACCTCAAGACTGGAGGGACAGTTTGTATTGAACACAGGCATTTTTCATAATTATGTTTCCTGCAGGGTTGCCACCTGCCCTAATTTGATCTGATTAAGGTGAAAACCGTCCTCATTTCATAAGTGGAACTTTGCCATGTTTGCTCACAGAGGACAGCAAGATATGGAGACATGTATCAGTGCTGCAAAGTAGGAAGAAAAATATTACAATTAGGTATCAGTTAAGATCTGAACTCCATTACGAGAGTGCAGGTCACTTCTAGACAATCGCTTCATTCTTTACTAGTTTGGAAATGGTTTTCTGTCTTAAAATCGCTGTGCAAATGAGAAAATCATAGCCATTCATCCAGATATGTCTGCACTATTTTGAGAGACATAATATATTCTATGGCTTTTTAAAATTCTCTTTTGGTTGGATGGGCTTATTGTCCATGAACATTTATTTTTAGAGTAGCCTGGGCTTGCCTTGTAGTCTGAGTCACTTATGTAGCAATTTAAATATTTGTCTTAAGCTCTCAGTGAAAGCTCGTGTTGAAGTCTTATAAATGCTCTACAGATTAAAGGAATAGCATTATTTATATACTGTTTATACAGAACAACGTCATATCCAAAATAAAAAAAAATGCAAAAGTAGAAAGAAAAGCACTGCTGTTTCTGGGTCACTGAATATTGTTTGCCATTGTCCTTTCTCCAACAGTAATTTTGTGCATGCTTATGCATGTGTGAGCAGGAAAGCAAGACATGTGTGCATCTTGGTGTTTCTGTAAGATTTTTTTAGCTCAGCATATTGATTTTCATGTACTGGGGAAAGAAAATAACCTTTAAAATTGAAATTCAATATCCTTAAGTGCTTCTTTTTAATTAAAGAGATGGAAAGCTGTGTTTGTTCTCTGGCACCTGTCCACAACTTTCTTGATGATTCAATGGCTTATTCTCCATTACATAGTCAGTGTAATAACCTCGCTTGGTAAAATACAAATGAGATGAAATGTATTGAAATATGAATTGATGAAACTGTTCTTTCTATCTGTAATGTCCAAAATTATAGGAGGACATTTTCCTTAATTCAACACTTAAAGAAGAAGAAATATTTACTATCCAAATCTGATTCTCAGGATTTGGGCTTTACAATATACTTCTGTTATTGAGCCATCAGCTGGAAAATGACTGTATGAACTTTAGTTTAATTTCAGCTTAGAAACCTTTTAGTGCTTTCTATGTTGTACCTGCTTAGTTCTGGTATTCAGAAATTGCAGTCTTTTAAAGATGTGCCCTTCAGTAACTAGCAAATGAAATTCATCTATAGTTATTTTTGCCATGTGTTGACTTTTATTCAGGGATGGTTGTATTTTCCCTGAGAAGACAATCTCTTCTCTTATAAAGTCTCCACCACATGCTGAAAGCTCCTGACCTCTCTTCTCTTCTCAAAGGTACTGATCATCATCAAAGGCCAGTGCCAGCATGAAGGCGGGAATTTGAGAGAACAGAGTTTGCTTTAGAGATTTCAACTACTTTTTGAATAAAAGATGAGAAAACCTTTCATGAATTGAGCTGATTGAGCTGAAAACCTAGCAAACTGAGAGTGAAGAGCTCCTTTCAGTCCAGATCCCCAAAATGAGATTTTCTCTTCCAAGGTTTATATGGCAGAAGGTATGAGTTTTCCAAAAGAAGTTTAAAACAGCTCTGTTGTATCTCAAAGGAAAAAAATAATGAAATCATCTAGTTATGGTAGGAGCCTTACACTTGTTGATTTTCTCTCTGATGTTATAAACTGTAGGAGTAACTTCTGTTAATTAAGAAAAATTTTAAAAAAGTTTCTGTAACATTTAATTTGGCAGTAATACTTGCATGGAAAGAAGGGAGTCTTTATTTTTGCTTCTGGAGCTACTGTATTTGAGCAGTAAAGGTCATAGCTCAATTTCTCATTACAGATAGACAGCATGGAATTTGTTGTGTTGCATGAGTTTGGTATTCACTGACTTTACTGAGAATTGCATAAGTGAATTTACACCTATAATTTAAACTGGAATATTGAGAAACCAGATGGTACAGACTATTCATCAAATATGTTTGCACTGTTGCAGGGTTGCCCTGAAGTCTTAGTCTCTTGGGCAATATTGAATTTTTTATATTTCTTTTTTTAGAAAATTCACCCCCTCTGACAGACTCTTTCAACAGTTTGTCACATAGCAGTGCAGAATATACAGAAAACTGCCAAAAATAACAAGCAGTGGCTTGCTGGCATTGTGCAACTCAGTGCAATTCAGTGTTTGAATGCTGATGTGACTAAACAGTACTTGTTCAACTGTGGTTTAAATGTTGTTTTAAATATGCAAAAAGGAAGCAAGGAAGCAGGTTCTAAACTGAAATGGCAGGTCAATATTCCTGCTGATATTTTCTGTGGTAAAGATTAAAAGAAAGACCTTAGTAGAAAATGGCTAATCTAGTTCATTACTTCTAGTCATTTGGCTTTAAAGCATCATTAAAACAAGCAGTTAGTAACAGCATAGTGAAGGCCAGAGCTGTGTGCAGTGTGAGAAAGCCAGGCCAGCAGAATTTGCTATGATCACTTTATGTGATCCTTTCCCACTCTGTTGCAGTCCCTTTGTGGATTTCTTTCACAAGAACTTCATGAGAGCAAAAAGTGCCGTTTGGATTTAAGAGCACGCTAAGATATAACCTATTTAGCTGGGCAACTAACATTTCTGGTGACTGGTTGGAACACGACAAGCATTGTGTCCTGACAATTGAGCTTTCATGAAATTTCCCTGACTATAAACTTCAGCAGCCTTTTTGATAACAATCTATAGGTCTTTTTATTGCCTTCAGCTGTCAGAAGTCAATTAAGGCAAAAAGAAAATTAACATAATGCTGTTTGACACTGTATTAATCAGGAGAAAATGTTACCTTAATTCTTGGTTTGGTGGGGGTGGGGGTGTAGTGTTTATAGGTTTCCTATTGCAGATTGACCTTTGAAAAAGGAGCAATTAAATATGTCCTTTACTGGCCCATGGTCTTTTTTAACAAGCTAGTACATTTTGTGTACATAGCCAATTTGTTTGCTGGTATGCTACAGGTAAGCAACATTGACTTAATTATTGCTATGGTAGTTTGCTGGGGCTGAGGAACTGCCCTGACATTTGTAGTTTCAGAGAGACTTTTAAAGGCTTAGAGAAGGACACCTTCACCATGTTGACCTCTGGGTACAGAAATAAGGTGCAAGTATTGGTTGTCATCTGCTGTGGTTCAGTGCAGAGCTAAGCTTTGCAATCTAAATACATGCCTGATGACTTTGAAAGGACATAATTCAAAACATTTTGCTTTTGAAAAAAATTTCTTTTTTATTTTTTTCCCCATGGACATCTGTATTATTGAAGCATTCTAATGTGTCTCTTTTGGGGCATATATTTGTTTTACCTTGCTATCTAATTATCTAGATTACTGTACAGAAAAATATCATCTGTTAACTGATGTTATCAAAATAGCAAGAGTACAAGTGAACAATCCCATGTATTTTTTTACTTTACTTGTTTTGGTTTTACTGAATATGTAAGGTGGCTAATACAAAATATTTGGGTACTAAAAGTTTGACCCCCAATTTGCAAACATACTGGTGACTGCAGTCAACAGGATATTTACAAAAAATAAATCATCACATGTTTTGGTCATGCAATCTGCTGAATGCTGGTTGCATTTTGAAATTGCTTGTTGCATTTTGAAATAGAACTATACCTGAGATACATCATACTCACTAAGAAAAGTTGTGATACCTATAGGTAAGGCAAAGGTATAAACCCTGTGTATCTGTTGAACAAAAAGTTATTTGGTTTATTTTTTGGAGGTAAAATTTTTGATTACTTAACCTACCCCGATCACAGTAGACTCAAAATGGGTATTGGAAGCAGAAGAATGAGTTAATAGGTCAGAGAATTTGTTTGCAAACACAACTTGAAGGCATGATCAGCATTAAGGATTCAGAAGGAAAATAAAGAAGGCCTTATTTAACCTAGTGATTACAAACTGATTTCATGAGAGGGTTTTGACTCTGATATGTGATTTTTATGATTAATGGGGATTGATTTTCAGATAAAGTTGTGAGCCCATGTGAATTCTCTGCATTTTCAGACCTGCAGATATAAGATTAGGGACTTGAGATGAAAAATTATTTTCAGGACAATTTTATCACCTTTTTTTCTTTAAAAATTAAATCTTTTTATACAGAGGAAGACATGTGTAAATATAAGTGTACATCTACAAATTAAAGTTCTAGGTTTGTCTATATTAGCAAGCTATCTAGGTAGCAACAGAGAAAAAAACCTCAATAATTTACTATTTATATAAGTATTGCTCATGAGTGTTGTTAAAAACATTGTGAAAATGGCTGCAGTAATACCCTTCTGTAGGATCTGTGAGAAAATATTTCAACATCTTTTCACAATGCACAAGCAGTATTGCAAAGATAGGCTTATGTGCTTATATTCTGTAAATTGCACACTTGATATTCTTCATATCTTTTCTCAATAAAATATTTATGCATTCTAGACACTCATTAGTTTTGTCTTTTTTCACGTTCACATGGCATCAAAAATGAGAAAAGGTCACCTGAAACATCCAAACATTTAATTAACAAAAGCCCAGTGAAGTCAGTTCATACTTTGAAATCATTGTCAGTTCCTGTAAGAATGACTGAGCTGTCACCAGCACAGGATTGCTTTTCACTGGAAGAGACACAGGCAGCAGAAAGATGTGGGTTTTTACAACAATATTCCAATAAGCTGAACGAGTTGGATGAGACTGGGAAAATTTCTTGTTTGCAAGTCCTGCCATTAAAATGCTGCATTTCCAGATTTTTAGGCTTCTGTTTTTGAATATGGAACGTTTTTGATATCTATACTCAAGAAATAAAAGATCACATGCCTCTTCATTTTTCTAAGCAGATCAGCCCTGGTGCAGGAGCGTGAGGCAGGGGCTGACTGGGGTTCCAGGCTGGGAAAGTCAGGACTTGGCAGGCTACCAGGGCCCTGACACTTGTGTTAGTTCTCAGTTGGCTATATTTGAAGCAGCACTCGTTTTTTGCTTTCATTCTGCCAGTTTAAACAGTATTAAAGGGTTGATTTAATTTTTCCTTTGCCTTCTCTCTGGAGAACGTAAGTTATACAAAGTGATAATTTTAAGCAAAACAAAACAAGAAGCTAATTCTGTCTGAGAAAAAAATATGTGAAGATTTGGGTAATTAAATTGGTAGTAGTTAGAATCACAGTTTAATTATAAGTGTGGCTGAAAATGTGTGTTCCGAACAGTTGAAATCAGGGAATTTATGATGTTAGGAGACATTAAACTGTCCTCCTTTAATTTTGCTTCTTTATTCTTCTCTTGGAGATATATATACTCATATGAACAAATGAAAAGTATCTTTATGAAGAGAATACCAGAACATAAATTGTAAATTTGCAGTTGCAAATTTCTGTAACTTAAGATGTACCTTTCATTCATAAATGAGGCATTTGGAGTTAAATAGTAAGGCAATATGGGAATCCAGCAATAACAAAATTATTCAAACAAGTAATCTGGGATATGATTAAACATTTAGAATCAAATAATATGCTTAAATTATTACAAGCAATAAATGCTTAAATAGAGGCCAAGAAATTACTTGTGAGTTTATAAAGCTGCTGATGCTTTGAACTGAGTATCATCCCTTCATTATTTAGTTTCCTGCTTAGACTCAGGCTCATTTCTGGGACACCATATTAGTTTTATGAATCTGATTGCTTTGGGGTCAATGGAGCTATGACAGAGGAAAAAGTGGTATAAAAATGTTTAATATTTGCATCAGTTTTGGATTTCTTACTTCTTACTCTGCATTCACAGCAAAAACCTCTAACAGCCATTGGAGCTGAGAAAATATGAAACACATAGGTTTGAATTGGAGTTGAAAGAGGGAACTAATAAGCAGTTTAGCTGCCATTTTATCAGTCTGCAGATGTCCTCAATCCTGAGTTTTGGCTTCCAATTAAAGACAATGGTCCATGCTTTTGCATCAGTTCCTTTTAACAGTCTTATGTGTAATTATTATTGATTGATTTTTTTAATATTGCTGTGGTTCAGTTCATGTCTGTAGAAATTTCATGAAGGCATGTACTTTTCCAGTAATAATTGGGAAGAAGAAAATGGAAAGTTTTGATAATTGTTGAGACCATTGATTATAGAGGATTCTGTACTACAGAGGGCATAAAAACTAATCCTCAAAGCATTATATACAAAATAGCAGAAATCTGTCAAGAGCAGATTATGTATGTCATTTAGCATGTACTAGTTGCACATCAGAGACTTAGAAAATTTTTCTACAGATATTTGGTGTGTACAGTTTGCCAGCAAATCCATTAGGTGCTGTGCTTAGCTAGCAATAATTTTCAAGTTGCCATATGTGTTTTCATATACATCAATATGTTCATGGATATGTGGATGATTTTGTGAGTGAGATGACAAATAGTTCTTAATGGTTTTCAGCAGAATCAGCGGGGTTTTAATCTCTTTACCTTTTATTTTTGGGATGATTATTTATCAATAAACTTTGTCTCTAGTCACAGTGAAGGAATTTAAAACAATCCAAGACTTTTTCGAATTTCACAGATATTTGGTAAAAATAGCTTAAGTGTTTAGAGCATGTTTTACAAAGATCTGCTTGCAGAACAGAAGAAATTAAACTAGATATAGAAAACATTAGAAATGCATCTAGGAATAAAAAAATAATTAAAAAGAACCATTAAAAACAGAAAAGGGAAGATTTTTTTTCCCCCTGAAATTATTGCTTTTGAAATGTGAAGATATGAAATGACTTCTTACAGACAGCAGAATGTTAAGATGTGTCAGTATAATTCAATACTGCATACATTTGACATTTCTGAACTTTTTGCTGGAAAGTATCATGCCAACAGTAACATAGTTTTTAAACTCTCTCTCCTTCTTTACTAGTACCTTAAGGATCTGTTCTATAATCAGTTAAACAGGATCCAATGAAAGTCTGACCTATGAAAGGACTGGAAACTAATCTGGGCAAATCTCTGTAAAGCAAACTATTTTACTGGGTGGAGGATGCAGCAGTGGACAAGTAGTAACACTTAAACCTGCATGTTTTTCATAGAATTATAGAATAGTTTGAGTTGGAGGGCACATTTAAAGGTCATCTAGTCCAGACTCCCTGCAATCTTCAACTAAGTCAGTTTGCTAAGAGCCCCATCTAACCTGACTTTGAATGTTTCCAGGGATGGGGCATCTGCCACCTCTCTGGGCAACCCATTCCAGTGATTCACCACCCTCATAATGAAAACGTCTTCTTTTATACATTAAGTTATGATTTGAAACACAGAAAAGACAACAGCTCTGGACTACATGTCAAGCCTCAGGTGAAGAAATTACTGACAGAGTTGATACGTTCAGGTTTTGGATGAGCTGGGAGATGGAGATGCAAATCCCAGAAAAGGACTGTGTAGCAGTGATTCTGTGTAGGAGTAGCAAGAACAACTTTAAGTGCTTTAGAACAAGAAATAGAATAAACAGTGAGAGACTAACCATGGGGAAAATGAGAAGGGAAAAGTTAAAGGTGATACACAGATTGTGGTCCTAGAGATTGAGGAGAATAAAAATGTAAGAAAGAATCATTTAAAGCTAAAACTCACACATTCAACTATGTGAATATCCTTGTGCATGAGAGGAGGGAAAAGGTGGGTGAAAAGAAGCCTATAAGAATATCCTAGGTTTTATTAAATGGGAAGAAATACTAGTATTTAATAAGAGACAAGCCATTAATAGACAATTCTTACTATATACTTAAACCTTGTCTACCTTTGCCAGGATTTGCAGATGAAGTTGTGTAGATGGTGCATTCTCCATTTGCACCTCTTCTGAATGGAGATAAAACATTTACCAGCAAGAAGCTGATTTGAATATCAATTAACTCAGTTTCCTTAAGTAGAAAAAGCTGTACTAGGGCGAGTCTTGTACTAGTATAATTATACTAGTATGATTGTATCTATAGGATGTGTTTTTGCCTTTTTAGTTATGTTGCTTTCGAGTGTAAAGGCTTGTCCTTCTTACTCTTAAGACAGCCATGCCAACAGAGATTGTGAGTGTAGGCCACGTCTCATTGTCTCTGAGTAAAGCCACAGTGCTGATGGAGATTTCATGACAATTATGTTCAAATTAATTTGTATCCTTTTAATGGCAGTCATTTTAAGAGTGAAAGGTAACTATTTGTAGTTGCATCAGCAGAAAAGTGGGTTGTTAAAGATCATAATTCCTTCCATGTTCTGCTGAGAACTATGGTCTTAATTCCTTTTAGGGAATTTTCTGTGTTCACAATATGATGCTTCAGTTTATGGTAAGAAGAATAAAGCCCAGTTTTCTTTCACAGTCTGCACTTTCATTCTTTATCAGAAATAAGTCCAGTAGTGTACAAAAGTGGTTTACAAAAGTAGTGTATGAAAGTAGTGTACAGCAACCTTGGGTTTCATCACCAGGAAGGTAAACACAGTCTGAACAGGTCAGTAAAGCACATGGCAGAAATTCTTTCTTACTGGCTGGTACAGATGGGAAAGTCTATAGTGACTGTACATTAATCTCATTGCAAAGTTCTGGCAAATCACTCCCCTGCCTGTGTACTTGATTTGTGTTTTAACACCTGTGGGTAACAACTACATATATGTGAAATGGGTTATATTTGTGACAACCAAAATTAAAGTGGTCTATGGGGCCTATGGTATCCTTCAGGGAATTGGGGAAAATCTGTATTATGCTTAAAATGATTCCAACTCTAAGTGTGAATCAGAATTCACCTTTGGACAGCTCCAGGGTTTTGATGTGAGATACTCTTTTAACAGGCTCTTTGGCTTACACTAAGGGTTGGAGGTATCTGGCAGACAGTGCTGCCCTTTTCATCTTGCTTTTGTTTGCAGTCCTTTGGGAAAAGGGCTAAGATATTTGGAATATAACCTTTCTAAGTGTTCTTGGTAGCATGCTTAGAAATGTGGAAGGATTATTTGAGAGATAGCTTTCAGTCTTCTGGTGCCTGCAGAACCATGGCTGATCTTTCTAATCTTCTTTATCTAAGGTAATCAGTATGTTCTATACTCTTGTCGCGTATGTGTCTTCTGCCAAAACCGCACTGACAGGAAGCTCTAAAATGCCTATTTTTGTTTCTTTTCAACAGCTGGCTGTCCAGATTCCTTGATTAAAGAGCTTCATCACTTCAGGATTCTGGGAGAAGAACAGGTGAGTTAGCATCTCAAAAGTAGCATCTTAATGTCATGAAAGATAGACACTAATGAGACAGTTTCCTCTCTCTCCAGGGAGATAGAGTGTATCTCATGACCCCCAATGACCTGAAATGTGGAGGAAAAAACACACGGGAGTTCTGTGTGAGAGTTGGGGTTTTTTTCATTCTATTCGTCAGCCTTGACAGGTTATTAATGGGTACATCTGCTACCTGCCACAGTTTTTTAGCTTTTGACTGCAGCAGTAAACAGGCTCTCTAAAGCAGCAGATAGACAAACAATCTGACTAAGGGATTGGCACTTACAGCTACTCATTATATTATCCACCTCTTTTCATGGTCTTTTTTCTCTTTTAAAAGAGTGTTTCTCATAATTATAGCTGTGCTTTGCACTTAGGAAACTACTTCTGTAGAGGGACCTTAGGAAAGCATAAATGAAGTAGGCTTTAAAACACTCACAAGGTGGACAGTTATTATTTTGTTAAAGATGAAATTAAATTAAATTACAAAGATACTAAGAGATGGCCTTAAATTTTGAGAGACAAGTTGAATTTTCAAATGCTCAATGCCTCTGAAATTAAAGTTGTCTTTGTCTCTGAAGTATCCCTCCTAAGGGACCAGCTATAAAGCCTGACTGCCTGATCTAGAGCTGCGGATACTAGGGACAGAGGGGCTGAAAGCTCAGAATTATTATACAGTACATGAGAACATCCACATCGTTTAATGAACCTGGCACCAAGGGACTTGCACAAGGTTGTGTGAGGGCTATGACCGAGGTAGGAGCAACTCCTGAGATGTCACTTTGGCTTTTCCTCTGCAAGAAGGCAGCATGAAGGGGAGCATGGGAGGGTTTGTCTGACAAGAACTGAAAACAAAAAGATGGAAAACAGGCTAGGCCAAAGTTGATAGTTTGAGCAGGAATCTGGTGAAATTGAGGATTTGGGAAGAGGAAGTAAGAGAAGTTATGACCAAGGACTGATGAGGCCAAGACACTGATTAGAGCTACCTGACAAATGGAGGGCAGAGTGAGATGAAGCTTGGTTAGACCAAGAGATGGTGTTGGCTCATATAAGAGTCTAGGAGTAGAAACCAGAATGATAAGGGTCTGACAAGGAGCTGACCAAAGATTGGAAAGGAATGACCAAATATGGAAACTTGCTCAGTAAATAGAGGAATATCTGCACTTAATAAGCTGCATGGGGAGGTGAAGCGAAGCAGAGTAAGAGGGGTGGGACAAAAGGAGCAATTTGAAGGAAAAGTAGGAAACAGTTAAGCCAAGAGACTGCAAGTGTGAGAGAGGGGGCTGAAGCAGACAGACTTGACAGCTCCACTGGCAAAGCCCTGAGAATGGAGTTGTTGACCTTAGCCTGACTAATGACCACTGACAGAGCAAGATATTTTAATTGATGGACTTTGCAAGTGGTGAATATTGCCATGAGACTTGGATTATTCCATTAGCCCATACCAGTATAAGGAATATTGCAGTTATACTCTGTCCCTATAAAAGCATTGTTATCATGAGTTCCCTGCAGACCACAGTAGCTTTTGTTTGAAATTAGAGCACACTTTGACAGTCAGGAAATCAGTCAGTGCAAAACCAAGATTAAAAAAATTAAAATACATCTAAATGAAGAAATAAAGGATTTTCAGGCAAAGTCCTTATTCACATGACTATCCATTTATTTGTTATATTTATTTAGTTAGATATTTGCTTTTTAAAAGGATCCAAAGTGTGTCTTTTTCTGTTATCATGCATACTATATAGAAAAAAATCATAATTAATTGTAACACTGTTTTACTCAGATTGCTTACAATTTCAGTATTATAAAACATCATATACTTTCTTCCACTCAGAGCAACAGCCAGAGAATAACAGAGACATGTTCCTGCTTCAAGTCCAATATTGATTTATTTTTAAAGTGCTTATGTATTTAAGGCCAGATTATAAAAGCAGAATGGACTATTGTGATAATCTGTTCTGATCTCCTTTAGAATACACATTACATGACTTTCTTGGATTAGTTCTTGTTTAAACTGGGGTATATTGCCTAGAAAAACATCCATTCTTTGTTTACAAATCACTTGCAGACTTTAGATCCTATTATACCTCTCAGTAGTGAAAGACAAAAAAATTCGCAGCTTCTTTTCTTTCCACCACTCTCCCAGCACCAGCATGTTTCCTGTGTTGTGTATCTCCCATTCCTCAGTGTTCAGGTCCTTTGCTTTTCCAACTCCCTTTGTCCTGTCACAAGGAAATAGGTGATCATCATAATAAAATGTTACCTCAACCTATGAATGCAGCTCAGAATAAGCCACCATATCCCTGAAACAGGAATAGAAAAAATTGCTTATGCACAAAAGGGATTCTATTTGTCAGTCAGACTGTCAGACTCTTCCTTCAGACAGAAGGAAGGAACCTTTTGGTTTGAAGTGAGTATTCCACTGGAACTTGTGGGTTTCAGTTAAATCAGTGCCTGCCCAATAAGAAATATTATTTCTCTTCTACAGATTTCTATTTATTCATCTAAGAGGTGTCTTAATGGGCACAGCTCAGATTCAGCTCAGAAGCCATCACACTGCTTCCAGACAGAAATCTCACTAGGCAATTTTAGGTAATAGTATGTTCCTAGAAAAATAACTTTACATGTGACTGTGCTGAAAAGTAATTTGTTTGTTTAAACCCAGTTTGCCAACAGTTCAGATAGTCCTGCAGCATGAACTCCATGAACTCAATGACCCATGTTATATGTTAATTATTTCCTCTTCTCAAATTGTTACAAGCTTCATCACTGATATTCTATGTTCTTACTTGTCTTCCAAGTTATAGATAGAAATTTTAGATGCCGTAAGGTCAAGAATCAAAACCTTCAGGACCTTCTTTGAACCACATCTGTTTAATAATTATTGCCAATTTACCATTGTATTTTAGACATGCCAGATAACTAATTAATACTCTTAATATATAGCATTTTAATTTTGTATCAGTCTAGATACTGTGAATTGAAATGCCTGGCAGCAGGAAGGTAAATGACTTTGTCTGCTTCATCACCTCTCTCACCTTTATCAACCAAATTTCTGTCAAATTAAAATCAAGGAATGATTTTAATGCTGGTCTCTACCTTTTGTTCATTGAGTATTTGTTTCCTGTAAATACTGAGCTTATGTAATGTTTGTTGATGTCATTAGGAGAGAAAGATTTTGAGTGGCTTTCAGGATCAAACCACTTGAAAATGTGTCTGCTTGTCTGTCTGAAATACCTGTATAAAAATGTAAACATGATGGAAAACAAATGCTGAGAAAAAATGCTTTGTGTTTAACTAGAAGTGCAAAGAGGTGCTGATTAATATTTTCTAAAAGGGGTTGTATAGTAGTAAAACAATTATTCAAACAGTCAAACTTCTTGGTAGTCTCCTGGGCATGTAAAATTTTCATGCCTTCTGTTCCCTCAGAAACATATATTATCGGAAATTCATTCTTGCTGGAAAATCTTTTACGGTTTAGTTTGTGGCAAAAAAAAAATAGTTTTTAAAGAAGAAATTGTTTTTAGACTATAGTAATCGTAGTCTATGTGGTGAAATAGAAGAGTACAAGCTTTTCGGTACATGATATTCATTGCGGATACCTAACTTGCCACATAAACCCAACTTCCAGAAAAATTAATATGCAGCTTAAATAGATTTAACAACAGATTGGTACCCCAGTTGATACTTGACTCTGTGAGCAGGTACTAGAGAGTCTGACCTAGGAAAAATCTCCAGAAGCAGCTTTGTCTGGTTGCTTTTGGTCCCTCTTTTTATAGACTCTCCCAATTCACAAAGGTCTGTACAAGACAAAGAGAGTCTTCTGGACGTGCAGTCCCAGGAAGGGTAAAACCTGAAGCTTTCTAAGTGCCCATAGCTCTGCTGCTCTTTCTCTTGCAATTTGATCTCACTGTTCAGAAGCCATCATTTTCCCTTGGCATAATGAATGCAGCCCAACCTACTGGCTAACTGATTCATTTCATAAGTACCTGAGATACACTCAGGGTTAGGATGAAAGATTTATTAAGTCAGGAGCTATTTAGAAATAGGACCATGTAAGAAAGTTAGTCTTCTGCAGTAGCCATTTGCCCTGTCAGGCTGTCTGTCTCTGCAAGTAAATATACATGGCTCTACAAGTTGTGATAGTACAAGCTGCTTACAAAAATATGCTAAAGATGCACTAAATATGGGCTCTGTCCAAATACAGTGGAAGGCAGGTAATTCAATAAGCCAATGCCAGAGACAGCAGAGAGAACACTTTAATACAAACGTAAACACTACAATATATCAACATAGCAAGATGACTTGCAGTGAACTGTTATGGAGTCTCCCAAATGACTCTCTGAGAAACTTCTCTCTCATCCCCAAAGTGATAAAAAAGTCTTGTTTAATTGTTTAAGTGTAATATTGCGAATCATGAATAAAATAGCAGCTACAACTGAAAGCTGGAAGGGAAACCCAGTAACACAGGAGCAAGCAATCTGCTGCTGTACCTGAGTGCCCCCAACAGGTCACAGCACAGATGAAGCAGATGACATGCTGGTGGCAGGAAAAGGAGCTGCTAAGTAATGTATAGTTGCACTTCTCTGCTATATCAACTGCTCTGACAACTTTGCAGAATGTATTGGCCAGTTCCTTGATATTTTGACAGGTGAATGATCAATTTTAACAGATCTCTTCTATCAGCTGCTACTGCAACTCATATCACTGCTCACTTTTTCTTTAGCATTTATATTCCTGGAATCGGAGCATGCCTGAATGGGGACACCTTCTCCCACTCCATTTCTTTGCTGTCTAGGGAAAAATTATGCAAAGGAATACGCTGTTTGGAAAATATGCAGATGCACATCCCCATGCTCTTCAATGGTGGTGTTGACTTGTGCTAATTTTTGCTGTAAGCTGTAACTTTAGGAAATATGAAAATCTAGTATTAAGACCACAAAGAGTGAACAGAGATCATTTAACATCATTCAAGGTTTTGAAGGATTTTGTATACAATATGTGTGTGTGACAAAGTTGTTTTTTTTTTACTTTTTGCTTGCAATAGTTGCTAGACGAATTTTTTTAAGTGTATGCTATAGAATATTAATGCAAAGTCAGTAATTGACATATATTTACCCATTCAGGCAAAAGTAATGTCATGTGACAGTTCTAATTAATTAGCTGAGTTTAGAGAAGGAAACTGTCAAATATGATCAACAAAGTGCTTCTGAAGTATTTGTGGGTCAAGTTTTTTAGATAACTACACTTGGAGAAAATGTAAACTCCATGTCAATAATTCACAACAGTTAAAGAACAGAATAAATTTTCACTGAATAATTTCTCCAGTTCATAATCAATAAACCAAAGCTATTTTGTTAGTATTCTCAAATCTGTCTTTATAAGTGTACTGTCTTACAGCTCTCCTGCTTCCCACCCAGTCCCTTGACTTCAGCTACTACTCAATGTGGGTGATACCTACACACATCTCTCAGTTTCTTCCACTTTTCTGATTATCTGATTTCTCTGCATTTCATTTGGCTCACGTTCTGGATTTGTCATCGCCATCCCATCACTCTCTCTCTAAAACTGAGCTACTGCATTTAACTCTTGATCCTCTTTATACCACATTTGTTTTATAGCTGGAACTACACAACAAACTTTACAGTCTTGCAATTTCATATGACCACTGATATGCCTCTCTTTTTCTTCCTATGCTAGAGCTACCTTTATTGTCTCCAAACCACTTTTTTCCCTTACTTCAGAGGTTATTTGGATCCATGTGAATTCCTCGATTCTGTCTCTTCTGGATTATCAGAACTTTATTCTTTGGGTTCTTGTCATAAGTAGGAGATCTCTACTTTCTTACTCTTTTTTCAACTTGTTGTCCATGCACTAGACTAGTAAAAATAATTTATTTTTGGTTCAGTGGCTGAAATAAAGAATTAAGACAAAGAAAGGAAAAGGTGCTTGTGATCAAAAATAATTTAAAGGATATTTTTTCTGTCAAAACTAAAAAATATGTCATTTTTAGTAGGGCTCAGATTTCTCTTCCATCCAGCTTTGATTAAATTCAGAGGGAAGATTTGAACCCCAGTCTTTAGGACCTCAGGTTCATGTGGAAGTTAGGACTTCTTCCATCTCTTGGATTGCTTTGATCGGCTTTCATGGAATATGCATGTACTCATTCTTGTGGCCTGAGAACAGGAATTCCTGGGAGCCAGTATCTACTGCAGTGAATCTCAGTTCCACAATTTGCAAAAGCATCAGCTGAAGAGGTTCCTTGCATCAGTTACAGCCCTTATGGTTGTAGGGAGAAGAGGAATGTGGATTTGAGTTCCAAAAGGATCAGAAGAAGCTGAATGTTTATCTCTAGCATTCAGTCTATTCAGATTGATCCCTCAAATATTTGCTGGAAGATCAAAATTCCCAGTGATTTGTAAATACAGTGCCAAGTCCACTTTCTTCATTCTATCATAGTGCCTCTCATATATTGAGTTTGGTTTCCAATACAACCTGCTGCAGTGTCCTGTCTTCTGTATTTTCTGTTTTCATACTCCTTACCCTCTAATTGCCTTCATATCATTCTACAAGTTGCAGTCTTTCTGGGTTTTTGTCGCACTCTCTATTCCAGTTTAATTTTGTCTGTGAATTGTGGTGCATTGGTCCATCTAGGAGTTTCTTATCTAAATATTTTTTTCAGATGACTACCTTACCCAATTTTCCATGACTCTCCAGTCAGGAAAATTCCAATCCTTTAGAAGTGCTTCTCTTTCTAGTCTCCTTTGTGGTACTCCTGCGGGAGTAAGAAGAGGAAGCTCGTGCTCTAAACTTGCGCTTCCAATCTGACCACTGGTTAGCAAAGGAGCCCAGTAACTCAGGAAAAATAAATCAAGGGTACTCCATGGAGAGCCATGTCAGTCCATCACGTTTTAATCTATATTTTAGAGTATGCTTTTGTAAGTATTTTTACTAGTCCAAGGGGTACTAAGGGTTTTGTATTTAAGGTGCCTAATTACATTACAGAACTAATTCTTGGAGATTTTGTATGTGTATAATACATATAAATAAAGTGCTTAGTCTACATTATGGACTAATAGCCTCCACAATCTAATTTTGAAACACACAGATGGTTATTTGATTTATAGGAGCAGTAAAAACAATCTAACTCCAGAAAGTAGATTTTCTTTCCTCTGAGACTGTTACATGCAGTTAAAAGAAACAAGTAATTGAATTACATTTCAGAGATGAGAAATTTTGGCTTTACAGCTAATGTGAAACTTTAGTCCAAAGTTCTCTGCAAGGCTACTACTGAGCAGATGCTTTTAGTTGTGAAGAAAAAAGGAAAATAAAGAAAATTATACTCAAAGTGTAAAAACAAAATTAAAGTAGCTCAAGGCTTATGTGTTGTGGCAGAGGAGTTGGAATACATCATCTTTTGAGATCCCGTCCAACCCAAAACATTCTGTAAGTCTACAATACTAAAACATTATATGCAAATTAAATGAAACAGCAAGGAATCACTGTATTCACAAAGTATGTTTTGTGGGAATTTTGTGCACCCAGGTGGTTTCAGTTTTGTTTTACTATCTGAATCTCAATGTAACTGAAAAGACTGCAATCCACAGTTAAACCTCTTATTCCTGTATCAACCAAATAATTTCATTTATATTACCCTTCATTTTACAATATCAACTAATTGAATTTTCACTGGTTGAAAAGCCAGTAGTGTTCTAAGACTTGAGGGAAACCATTCCCATCGGGAAAGTGGAGAGCAAGGAATAAATTCTTACAATTACCCAGTCTCCATATCTATGTCCTACTATAATTTATTATCTAAAGACCTTGACAAGTCTTCACAGTCCAAGACTGCACAAAAGAACTTCATTATATAGTTGAAATACTGTAAGTAGAGCTCAGATTTTTTTCCACTCAAAATTTTATTCCCTGAAAAGATTAGACTTGGGCTGACTGGGACAATTCACAAATTGTGGGGAAGGTTCACAACCGGATGCAGTTTTCAGAGAAAAAACAGAATGTTTTACAATTGCCTTGTCTATATACCTTTTGCTGTCTTAGCATCAGTGATTTAGAGTAAATCATATTTTTGAAGTTGTTTTGTTGGGGATTTTTTTCAATAAGTATTGTAATATATGGTTCTGTGGTGAATCGAGCAACTATCTGCCTACCTGTATTTCTGAGGACCTTATTTCAGCAGCACATAAATGCCTGACATGCTTTGCTCAAAAGCCGCTTTCTAGCAGCAGCCGACGGCTAGTGATTTCTGTGTAATTTTATGCTGCTCATTACCATAGTATTTGATGTTCTCATGACTATTAATGGTTTTGCCTCTTAACACTACAGTGAAATCAGCGAGTATCATTCTTCCTCTTTACAAATGGGGAACTGATGAGAAGCATAGATTAAGTGACTTATGTGAAAGCCACAGGAAGACTGTGCTGCTGCCAGGAATGAAATCAACTGCCATGAATGCCAGTTCCATCAAGTTTCCCATATATTATACTTTGTGAGAGGTTTTTCCTAAAAATAATTGGAGATATTTTTCTTCCTTGCAACACACAAAACCATTTTGCACATGATGAGTGCATCTCTAAATAGGAGGCACACTGATAAAAATTGAGTAATAGACACTGTGAAATACTTTGAATGTACAGAAGAGTTAGATTCATCTTTTAATGGCAGCTCTTTACATGTTAGATATCTAGGCTAAATTAGTTTTCCTAAACTTCAACTAGAGCAATTCCACAGGGTGATTCTTCCTACCTATCTTAGACATCTTATGTAAGTCAGGATAAATTCCCTTCTTGATATCTTGTTTCTTCTCATTCATTTGAAGGCTGTATGACTTGTTTAGGTTAGATGTTTAATTTTTGATGACCTAGAGTTCTGTGAGGTGGTTCACAGTCTAAGCTGTTTAGAAACCTAAACCTTGATTTTAAGAATAACTTAGGCCAGGTGATTTGGGATTAGAATTATTGGAACTGAAGCAGCTATTGTGAGAGTCACCTAATTTCAGGTGTCATTATCTAATAAATTTTCCCATCTCTCCTTATTGTTAATAGAATAGGGCACTTTAGGGCTCAGTTCTGCTCATCCTAATGTACAAATCTAAAAGAGAAAAGATGAATTGCACCCTCTCTTTCCTGCTAATTATACAAGTCTATGCAACCAGTGTAACTATAGGCATCATCACAGCAGAAATCCCAACTAAATTAAGTGAATCCTGCTTTGGATCTCCAGCTAAGAGGAGAGTAAACCAGCGGTGGCTTACTGCTGTAATATCCTCAAATATCTCACCCAGATATATGATCAAAAATGTGTCATGGGTTCCAAAGACATTTAAGGGTTCTTGAAAAATTACTTGCTTAGTGCATGTTGATTACATCAGTCCTATATGATATGTATGGCTGTGATATATAGGAAAAATGCCTCTAATAGCTATAATGTCACTATATGCAAGTAATAATAATTCATTAATAAGTGGTTTGGTCCTTTACAAGTCTTATAAATGCACTCTTAATGTAAAGTGATTAATTTTGCTTCAGGCCACTGAATAAAGGATATAAATCCACATGTGTAATGTATGACTGTGTTATGGCAGCAAACATGTATCTGTTCTGGAACTATGAGTTTCACTTGGTTGTTGGGTTTTAATTGAGCAAGACACAAGGAAAAAGAAATTGGAAAATGACATCTCATGGGTGTGTCTGGACTTTGAAGTTAGAAAACAGGCTGGTAACTAGATGTCAAGATGCGCAAATGCATTTAGTAGGATCTTTTCTGTCTTCAAACTGGACCTTTTTTTGGTTTTTATAGTGTCAAAATCACTGATGAGTGTGCCATACTGCTTTGGCATGAGTGCTATGCTGAACCAGTGTAAAATGTCAGATCTGTTGGACAGAATACGATAGCTTTGTCTATCTTGCCAGAAGGTAAACTGAATGTTTCCTTTCTGTTATCTTTCTCTAACAAGACAAATTGATTTCCTTTTTACCTGTACTCCACTTTTGTGTATCCCCCCAAAAAAGGAGAGGAGATGGGAGGAATCTCTCTCTCCATGCCCTTTTATGCTAAGTTAATGGCTGGAAAGCATATTCTTTCTTTAGCTGAGAATTTTTAATGGAATTGCTGACAGAATCTCAGCTACAGTGTCACTGGTGTTTGCCTTCATAATGAGAAGCTGCTAACAATCCCACAGCCAGCACAAAGTTCCTTCTTAGCAGGGTAAGATAATCACCAGCCTCACCTTCAGGCCCAGTTTGTTCCCTGAAGAAAAATTAGGTCACCAGAGAGTTTTGCATCTGTGGTTACCTATCTTTCTCTTCAAGGCCAGCTGAACAACTCAGAGCAGTCAGCAAGGAGTGCAAGGATCACAAACTGCTGAAAGTTCAGAGCATCCAACATTAAACATTTATGCCATTATTCTGGGGTTGAGCATAATAATAGCATATTAAAACACCAGTTGACTTCTTGAGCCCCCACATTCAAGGAGACTTTGCAGGCATATCTTGTACCTTTCTCAAAACACTATTATTTCCCAAGTCCAAGATTCTTAATTCAGAATTTCTGGCTGTCATTTGTACACTGAGTGAGTGATACTCTGAACTCTTTTTCTCCTTTTAGATTTGATTTTCTTTTGAGAGGAGGTTTGTGTGGATTTTTGTTAATTAACAAAGGTAGATGCTTTAGGTTTGCTATTTTTTTTTCTGTGATACAAGCTTTTGTGCCTAATACGTTACATTATTTTAAGTACTCTCATATTAGTTTTAAATAGCCAGTGTAACAAGACACGTTATGGCAACATTTGGAGAAGAATCTTCTTCAATGTACCCTGAAGATATGTAGTAGAGCCATCTTTGTAATTTAAATTTCTTCTTTTTTTTTTGTTTTTTTGTATGAGGTGTTAGTCCTAAAGCTTTCATTTTCCTTGTGGGATTTCTTTGGAGAGGAATGTGGATTTGAGAAAGTCTCACAGAGAAAATTCATACCTATTCCCTTCCTCTTTGGCCTTTTGGCTTTGCCTATTTTCTTTGGGACTATTAGAACCAAATGCTTTCATTTATTTCCCTCCACCTTATAGGTGAGTCTAACGCCTGGTTTACAGTGTTTATAGCCACTAGTGTGGAACTACACCAACACAGAACCCTAGAGCAGACGTGATTTACCTATATGCAGCATGATTTGTACTTGTTCAGCTTCTCTCTGGCTAAAAGCAGGTTAAATGAGACATGGGAAAGTTATTGCAGTGGCATTGGTCATTTTGGAATAGGTATTTTTGTCAGTGAGTGTACGCTGAGCATGTTACTTCATATTGTTGGGTGTCAGTGCCTCTGTCATTAAAATGAAGGCATTTCCATGGCCTTGGAGGCCATTAGGATGGAATTAGATGAAAAATTAAAAAATACTAAGAAAATGTCATAGGACACCCTGAAAAAAATATATAGCATTGAAAGAAAGGTACATCAGAGAATTATTTTGTTTATTAATATTATTTTGTTTAATCATCAGTTTAATGGTCAGCATACTTTTAAAATAAAGTTAACTATGTGAATTTTTGCAGGCCTTTACCTCTAAAACATTGCACTGTACTTCTAGCTATAGATCCTTGAGGGGCTTTTTATGTGTTCTTTTCATTCTGTATGCAGCATTTATCAGTAATCTGTTGGACTATTTTTATAATGTTTACAACAATTTTTATAGTAATCTAAGAGTACTTGAAGTTACTTAGAGACAGTCTTCTGGTTTTTGGGTTTAATATCCCACACAATTTTCTTGTGGTGAAAATGACAGCTGTGAGGAAGAAAAGGATGTGTATTATGTGAGTTGCAGCAAAGGGACACCCCATTTAATGACACCATAAAGTTTCACACTTTTAACAACTAACCTGAGCTTAGAATGTGAGACTTGATTATGTGGACCATAGTCAGGCTCGAAGCTTTTGGGGTTCTTTTCTAGGCTGTTAAAAGTTTAATGTCAGTCTGTTTTCTCGTAGTACAACCGCTACCAGCGCTATGGCGCTGAAGAGTGTGTGCTGCAGATGGGAGGAGTGCTGTGTCCAACTCCTGGCTGTGGAGCGGGTTTGCTTCCTGAACCAGGGTTGAGAAGAATTATCTGTGAACCAGGCAATGGAATAGGCTGCGGGGTAAGAACCTATATTGTCCTTCTAGTAGTGTGGTGAATAATTGATACCATACAATGCTAAGATAAGGGGGGAAATGTGGTTGGTTTTTCTTCTTTTCCATCAGTGACTTTGAATTGTCCTTCATACCAGGGTGGGATACTGTAGCTCAATAAACAATTTAAATATAGGACTATGGCTTAGGAATGATGACTTCATCATGTGGAATATTTCCATTCCATAATTCTTTGCTTTATTTGGTTTAAGAAGTTGCTGAGTAGTTACAGTAAGAAATTGAACTGTGCAAATAAAAATCCAAATGCACTTTGACTCTTTTCTCATAGTGCTCAGCAAAAATGAACAGGATTTTGAGCAAGCCATTCATTATCATATTAATATTTTCTTTATAGAAAGATAGAGGTAGAATAGCCGGTTTGTGACACTGAAATGACATTGTTTGTATGTGTTAAGATACATGATGAAAAGAAATATAGAATGTTTTCATTTCGTCATAAAAAATGCTTTTAAGCAAGGAGAATGCACAATTAATGGTGGATTAACAGAAACCAAGAGCAGACAACACTTGAAAATATTTTTGCTAAGAGATCAGATCTTGGAGCACTTGTGAATTTTTTGGCAGTCGAAAAAGCAAGTACTTTACAAGAATCAAGCTCTGTGGGAAATAGATGTACATAGAGATGAAACTATATATGAAAGAACCTATTAAATGTTAAGTCAGAATGACTAACTGGTGACTGTTCTATGTGACTCCTTCCATGGTTGGCACTATTGCTGAATTCTGTGAAGACTACAAAACAAGAGAAAATATCTATATTTATAAAATATTATTCTGCTCTTTCTCTTGTCTTTCTTGTGGAAAATGCACTTTTTATTGCAGTTTTGATGTTGCTCAAACTGATACCATGGAAGAATAGCAGTTTGCTGAACTAGGAAGTTGCAGTAACTTGTCTTCTTTGAGTAGGTTAGCATCTGTCAACCTTGGTAAAACTTCCTATCTATCCATGCAGTGGTGCATGTAAAACAGGGTACAACCCAAATTCACTGAGCAGACATAGGGCTATAAAATGATGCAGAATCTAGGAAAGTAATAAGAAACAAGGCTGAATAAACAAAAAGGAATGCCTCTGAATTAACTATTAGGGATTGGTTAAAAAAGACAAAATCACAAATAATCTTTATTCTGCTCTCTGCCTTGAAGTGATGAAAGTCATACTGTGTTTTGCAGCTTCATTCATCATCATTCAGAATCTGCAAATGCCCTGTAAATAAAGCTTACATAGCGTAAAGGATTGATATATTGCCTAGTTTAGCAAACTGCTCTCTTTCCTTTTACAGACTCTGTGCTGTGCTTGCTAGTGATCAGATCTGCAGCCTTGAGTTTAACCTCACCCTTTGTTTTGAATTATGTAATGTCTTGAATGTTATGGGGTACAATTCACTGAGGCTGAAATGAGAAGCAGAAGGTTGGTCTGTAAGCCAAATATTGGTAAGATTGAGGCCCTTCTTCAGAAACTATAATGGAACAGGGTGAAAATATGTGCCTTTGAATCCTTCTTTGTACCCTGACAAATGATAACCTCAAGGAAGATTTGTCACAGAAGACTTGTTGTGGTGTAGGTCCTACCACTGAAATCAGCTGCTGATGATAAAGACCCGCCTGCAAGGACGTCAAGACAGTTAGGAAAGCTATTTGGTTTTACTCCATTTTATGTAGTCACTCTGAGTGCTTTCTGATCTTAAACTACAATGTCACTTTTTCCAGGCAAAACTTTGCCTTCCACTAATTTTTATGGAATCCAGCAACATCCATTTCAGAAATCAGCATTCTCTCATGAGTTCATGCAATGATTTACAAGCTCAAACAAAAGGCACAGGATGAGGAACATCCCTATTGACCATGGAAATAAAGGCTGCAAAAGATGTCTTGCAGTACGTACCTGTACAGTTTAGATTAGAGATACATTCCTTGTTGAAGGCAGTAAGAAAAGAAATAAGGAAGGTTAATGCTAATCTGGAGATTCTCCATGAAGATCTATGTCATTCTTTAAATAGTATTTTGGTTATACATAGCCTCCTTTGGGGTATTTGAACCTCCGTCTTTGTGTAAAGCTCGTATTACTAACAACAGAGATTACATCTTACATCAACAGTCTGTTATTCACCAATTCACCCAAAAGCCCTTGTAGAGAAATAGTTGCCTACTGCATAGAACAAATTGATTGTTCATGTCTGAGTTGGCATATAAGGGTAGCTAACAACTGTCAAGTAGATGAGGATTTTGATTAGCTGATGAGATGATTCAAGGGAGGGAAGAAGGATGGGTTTTCAAGAGAAAGTCAAGACAATAAAAATAAAAAGGGGTTTCAGCAGACATTTTAGAAAAGGAGAGGCTGAAGAAAGCATACAGAGAATAAGCTGGCCACCAGGGACTAGAGCAATATAAATATTCCATTTATTCAGGGAGAGAACTGTGGAAGCAAGTCCCAAACATATAAGGACTATGACAAAATCTGAAGGAACATGGAAAAATTAACAGGTGACTGAGTCACAGTTCAGATATTTTGACTTCCTCAGTTTCTTTATCTATTATGTGAAATGAGAAACTAGAATCTCTTTCTGCAAAGTCATCACTAGTGGTGATGACTTGCACAAAGCTAAATGTGAATCTTCAGAAGAGTGCTGGTAATTTGTTAAAAGGTCTTTTGGGAAAGCTTAAAGATGATGGATTTGCTTTGTCTCAGGAAATTTGGAAACACCAACATGTGGGGCTCAAAAACAGCCTGCTAAATACCTATATAGAACTGTATCTAAAAGGTGAGAAACGAGGTTTAAATTTAAGCATCCCCATATGTACCCTCTGCAGTCAGGCACTGCTGTCTATTCAGGCTTTCAGGCAGAAAAATGGAACAAGGAGATGTATTTTCACTGAAAAGTAGCCTGCAGATCTCCTTTTAATGATTATGAATAGTCTTCACTTACAGTCATGTTGTGGTATCACTGACTGACCTCACTATTGTCTAGTCTTTCATATTTCTTATCATTAGCCATAAACATATTAATTGATTTGCTAAGATATTGCAATTATACACTGTTCTACCTTCATTACTATGCACCAGAGCTATGTTACTAACATCTATTGCTCAGCTATAAAATTCTGACTTATTTAATACTAGAAAACAGCAACAAAACATAGAAGATGGTACATATTGTACCAGCTGGACTGGGTACAGGAAAAGCTGTAGTAAACAAGGCGTACAAAAGCTCTATGAATAAAACATTTTTTACTTGTTTTATATTATACTGGCATGTTATTTACTACATATTAAAGAAGTTTGTAGTTAAAAACAGATTAGAATGGATTTTCAAAAGGGACTATACTACTTGTGTTAAGAAGTCTGCCTTGGTTTCTCCACATACAGCTCAGCTGCCTTGCAAAACATTCCCTGTCAGTATCTTTCAGTGGAATGATAATTGACTGATGTGGAACTGCACCCCACCTTTTCCTTCACAACAGTATGAATTTTTTGCAGCATGTAATATCAATTGACCCATCTCTTGGAATGGGATGAGATGGGAGATTACAGATAATGGATACAGAGTCTATGTTAGTCTTTTCCCTTTGAGTTTGTTCATTCATAGTATAGTCTATATAAGCAAGAAAAATGTATTTCCAGAAAGTATCTGTTGTTTCATAATCCCTTGCTAGAGGACCTGACTCCTGAATGTTCATTAAGGTGCTGAGACCATGCTAAGCTGTACTGAGGTCTACATGACAATTTAATGGTTTTAGGAATAAGCAACCATAACTGATGTTTTTGTAATTCTTCATTTGAATCCCCTAATCTGAAACTCCTGTCTGTAAGTGAGTACTTAAGCTCAGTGTATTAAATGTACAATGGCAAGGCAAATTCTGTAGTCTTGCAAAGGGAGAACAAAATCTGGGGTTATTTCACCTCCTTTACACCATATTTACTGTTCTATAAGCACAGTGCATTGAAGAACATCAAGATTTCACTAAAGATGTGCTCCCTTCTAAGACAGGTGAAATTTTAAGGCTGCAGACTGCAAGAAGTCCCTGAAAATTGAATAGATATAAATATTATGTCTTCCTTATAAACAGAATTCCTAGGCTGTTTTATTACATAAAGCAAAATCCCTAAGGCAATTTCACCCTACCCAGCAATTTTTTCTCATTGATTTCTTCTTGCATTCTTCTTCCATGGCTAAGGAAGCACATGTCAAAAGCAATTGCAGCATATTTGTAAAATTAATAATTGTCTACCTTTTCAGAAAGCTTAATAGAATAGAGGACAATCTAAAATAGTTACAGAAATGCAATAAAATATTTCTGTTATTTGCAAAGTTCTTTTCTGTGATTCATCATCTCCTGTTCATGCATTTCCTAGCATGCATGTTTCATCTCCAGTAATGTCTTTGTTGTGCCCAATAATATGCATGTAGTCAAATCCTGAATAATGGGAGAAAATATTTTCTTTTGAAGAGACAGATTTGAATTATAAAGATTCTATGCCACAAGTTCCTAACCATTTAATTCTGATAATACAAATGATGATTTTGTTAGCTGTGTGTGTCCTTCTAAAATTCTGTTGCAGAGTTGTTTAATTTAGGGGTTTATATCTCAGTTGGAGTGCTATGTGAATGCGCCTATACTCCCTCTGGAATCTGAACTAGCTTGCAAATACTGTTTCAGAGGTGTATTATGTATGTGAAAGTGCATAAGAGTTTGCACAAGTACCCTGCAGTAGAAGGGAAGAGCAGTTTCCACATCTGGCAGTTATGTCTTTCATTGTGAAGTTCTGTTTTAGTGCAATGCATTGTCATCATCAGCATGGACTTTCTTTTTGCAATTTCTGTCCCTCAAATATGGTTTTATTGTGTTATTCCATATATATTGCCTCATCAAGATGTTTGAAAGTCTGACTAACCTCAAAGACTTTATTTCCAAACAAAGATATAGGGATAAATGTTTGATTCAGGACATGTACTTTTTTCTACTTTAGTAGTACCAGGAGACTCTTCAGTGTATCTAAAGAGAAAATAGGCAGCTTTTAAAATACTTGGAGATACAAAGATAGTCAAGATGAATAGTGGTAATTCAAGACAACCTTTGAAGATACTTGCACTGAAAAAGATCTTTTAAATTTTATAATCTGATGAATAAAAGGTCATGGATGAAGAAAGGCTGTGTGCACAATGATCTAAATTTTTCTCCTAGTTTTAAGATGGGAATAAAAGTTGAAGCAGAAGTAGAAATAAGAGGCTACAATGTTTTGAAAAACAGACGAATAATTTAGAAAAAAGGGGACCTCGAGTCCTTTGTGTCATTTGCAAAACACTAAAATGGAAATAAGAGATTACTGCTATCTAGTACCCGTAGCAAAATTGAAGGGTTACTCTTTTTTATTACATTTCAGGTATCTGTCCTTGTTCTGTATGTCATTAAATTTTTGCTTTTAAGAGAATTTGCCAGAAAGGTATCACCATGGATAAGGTAATAGCTGAAGATATTGCTGTGATTAAGAAACCAACTCACAGCAGGAGTGTTTCATAGTATTGTATAGGAAGTTTTTTCAAGGGGAATGAAAATGAGACAGACATTTTCTATTATTGCTAAATGCAGAGCTGCTAGCATTGCACCACAAGCTCTAAGCAGTAATCATGTATTGCTTTCTTCTATTAAGTGGGCACTCTAGCCTTTAGAAAGTAGAATTCCATCTTGTTGACACATTATGCTCCAGTAGCTAAGCAAGTTGTTTCATTGCTAAAATATGACAGACTTTCTCAGGCTGACCAAAATTTGTTTTGGATTTGTAGCAGGTTTTTACTGGTACTGTTTTACGTGGGTTAAAATGAACTACAAAAGCCTGGGACTTTTTAAGATGTAGTAAAATGTTAATGTTTTAGTAAAGTGTTTACTCCAGAATTGCAGTGTACAATTAACAAGTTATGTATTGCAGTCAATGTGCATTATTTCCATTGCCCATATCTTGCTGTGCTGCAATTCATTGATCTCATGACTGATAAGAAACTCAACTGTCAGCAGGGAGTGGATAAAGCAATCTAGAGAATGTTTCCATTTTTAATAATATGGATCACATCAGTTGCTAGGACTAGCAAAAGCACAATAAATACCTTTTATACAGAGAATGAATCAATTACTTGCACTTGGTTCAACAGTAGAAGAAGTACTGCTTTTTCCTTTACATCCCAAATCATGGAGAACTAGCTAGAAAAATACTGTTAGAAAACCTGGGATTCTCTTCCACTGTAACTGAGCAAAAACTGAAACCTCATTACTTTTGTCTTACGAGATATCTGGAATATTATGGGGTGACCCATATCCTATGATAAAATTCTATATCCTTTGATTTATGTAGGGTGTCATGCAGGCATCTGGAAAATGGCTGTTGTGCATGCACATTACAAGTTGAGTGTGCAGTGTCTTCAGTGTTTTGGCTTGATTTATTATTCTGTGGCCTACCTAGTAGTACACCATTTAAAATCTGTCATATGTGCTCTGAGACAGAAGCAAGGAAGTAGAGAGAAGAGGTAGTTACCTGATAAAGGGTGGAGGCTGCTGGTCTCTGTAATCTAGTCTGAGAACACAGATAGAATAATGTTGTATTTGAGTCAGGGGAATTGTATTAGAGAAAACTAGGATAAAATCAAGTTCTTCCTTGTAAAGATAAGTCTAAACTGGACACATGGACCTAGGAACTAGAGATGATAAAACTGGTCTCTGTGAATGTAAACCAGCTCAGACTGGGATTTGTAAACAAATGTCTTGCAGAAGACAAATGGTCCCACTTTAACTGATTTGTCTGAAATAGGAATGAGCTAAAATTGCAAGCATGTGAGACCCATTTTAAATTGAGGGCTGAGGTGGGTTTCAAATCACATCAACAGTTGATTTTAGAATTTATTAACTAAATCTTAGTCCTTGTAAACTGCTAGATCAAGCAGTCCCCTGGAAGGGTGCTAGGGATTTTCCTGTTAGAGATACCAAACACTTCACTTTGTCACTCATTCAGTATGCAGATTCCAGAGCCAAAGGTGCCTGGACTTCAAATTTCTTCACCTGTGGAAAAATAAAACCAACATTTTACAGTAGATGCAATGTGAAAATGTGCATAATTTAAAATATCCACAGCTTACTGTAAATTGTTTTTAACAATGTGAAAAAACAGCTCCAAAAAAAAAGTACATTCTCTGGAGAGGTTCCTGCTCATAGGTACCCATTGACTATATCATACTCTGATGCTCAGGTCAGGATTAAATTGATCACCAAATCTGAAGGAAAGTCAAAATTTTCTCTCAGGGCTTATTGCTAGGAACTTGATATTCAGTGCCAGAGTTGGTGGATGAGCTACATACCATCTCCAGGAATTTGGGGGGCGTTCCTCCCCTAGAATTTCCTTTTTATTGCAAGAGCCTCAGGCTTTGAGGACATCTTTGTCTATTTTGGTCTATGCCTGTGGCACACTACAGTTTAGTCTCTTGACGACTGAAGTGCTCTTGTCTAATTAAAATAATTGGGCTTCATGTAGCAGTATCTGGGTGATATTTAATGGCTTATGATGCTCAGGAGATTATATTAGATGAACTCATAATTCTATCAAGTCTTAAATATAATGGAAGTTTGTGACTGGAGAGAACTTGCAACTAATTTTGGCTTACTACTCCTCTCCTCTCAACAAAGTGTCTAGAAATATGTCTGGCAGTCAGGGGACCAATATCCCTGTATATCATGTGACCCATCAGGAAAGACATGGGATACAAAAATCAAAGAGAAAGAAAAATAACCTGTTTATAGGAATTGCCGGTTAATTTTGCATGTATGGAAAACAGAGCTCTGTCTTCTGACTTCATTTCTTCCTTGCATACAGTAAGATTATTCTCCCTTATTTGATGGAAATAAAGAAAAACTCTTCATGGGAAAGTGCAGTCATTTTAAATCAACCTGTGTTTCCTTCAGCTAATGAATTAAAAAGTCTTGGTTGTAGCAGCCACAAGAGGTGCCTGAGGTTCCTTGCTTATACAATTCATATACTGACTGCAGTTTTATAATCAATGAATACAAATGAATTCGTAAATTAGCAGAACTAGGTGTTAGTGGAATATTTGGTATGAATAAACAGATCTATCACTGAGTCACTGGAGAGGGAACAATGATGCAATCAGAACAGGATGTGCTGCTTGAGAATGGCAGCCACCGGGGCAGGATTCTAATTGTGTAAGAGGCTTATTTGAGCTATCTTCTAAAAACTGTCTGTATTTGAGCAGGAAAGTGAAACATGAACTGAATACAGGAAATCATTTATAAATGAAAAGAAAAATAAATGTTAATCAAAGTAAGCCTATTTATTGCCTTTCATATGACGTTTCTTATGAAGGCCTCCTGAGGTACTTTGGATTGTATTATTACATTATTGCAAAATGCAAGAGGGGCTTAATCAATGAGAAATGAAGGAGTAAAAAGATAGGACCAGAACAATAAGACTATAGATTAGAATGGATCTTTTGACTGGCATTTGTAGGTTAGCAAGGGGAAAAAAAACTAAAGTTCTGAATGCTAAAGAATAATTATCCTCATTATATGTCTGGCATAATTCTAGCCTGTGGCTCAACTCAGAAGTAAATCGCAAAAGTCAAAAAGTGAGCAGCTCACACAGATCCCAGAAAAAGCATTTCCTTCTACAGCTGTTGTGGCACTTGTAGTCTTCATGTTGTTTGATGTCAGAGTGAGAAAGTGTAGTAGAGATTTGGGGTATAAGTGTAATCTATGTAAGTACAAATATGAAAAACCATAATTTGTAACAGTCTGGAACTTAAAAGTAATGACACATGTTTTTACCCCCAATTACAAATGTTTGCAAGTTTTTATATTTCCTCATTAGCTGATTGAAGAAATGGCCTACGAGTGCCTTTCTCAGCTTTAGCTTGACTCTCTGAAAGACATAAAATCTTCATTGGTTACCCAGGCTCTTGGTTCATTCTTTCAAGACAACACCTTTTTTCATGTGGAGGGCATAAATTGATTACTTATTGAGACTATAAAACTCTTTGTGATGAAAAAAAAGAATAGCACAAAATGTAGAGCACAAGCATATCATAGGGAGGAGCCATAAAAAAAGCTAGAGGCAGTGTGCATTGACACTTTTCCTGAAAAATATCTTTTCTGTGAAGACAAGATACTCTCTAAAACTTCCCAGTGCTGCTCCTGGGTTTACATAGAATTTCTTATTGGCCCTTTCAGAAAAAGCTCTTTCAGACACATTGCAATTACAATTGCAATATATGTCTGTGGAATTAAGCTTATCTTTTCAACAGTACAAGAGAAATGTTTATTTTTCATTGCACACGTTGTGTTACTTCTATGTGCTATATAGAACCCAGATTGACTGGATAATCTGTAATGCATGTGTTTGGGCTATGCTTCCTGAAGAGTGGGAGGAAACTGGCATTAAAAATATTTAAAGTATAGCTAAATGTAGTTCTCCTACAGAAAATGAGCAGCTTTTTAAAATAATATTAAATGGAACAGAGTTATTCTGATCTTGACTTTCCTCACCACTAGTATTTCAGTAAGTTATTTAATAATGATGTCACGTGCAGAACTTTATTATTTCAAAACTATTTCAAAGAGATAGCAAAATCACCATTCCGCAATCAAAGCTGATTTTGAAGTGCTGAAACAAAGCTGATTTTCAATTATCAGAGTCAAAAAAAAGCATCTGAAAACTCTTGATTGCTGCAAGACTGCTGTCTTTTCATGTTGGATAACTCAAAACAAATAGATGATGCTTATGAAGCTTCAAACAAAAATCCACTTCTAACAAAGTATAAGCATAAAAAACACTCAGGCTGAAAGAGAATATCTGGGGAAAGTTATAAGCTTATTAAAGTGAGTTTAGAATAGAAGTTGCATCTCAATCTTAACAATTATATTAAGGTCACTAAGCTATAATAAAGGAAGTAAAGAAAATGTTGCAAAGTCAAGGGCAAACTACGACAATAAAATAAAATAAAATGAAAATATAATGGCCAAATTAAATAAAAGACATCCCTTACACAGTAACGATATTCTGAATGAAAAGCAAGGACATAGATTTGGAGAACTGTGACCAACTGTAATTCAGTGGCAAATAATAGAAAACCAGAATGCAGTGTGTGCTCATAAACTATCATCAGAGAGAAGAAAAGGAAGAATTCTGATAAGGATAATTCAATATAACTGTGAATGAAGGCCTTGACTGGGGACAGAAGATCATGAGTGGATAGCCAAGTCTCAATTAACTCAAATTTAGCCCTTTATTTCTCAAAAGTTCTTTTTTTTTTTCTAAAAGCGCTCACTTTAAATTGGCTGACAATCACTATCACGATAGCAAATTTATTTCCACTGACACTTAAGAAACATAAATTAAAAGATAGAGTGAGATTTAAAGGTACTAGTGATTTACTTGTTCAGACTAAATGAGCATTAAAACAGGCTGGTAGAACAAGGCCTTGTTTCCATTTAGAAATATCAAATAGCAGTAGTATGTTTTATACTTTTTGTCATTTTTATGCCAGTGAAAATATTGACAGGTAAAATCAAGTAATGACATTAATAAGTCTCTTATGCACACTTTAAATAATTATATTTTAAAAGACTTTTAGACCGCCAATCTAAAGCTAGTATTAAATATTAAATATAGTCTAAAATAAAAAAATAGGCAGAGGTAATGTTCCACAACATTAACATATATAAAGAATGCTTGACAAGACTTTGTTTTCTACTTACTTTTCCTTTCAAACTGAAATTAGTTTAGGGAACTTCTTGTATGTCTCTTCAACATGCTTTTGGAAATTCCTTAATCTTTATGGTAAGGATGTTTATGTCAAAATCTTACTGAGCAGCATCAAAATCTGGCCCGGGGTGGGAAAGGGCGGGGGAAGGATTAGTTGAACATATCTGTTGGTGGCATAGTCTTTCACTGACATTTGACCTAAATCAGCAAAAATAAAATCCACAATTTCTCATTGGGGATGGATGAGGACTAAATAGGAAAAAGAGGACAACAAGCCATACAGTGAGGTCTGAGAAGACCTGGTGGGCACTTACTGATTATTCAAAACTCTCTCTGAAGCACCAATATCTCCACCCCCTCTCAAGACTTGAAAAGTGAGAAACTGCTCTGCATTTTGTAGGAACAGCCCGGAAGGAGACAACAGGAGCACGAATTTGCCTCCTCTGCTGAGACCTATGACTCTTTGTGAGGTGGTATTACACCTCTGGTTGGTGTCCTGCTTGATCCCTAGTGAGCAGGTGAAGACAGAAAATAAGAAGCTAATATGTGGGAAGGTGAAGGTGCAGGATATTCTCTGGAGATCCCTAGCTGAGTCTGAAAATGCATGTTTTATAGGAAAACCTATAGTTTATTAAATCCTTTGATGGGTGCATCTGACATAAAGGAATAAGTGTAGATGAGATAATACCTGCCTTGGCTGTGTATATTCAGAATTATGGGAAACTACCCTACCTGCCACATCTTTATATGGGGCGACTGTAAGTGTGTACAGAGTGAGTGGTTTTACAAAGGTGTATAAGCATCAAATGTATAAAGAACAGCCTGACCATGTGACTGACATTTTACATGAGTTCCTGGTCACTGGAGAACTTTTAAGTGAATGCATATTGATTAGATACCAAATTTTGTGTTTTCAAGTATCTACAGGCATCATATTTTAAAATCCTTTATACTGATAGGAAACTTTTTCTGGACATGAAGTAGTTACCTAAAGTTATTGGGGAAAATGTTTGGGATTTGGAGATGAAGAAAAAGGAGAATGCTATACAGTAGCATTGCTCTGAGCTAGAAACTCACTATATCCTCCTATGAGAGGTGTGACAGCAACTCATAATTAGTCAGTTAAATAAATCAAAGAAGAAATAAACTTAGCAATAAATGTACAGTACAATAATAGTTTTTATATGCTGCTGTGGTTCTCACCAGTGGTGTTTTCATAAAATGCATCACAAGCTTTCAGTGTTCAGGGAAACACATTAGTGGTTTTGAATTGTTTTTATTATAAGCCATGCAAATAGTGTTTGTCCCAGTGGGGTGTGACATTAATTATTAGCAAAGGATCTCTTACATGATTTCATTCAACAGAGGATGAACAGTTCAATCTTTATTTTCAGAGTGTGACATATAGCTATTCAAAACTGCATTAAAAAACATTTAACCCATGCAGAGTATTCCTGCTGAAGAGATGACACATGGCAGAAATAAATTGCCCTAATAACATTTGCAAATGTTTTGTGGTGGCAAAAATGTTTTCAGAGGAAAACAGTGAAATCTGGAAGGTATGAATAAGCGCTCTTTGGTAACTGATAAGAAATCAGTTCTAAGCAGAAAAAGGGAGCCAAGTCAGTAAAGAAATCATAAGGGTGCAATGGTAAATTGTCTCAATGTAAAGGAAGACTAGGAAGGGCAAAAGAAGACAACTTGTTTGAACAATGACCTTTTTATGACCTGAAATTTAAGAAAGAAGTGAATACAAAATTTAAGTAGGTTGTATCACTTTGAACTGCTAGAAAAACAGAAAACACACAGGGACAGTCAGAAAGTGCGAGATGTGAAATATAGTATTTTAATATAAAGTGTACCCAACACTATGAAGAAAGCTTTCCATAAATAAGAGAAACAGTAACATTAAAGATCAAGGAAGCTGTTGCTTGGCTTCTCATTGAGAGAAATACATATCTTTAAACTGTGCAAAGAAGACACAAGTGTTTACTTATAGTTTATTACATCAATCTGCCTTCGTTATGCCAGAATAACAGGACTTATGGGTAGAAAAAAAGTAGAGCTTCTCATATTGTTTCATATAAAATTCACATAGACCAACTCAGACATACAAGACCAGATGATAATTTCATTAGGTGAACACATAATTAGTTGGAAAGCTGTGTATAGACTATTTATCAGCATTTCACAATCAAAGTTGAGGGTTGTTTCAAATCAGTCCTGAGGTTTATTGCTTTAATATTTTCTCTGATGCCTCGATGAATGATTATAGTGTAAGGCTATTATATTTACATAGGATATGTAGTGGGGGGCCAGCAAAGAGTTTGGAACTTGGTAAAAATTCAGTAAGGATAAATACAAAGTTTCTGTATATGTAGACAAGTACAAGCAGCTGTATGCCGAGAGGAAAAAATGTTTAGAGAGACAGCAACATGGCAAAGAATAATCTGGAAACACAATCCCATCCTGAGTCAAAAATGTGTAAATGTGGAAAAGGCAAATGCTGGAATGAGGTATATAAATTATAGTATTTATTTGTCCTAATCCAAAATATCAGATCAAATGCAGTGAGGGAACACAAACAATGGCTCTGTTTTCTTTTCTGATGTTATTACTCAGTTAAAGAGGGAAGATGTCCATTTAAACATGCTTCTTATCAAAGAAAAGGGTCTTTTTTTTCCTAGCCTCTTCACATCCCACTTGGTTTGGAAGATAAATCAATGAGATGTGCCAGCAACAACTTTCTCCATAGATGCTTGACTCTCTGCTCATTCCAATCCATAGCAGACTTTGCTCTAGAAATACTGCATCCCAAATAAAAGGCAGGTGATACAGATAAAATCTAATAAGTGCAACATTGCAGAATGCTTTTATGCTTTGAGTGACTAACATACATAAATCTAAGGGGAGTTCATACCCATAGAGTCTTTCTAGATACTGCTTTACAGAAAGCCACTCCTAGTTTAGAGTGACATTAGTTCTTCCACCTCTCCTGTGAGTTCCCACTGAAAGGATTTGATTAGATAATCTTTTTTCCTTCAAATAGCCAACTGCTTATGAAATAGCACTGCTGATACTTCATGATAGCACAGAATAAACTAGTCACCATGTCAGAATCACTGTGGACATTTTATGAGGAAAGAAACATTTAACTTAAACTTTAAGGAAGAAATCTGTCTAGTTCATACAGTCCACGGTTTCACAGCTCCCAATTGTTTGATCCACCTCGCAGTACTTCGGACAGTCTGGAAATTACATAGGAAAGTCCACGCTGTAACTGGTCCCATTCATCAATTGATGTACTTGAAAATGTTCATGGAAATTGTGCAATTTGAGGCATAGCATTGTGTAAAAGGAAGGAAATTGTTCATCTGTCTGTCTTTTTTCTCTTAGCAAAGGTTGTTCACATTTTATGCACCATAAATCATGCGATTATTTTATTGTATTTCTCCTTGAATGCATATTAAAGTATGGAAACAAGTCACCATCATCAAGCACTAGAAATCTTTTTTTATGCAGGCTAGTTCTTCAGTGCTGTTTTCTCCTCTGTCCCTTGGATCAACTTTTTCTTTGTAGGAATCTTTCTCAGATTTAAAGATGTGTAGCCATGCTCTGGTGTGTTTGTAGGCATGGGGATTTTCCATGCCCTTTTCTCCTACTTCAATTCTACTGTTTGTCTTGTAGTTTCACTCTTTCACCTCTTCCTTACCACGTTCTTTAAAAAACACATTTTGAAGTAAAGCCTTCAGAGCTCTTATGAACCAAGTGAAGAAGTGTTTGTCAGGTATTTTCAACTAATTCTGCTTTAAAACAGAAAAAGACCCTCAATTTCATATTTATCTTAAATCTTTGGGGTACAGTTAGATTCACTTAACTCCCTCCATATTTTATTTGTAGTATATTTGTATTTGTAGTAGATTGGTTCTTCAACACTTAGCTATTCATGTCGCATTTCTATTTCTTGTTTGTAGGGAGTTCCCTTTTTGCCCTAGTGTCACTTTTAGCAATGGCTACTTTGGTTCTTCAGCCTGCTTTGATTTTTTTTATATTCCTGGTAGTTCCAAGTTCTTAATAATGATCAGACCTCCTAGCATGTTATGAAGTTTTGATTCAGTTGAGCAGCATCTTTTCTAGTGAATGATTCACTGTTCATGTATGTTCATATATGGCAGGTTTTAGAGCTGACCTCTCACCACTAGTCTTGGAAAGCTTTCTTCCTTTGTACTCCTTTAAATTTGAAAACATCGTATAGTGAAGAAAAATGAAAATGGACAGTGAAAAGCCAAAGATTCCTCTTTCTACCTTCCCTCTTGATTTATAGCTAATCAGTTTTTTATAAAGCAAGAAAGGCTACCCTTTCTGACCATGATAGGTAGAGTCAGATCATGCAGGTAGGTTATCTAGTTCAGTTATACTGTCATGTAGCACAATTTAACTACAGCTGTCATTTCTTTAGAACTTGTACTCAGCTGTTTAGCATTTGATCATGGATCAAGGAATTGAAAATAGTGACCAATTAAGTTCACAGTCAGTAAGAATAAAGGACAGGGCTAGAAAAACCTAACATGTTAGCATGTTAGCATTCTGGTTTTTTACTCATACAAGTGAGATCTGTAAACAGCTACAGAGATAAGAATGGTACAAGATCATTCCAGTAAAATATTATTACTGAAATTTACAATTACTGATTTTCATCATTAGAAATATTCAGTAAAGTTGATTAAAAGTGTTCTGAATAATTTAATTATTCAATGTGGTCTAGTCAGCAAAGGAAATTGGAAGATTTTGTCTGATATCTTGATTTGATTCACTGTATGTCCTATGCAGGGCTGAGAGTTGGATTCAGCAATCCTTGTGGATCCCCTCCAACTCAGCATCTTCTGTGAATCTGTGATCTGGAGTAAATGAGTACCACTTTGATTTGTTTTCTCAGAGAGATGTTTCATTCCATGTGCTTTGAAGCTGTGGGAGAAAAAACCTGGCAGTATCAGCAGCATAGAGAGCTGTGTGTTGTTTTCTGTCATATATAGTGTCATTTTGAATGTGAAGATTAGTCAAGATTGAGGAAAGTGGTAGTTGCTGCTTATCCTAGAATGTTTTAACAAGCATCTCATTAGTTTTCTTACACAAAAAGACAACTTCAAGAAGAGCTGAGCAGAGCTCAGAGAATATAAAGCAAATGTCTAGACATTTCCCTATCAAGAAGGAAGTTGTTAAGTTTTATGGCATAATTTCACGGGTGGTTAACTGTGTGGCTTCTAATATTTGGATGGGGGCAGGTTTATTATTATTACTCTTATATTCTTAGTAATGCTTTAGAGCTTGAGGGGGTCTTCCAAACAATCCCTACTTCCACAGACCTCTATTCTTCGCTTTACCCAACATCAATTTAAAACTATAGAGCCCTGAATGACACTTCACCCAACATCAATTTAAAGTTTTAGAGCCCTGAATGATACCATCTGACTAACACATGTGACACAGGAGATACCAGAAAGAAGCTTCCAGCAGCAGAGCTACCAGTAGAGTCAGGGAATCACATTTTTGGCATTGCAGTTAACAATTATCTAGATTTCTTTCTTCTCAAAAGATGCCACAGCTCTCTTGCATCATACATTGGCCATGCAATGGGCTTGCAATGTATGAAGCCACCAGAACATCAAGCTTTCTATTTCCTTGTTATTTTGAATAAGAAAATGGTGAAGACAATTGGAAATCATAGGCAAAAAGACCCCTGTCAAATTACACTCATACAGTCTGCAAATTGTGTGCAGATGCAGCAGTCAGAGGAGGAACTTTTGAGCAGGTTCCCTGAAGACATAGCACAAAACTTACCATCAGCAGTTCTGTGAAACCCTATGCTCACTGAGAAAATTTGAAGTGATATATCTAGTGTTGGTCATGTCTTTCTTGGCAAGCAAATCTCCCTGTAATGTCTTCCTGATACCGATCAGACATCTGAACACATGATGCAACTCTACACTTGCGCCAAGGGGCACACACTGTCATGCACAAGGTGAACATCTTCAGAACATTGGGCCTGCACTGCTGATGGAAATGTTTTGAACAACAGCGTACTTGCGATAGACAGCTGATTGGGAAAAACTGTTTCTAAAGCATCCTTGCTTAAGATATTCAGATAAAGGGTCATAACTTTGGTTTATCATAGATAAAGATACCTGTCTTCCAGTTTTGACAACAGTTTGCTGACTCCCATTTTCTCATAGCCATGTCTAAGTCCCTTCCAAGAGCCGTAAGTTTTCAACTTCTTTCCAAAGTTGCCTTTCAAGGCAGTCTATCTGCAATGCCACTTAATGCTGAAACATCTTCCTTCCATGAGGTTTTCTTCCTAAAGAGACTGATTGGGAAAAAGTCTTGTTATTCCCTTCATCAGATGATTCAATTATTCATCCATCTTCTCTTACCAAATACAATCAAAAAAATCATTGTCTTGCAAAACTAATTAAGGCTTGCAGAAATGTGGGTGCTGGTAACCCAGGAAATCCCCAATCCCTTCTCTCCATATAGTTGTGGAAACCTTGCCTCACTGTAACAATCACTGTTTTCAAAGGAACACAAGTTTATTTTCTTGTTTAGTCTTATCTGGAGGTTACAATGAAGAGTATATTGTGCAAAACTAAAAGCATGATTACTGAAAATAGCTACAGATTTAAGAGCATTCACTTTCAGAAAGTACATATTAAAAGTGTCTGTGTCCTTCCTGTTACTTAGCAGTGTTATGCTGTTATGCTGGACAGCTGTCTGAACTGACTAAATTTTTGTTCTGAAATTTACCTACACCTAATAGTGAAAAGCCTGCAATCTATTGTTGTTTCTTCTCCTCAAAGATTTTCTCTTTTCCCTCTCTTCAAATTTTGCTGCAGTTCTCTAAAGAAATGAAAGGCCTTGGAATTGAAACTGATGCTCCTAGACAGTACAATGCTGTTGTCATCTATGCATTTACATTTACCATTCTCCTTGGCTTGGCTATTTACTAGAAATACCAGCTTTCCATAGCCTTAAGACAGAAAGAATGTCTTACACTATGTACTTCTAGAAGCTGTTGCAATGCCCTGTAGGGCATCCTAACTGTTGTCCTAAATTGAGATGACAGTGTTGCTCATATTTAATTGCCTTCTTGCTTGGCTTGGCATGCTGGGATCCATATCTATTAATGCAGTAGTGTCCAAATGTCCTGCTAGGAAAGCAATTTGTTCCTCAGTGGGGTGTCAGGAAAGCAGCTGGTCTAAGAAACTATCAGAGGTGATGTTAGGGGCAAGTTGTGTTTTTCTTGATTTAATGGAAATTTTTACTGATCCATCTCCTTGCCTGTCCCCACCACTTGTCAACAGGGCAGCACATATCCATCTTCAGCCATCTCCTATCCCTCCCGACAAGCCTGTCATATCTCTCTTGTGGAGAGACAGGCTTTCACACAGCCTAAGCCTCATAATAGACACTTCAACAACAGCAAACATGTTATTAATGGAATTTTTTTTAAATGCCCTACAGAGGCACAGTTTCAGAAAATTCTTGCTAAGTATCAGTTTATAAACCTCCACTTGTAGAGAGAAACTCCTACAAAATGAAGTTTAGTTTTGTCTATCTTTTCCTTTTGCACGCATATCAGAAAGTACTTTTAACCACTTGAGTAACTTTTATCAGTTTGCCTTTTTTCCATTTATATTATACATTAGATTTTAAGTCAACTAATGAAAGAGAAATCTGATGTTTCTGGAGTCTCATTCAATGGTTTATTAATGTTAATGTATGTTATGTGTTGTTTGAGGGAACCATTATGGGAGTGACTACATTAATGAAGCTAGACTATGATTTATGGAAATAATTTTCTGATGATTTTAAGACAAATCAATGTACAAGTAGGATGTGACAGTCTGTATCTTAATGTCTGTGGTTACATCACAATATAGGAAAGTACAGCATAAGGTGTATGATACAACTTACAATAAATAAAGAGCATGGATGTTAGAGCATACTTCCTAATTAGGTCTGCTTGAAAAATGCATGAGGGCTCCGTGTATTTAATGGTACTGTCTATACAGGTTAAACAGTAGCAAATTTCTTAGAGATCATGATGTTTATGTCATAGAATAAATCAGAAGTCCTGACAATAAATTCTGGAATAAGTAGCATGTAAATGTTTGGTTAGAGCTAAACTCGTTTTCTTTCTAAGATGCAACAAAATAAATTGAACTCTCAGTGTAATGAAATTCAGAAAAGAAGACAGCCCTAACCTTAGCTTACTTAATTGTTCCTCAGTGCTTCCGGATGTCTCTTAGGACTGCAAAAACTGCATCATTTTTCAGAAGGTAGCTGCTGAGAAATAGTTTTTTAACCTAAAATGGGTTGTCAGATTTTAGTCTGAATTAACCCCAGTAGGATATGTTAGCTATATTTTTCTTACTACTTTAAACAGCCACTTACACTATATGTATTATGAAATACACCTATGAGGCTTCTAAATGCTTTCCTCCTACTTATTTTCATTTTCCATGTCTTTCTGGAGTTACACATTATAAAAGACTTTTGAAATTGAAAGTTCAAGAATGAATAAGTTTTAACTTGCAGAGTTGACATGCTTCATTAAAAATGTAAATGCTCATATGGACCTGGCCGCCCTTTTTCCTGATATCAGTTACAAAGGTTTGCTTGATTTTACATAGATTATAACTAGTATCATAGTATGGAATTGTAATAACCCTTCAGCCTGTAGTTTAGCCAAATGGTCAATGTGATGCAAGATAGAAAGGACCTTTATTTTGGCAAGGAAGAAGGTAAAGTTAATTTTAAAATTTATTCTCTTCAGATGGAGACACTCTTTAAAAAGCACTATGTAGACTCCCAAAAGTCTATTGCTTTTGGGATGCCATCTCATCATGTATTTAATCTATAAAATGCATTTGTTGTATATGGAAGACTGATGTTTCATTTTTGAAACAATAATGAAGAATTTATTTCCTGCACAGCAAAATGGATTTTGAGGTGATATTTTTGATTTCGAAATTTTTAATCAGATAATTTTAAGATTAGTTAATTCATTTTCACAGCCAGTTTTTCATAGCGTTATCCTTTTTTTTTTTAGTTTGTCACATATTTTCCCTAGTATAGTCGTTATAAAAATACTAAACATACAATTTAATCTGTATTTTTAAAACACTTTATTTTGGAGATATATTGATATGGACATGATAAAATTGAGGGTTTGCCAGCATTAATGCATTTACCTGCTGTCTCTTGAGGGAGTCCTGTCATCTTCATGGTCTGTATCTACATTTAGTATTTTGACAGGGCTTGATTTTAGGTTTAGCTGAGCTACAGCTATCTCAAAATTATTGTTTACAGGTACCCTGTTGGAGTTTTTTTCCAAACACTGACAGACAGGATTTTTTCCTTCTCTAAGCCTGTAGATGTGATATAATACTGTTTACTATATAATTTATCCTACCATTACCAATTTTCATCTCTACTTTTTAGCTAGGAGTTTTCTTTGTGTCATTAACTTGAATAATGCTTAGTACGCTGTGGCTTCTAATCCACAAAGTTGCGCTTAATGAATTAAGAAGAATTATACGTATATGTGAATGAGTAATGGAATATATGTAATATATAGTTCATTCTTACATAAGTGACCTTCCAGTAATAAAACAACAAACTTTACAGAAAAAGAAAAAAAAGAAAAAAGAAAAAAACCACAAAAAAAACTTACTTTATAAATGTGACAAAAATATCATGAAGGTTTGGGCTTTTACCTACTAGGGCATAGGTGATTTTACTTATAGGTCAAATAAGCAAAGTACAACACAACAGAAATAGTTTAGTACAACTATTATGGGGGATTTTTTTCTTTTCATGAACCAAGGTGTATAATGAATTGCAAATATATTTGAGTATGACAGTCACAAGTGAAGGAAAGAAAAATGAAAACTATGTCTCTAGCATGTTTCTAGTTTCCAGTTCTACTGTGAAGGACACTACATTATATAATTTATGTTCCTGCACCACAAAATGTTGCAGATTTGTCTTTGGTTTTGTGTTTTCTTGAAAAGATTATTCAAGTTCTATATATATGAGACTTTCTAACATACAGTCCATTATTTAGATCTTATATGACAAACAATTCAATTCTGTGCCACAGTGCCATAGAAACATGAGAAACCATGTACCATAATTTAAAAAAATACTTTCTCCTGCATCGTTTCTTTTGTGGCAGTTATGGAGTTTTATACATTTTTCATTAAATGTCTTGGCATTGAAGCTCTGTTATGAAGGATCACAAAGAGATTGATTTAAAGGTGCCAAGGTGACAGAAACCTAACAGGGGAGTCCTTGGAAATATAACTTGAGGGGGTGGAATGCATAAGTCTGTAGATATTTCCTACATGCATGCTCTTCTTTATATGCTGTTGTGTTTAGATAAAGCTCTAGGTACCCCATAAACCAAAAAAACCCATCCCAACAGAAAGAACTCAAAAACTGCATATGAATACTTTGACTTTGTGTACTTTCATGGCTTTTAATGGAAAGTACTCCTGATTTAATTTTATGTTTGCATATACAAATTACTGGAATAGAAGAGAATTTGAAATATTTCAGGCCATCTTCTTAACTCCCCTGCTTATCTCTTTATACTAATGCATTGGTTTGCATTAAAGCTGGTTTAATCAGATTAGTGCTACGGAAAGTCAAGATAAAGCAACATCAACGAAACTTTGGTATGTCTGAGATTGGCATCTGGGTCATGATTAGGTGGAACATGAAATCACCTTTTCTCCTCATTCACAGCTGTATCAACCCAGTTCAGAAACTGGGTAAGATTAAAAAAAATGTTCTCTGCCAAATTGCATCTCCAATGGAGCTTGCTCTTGTTGTTGTCTTTGGAAATACCTAAGATGAAGGCAATATGGAGCTGGGCATAGACTTCATTACATGCAAGAAAAACTTTAAGTTGTCTTTAAGACATTTTACTTCTGAAGTGATGAATTAGAGAATAATGAAAGTAGGAAATCTTAGTTTATCTGGGAACAACTGAGTTTCCATACTAAAATGAAGTGAGAATGTACATGAAAAGAAGTGACATACAGACATTTGTCAAAAAATTCTAGTTTTAGAGTCCAAACGTGAAAAAATTGTGAAACAATTGAGAAAGTTTTCAGTTCTTTGAAAACTGGTTTGCATGTGTGCTTGTATGCAAAAGGTACCTTCCACAGAAGGATGCAAAAGGCTTTGGTTTTGGCCATCTCATTTTCAGCACATCTACTGATGGTGAAAATTCTGCTACTTCACACATTTTATATAAGGGATAGATTTGTTTGTCTATTGGGTTTTTTTTCCTTTGTGAATGTTTTCAATTTATCCATTTTATTTTTCAGAGTTTAAATGTTGCCCTTCTTCAACGTGCCTACTCATTATGAACATATTGTATTGTATTAATAATCTCAGTATTCTCAGAGCAACCTCCTCTCCCCTCTTTCTCTCTTAGCTCTTTCTTATTATTATTTTCTTTCCAATTTTCTTTATAGCTATGAGTAGTATGGGCTATGCTTAATCTGTGATCCAGACATAAGCAGATGTGTAGAATAAGAATTTTAGTGTCTGAGCTTTGTGACATTTCCTTACGTAAGCCTTTATTGTTGAAAGCCAATGATAGTTACCACAATAAATGTAGTAATGTATGTACATTTTGTCCTCATTCATTGTCATATGTAAATTCTCATTGATATAACCATAAAATGCTCTCCTGAAAATGTTGAATTTGGAGCAGTGAATCTCATCGCTGGCCACACTTTGAACACAGCACATGTCCAGATCATTTAAAGGTACCTATTTGTTAAACCTCATTTAAGAACCTGTAATTTGAAGGTTTGTTAGAGATTTGATAAATTCTGAGTCTGTAAGCAAATTCATATTAGAATTTGATTTAATATTAGAGATTTTCCATAGTGACATTCAGGATGTGTGTTTGTCTGTGCGTGTGCAAGAAAAAGAGAGTGAATTAAAAAAATTCATACCTGTACTTCAGCTGAAAGCTCACAATGAGATGAAGTCCATTTCGTGATAAAAATGAATGCCACTGAAAAGCTGTCTCTGCAAAACTGAGATATTGTTTTCTCAGTCTAACATTTCTACTTCCAGTTGGCTTTTTTTTTTCTTTTGGAAAACAACCCATCTGCTGCTTTAACCACACAGTAACTTTGCAACTCACTGCTTGCCCTGTTGTTTCTCATCTTCCCCTGTGATCAAAAGGTATTTGTGGTTCAGTGACATTGCAGCTAAGCTATAAAGTCAGAGTATTTTAAGCAAACATAATCCAGGAAATAATTGCATATATTTATTTTCAGAGCAGGGTGTGTGGCAACTGAAGACACTAGTAGACAACAGAAGTTTCAGGGGCTCCTAGTAATTAGTGTTCCCACCAAAACTGTTTCCTGTTAGCACAGCTTATCCTTTATTCTCTCTAATGGCAATTCCCACAGCACTTCTGTGGAAATTTTAAAGGAATGGGTATCAAAAGTGTTCATTACTTTACCCTGGAAGATGGATTACTGAAACTAAAAAGATTATTGAGATTGCTTTTGAGATTACTGAGATTATTTTCCATTTCAAGTAGATTATATTATTTTTGTGATACTATTTCTTAGCAATGGATGATTTTCACTGTCTCTCAGTCCTTGCTGATACTTCCATTTGCATAAAGAACAAAAGAATAAACTTAAGTTTAAATACTACTGAATTGAAAACACAATAGAGTCAAATCTGACCTTTGTAGGCCTTTGTGTTCTTTGCTATTTTTAAAAATGACTGTTTTCCCCTTTGAGTCAAGGTGATCAGTTTGCATGAGAGAAATCGAATCAATGGATCTTGTTAATTGTATCACAGAGAACAGGGACTGGTCATCTTTCTAAACTGTGTTCTGAGTCTGGATTAATTTCTTACTCCTTTCCTCTGCTTAGTAAAGGGAACACATCAATGACTGATCTTTTGGTTCAGCCATCTAATGAAAGAGACTTCAAGTCACCAAAGGAAAGCAACATAATATCATATTAAAAAAAAGTTATATTTGGCCAAAACCTGCATTTCACTTCTGTGGCAAGAAATACTTCTGTTATAAACAAATCAACAAAAATTCTGGGATAAATTTAAGTCAAATCAACAGAGGAGGAAAAGGAACTACAGCTTCTCTTCTCTCCAGGAAGCAGGAACCACTGTTCCAATGTTGTTCGCCTTATGGTCTCTGAAGTACTTTCAAGGAGAGTTTTCGTGCAGTGGCGTTCAGGGCATTTCCTCTGAGAGATGAGGCTCCTCAGGCAGAAGAGGGAACTGCTGTCTCCTTGTCATCTGCTCATGTGCTTGCTTGATCTTTGTGACTATAACCTGAAAAAGGTGAATCCACTCAACTGATCTGCATAGCCCATGCCAAATGTTGCTTAGCCCAAGCCGTGATGGTGGGGCTGAATCAAATTTTCAAGTGAATATAGCTCATACTGCTAAATTTGCCTAATTAGCATATCACAAAGGATTTTGGCTTTGGTTATATTATAAAGTAAAACTGAATGGAAAGTATTTATTCTGTTGTTTCAGCAGGCTCCAACCCCCTCAAACAAAAAAAAGCAAACAAACAACCCCCCACAAAAAAAAAACAAAACAACAAACAAAACCAACCAAAAAACCCAACAACCACAAACCTTTCAGACAGTTCTGTCTACCCAGTAAATATCCCAAAGGTGTCTAAGAAACTTAAAAGAAGAGCAAATGAGAGAGACCATGCTGAATTCGTTAAAACAGACAGATGGCTTGAACTGAAAGATAGCTTATTCTCTCCCTCAACTCTAATGTTCTCAGCAAGGGTCTCTGTTGAAAGGATAAGCATGAGAAAAGATAATAGGATCTTAAGATAACTAGGAGCATATCAAAAAAGCCAGTCTGGCACAGAGTTATAAACAAGAATTATCTTGGTATTAGTTGAAGGCTGTTCACATGCTGGAAACTACAGCTCCCCTTTTTTGTTTGGAAGAAGTATTCATTACATTTTTGGAAAAAATCTATCAGGAAATAAAACCTGTTTGGTTCATGTTAGTCAGCTGGTTGGGCACTATTCTAAATATTTTTGGAGAAATTTGGCAAAAGTGTTAAACACCCACTTCTGTGAAGCATATGGTTTGGTATAATGGGTTTGTTTAACTGACTTTTAAGATTGTTAGATAAAAGAGAGCATATCAGCCTTTTTTTTTTTATTTCTACCAAAAGGAAAGCAAAGAATATTATGTGGTGAAGAACAGAGTAAAAGACCATTTAAAATCACATACCCTTGGGAAAGACAAATTAAGTATCACTGAGACATTAAGAACTAATAAATCTAGTAATTTTTTAACGTATCTTGGGGAGTGCAGAGAAAGTCTTGTGTTGGCAATTATTTAGTTTGCAGAATGCCAGAAAGTCTTGCAGTAAATTTCCATGTCATTCCTTTACTAAGTAGGAATTTTTAAAGTTGCTATGATTTAATAAAGAAAAGCATAGCTCGAGGTAGTAACAATCAGTTGTAGACTGTCAGTGTTACTGAACAGGTGGAATAGATTAGTTCCCTGATGCTCAGTGAGTGGGCTGTGGTACACAAGAATGTTGGCAGTTACTACAGCTGGTCTGCAGACTCACAAGAAATGCCATCCTAGTGCTTGCCCCTCATTTTAAGGGCTACTAGTCATCTGTGGCCTCAAAGGTTTGAGACTCCATGGTTTTCAGATATTTTTACATACTAATAATTTTTGAGTTGACATGGGATTAAAATGACATAAACAGGTTGAGCTGAGTGTTTTCAAAGGGATAATTATATTCCCAAGAGTATGGTAGCATTATTTACTGCAATGACAGCTTGAGCCATCCTTTTACTTATGATTGTTTAATGTGTGGCTTGTTTTGTTTTGGTTCATTGTCTGCTGCATCATGTACCTGTTTGTGAATGTGGTTCCTTGACTTTACTACCATAAATTATTTTATGTTATCAGTAACATACAATAACAGGAACTGTGTTGACTCTAGTGGACATACTTCTGTTACAGAATGCTATTTAGTCTATGAAGATGGTCAAAACTCTCCCTTCACTAGAATTGCTAAGATTTTTCTCAATTTAAATTGTCTTTAATACTTTTGCACTGACGTATCTGACGAAGATTAGAAACCCTCTTGAAAAATGTCAAATCTTCAAAGATAAAACAGTCACTGCTCAATATTTAATTAGTAGTTATTCCTATTTATTTCATTAGGAATTTGCTTTTGTTAAAAAATAGATAAGTACTTGAAGGTTTTGGTACTATTACATTTTTTTAATTGATATTTCCGAATGGGTACAGTAACAGAATATCACCATTTCTTATGTTTCATGAGCAGAGTCAATTAACCTGACTGCAGTGGATAATCGCTGTTCAGCAATCTAGAGGTAGAAAACACCAACAAAGTCATTAGGTTGCTCTTTTCCGAATCTCATGCAGGGCAACAAATTGAACCCTTTGCATTTGAACAAGAATCATCATTCTTAAATTTAGTAACATCCTGAGGTGCTACTAATGTTGAATTAAAGATCTCTCAATCTGTTGGTGAGTTAATATATCAGAACATTGCACTTTCTATCTAGTAGTCAATGAAGTAAAACCTATTGTGAGAGCTAAATAGTTAAATAATTTTTTTTCTGAAGTCTGTCTTGCACCACCAAGTTATAATACTAAAAATTGTTAGGTCTTCCAAATTACAGAGCAGTGTCTGTCTAATGCACCTGGCAATTTTAACTTGTTACTGGAAAAGTGCTGTCTGGTTGACACAGTTTGTGCCATAGAGTATTAACTGTTCATGTACTTGGTCTACCAATTTTTTGCCTACCCCAGCCACTCAATTGCATTTGAAAAAAATATCCACATCAAAACCAGAAACAAGATGAGCTGGGAGCACAGCTGCCAGAATTATACAGTCCCTGAATTACACAGTTTCTGCATCAACCTTTCCCAAGGCTGTATTTCAGCAGGGTCTCATAAGAAACTTTTTAACCATTTGAAGTTGTTGGTTTGTATCTGTTCACTGCAACTTCTAAAGCAACCTCACTTACAGGGGCATAGCTGAACACATACTCGTTCACGTGGTATGGTGATAATACTCTTCCTAATTCAGATAAAACAGTGTGATAAAGCAAACATTAGTTTCTATGGGCCTAATTTGTTGTTCAATGAATATACATAATCTAAATAGAGATCTTGTATCACAAGTAGTATCAGACTGTCTGCTTTCATTAAAAAAATGTTATAAAGCACTTATCAGTTAAAAAAAAAAAGCCATTCTGATAAAACATACGGGATGGAGCAATAATAATTTTTTTAGATAGTTCATTATCTAATCTGGCCAACATTTACATAGGTACAATATATGTCTCACTGGTGAAGCTTCAGTTTCACTGCACATAATTGGAACTGAATTGAGGTTAGACAGGGTGGTTTAGAGGGTGACTGAACATCATTGGGCCTCTGTCACTCTGCAGGTATTGGAGTAGCATAGTCATAATTCCAGCATGCAATTCTACACTTCTTGCAATGGAATTGCCACCATTTTACCTGCTACCTTTATCACCAATACCACAGAAAAGTTAGAATCCTTGTCTCAGAGCTGAAACTTCTGAAGTGGCCTGATGAGAGGCAGCAATGACCAGAAAAGGGGGAGTGTCTTGGGTTGAGCTGGCAAAACGCCAACTGCCCAAAGACAGAGTTAACCCCAGCTGAGAAAAAGGAGAAAAGGGGGAAAAAAAATTTTCTAGAAGCAGGTTTATGCTGAAACTAGCTAATATATTTATACAGAAAAGAGAAAATTAAGAGAAAACTACAATACTACAATATAACACACACTTACACAAGTTATGTA